>JAQLOL010000024.1:8572379-8585196 GCA_029783665.1 Naso thynnoides
TCCGCTCCAGCCTCTTTAGCCCCGGAAGCTATTTAAACTCCGTGTGTAATCGCCAGTGGCGGCCGTGATTTGATGTGAGTGGTCCGCCCCTGTGCTCCGTGTCTCTAGGAGTTTATACTGGGTGGTTTAGTGTTTTGGTGGCTTGTCCACGAGAGGTAGGTCCAATTGTGAAGCATTTGTGTGTGTTGCCCCTGGGGCTGGATTTTCGTTGAAAGGGCCTACTAGTTTGTTTTGTTTGGTTATCCAGCTATTGCTAAATATTCCATTCTTTCGATTTACCTCTTTGCTTTTGTTTGCAAACAGCGGGGTGGGGTTGAGTGGACCTAAATTGAATTCGTTTTTATTTTATCATCTGCTGCTACTTGCCGCCCTCTTTGTGTTTCTTTTGGGGTTGATCTTCTCATTTTACAATTAAACGGCTTTCTGCCAAACTTGCCATCTTGGTTTTTGTGTTACTTCCTATAGACTCTTAGGCCTGCCACGCAGGTTGTAACAAATAGCCTTTTCATAAAACTTAGTGAGTGACCCTTCAATGATAAGTAGGCTACACTGACTGTTTGCGCGCACAGACCAATGAGTGCATGCATGTACTGACTGGCCTCCGTACAATCCTCATGACACACTTTGCAGATACGGTTGAGTCCCTTTTGAAGTCATCTGAAAAATCACAGCATAGCAATCAACAGCAAATGCAAAAGTTGCCAAGGTGACTCATCAGGCAGTGGCTACATTACATAAGCAGGAACAGAAGACCACGCCTGCTAGACTGAAAGAGATAAATAAGGAAGTCACATCGCGTTCAGAAGTTTTAGTCCACCTCCTCCACAGGATCATTCTTATCAAGAACAATTTCCTGGAGGGTTGATTAAAATAGAAACAACACATTAATAACAGTTATTATACAGCCCAGTTAGTCAGTGGCAACTCCACTAACTCAAAAGCAACCTTTAAGATGCTTCTGATTGCTTGGTATTTATAGCTTATCACATTTATTGAAAGTAGGATGAGGCATTTACACACAGCAACTCATAAATATTTAGTGCAAGAGAAATATTGAGGGAATAGAAACATGCATGTAAATATATTCTCTGCCAGATCCATACATAGGCAGTTGATTTAATCAACAATGAGAGCCCGTTTTTTTCACATCCAAACAGGCAGTTGCATCTTTGACATGCAAATATGTTTGAATATTATATTATTACACATACAAGTTAGTGTTTTACATTTATGTTAAGAGATGTTTCAGCTTTTAAGTCTGCTTGTAAGTCATCATGAAGATTAGATTAGTCTCCCCTTGGCATGCTTGCATTTTGACTGTCAGAAATACAAACCACTGAGTGATTCCATCATTAAAGAAAACTGTCCTTTCATGTCTGTGTTCAAATCGCTGTTGTACTGAAGCTGTGGTTGTGCATTTCAATGAGTTCATGCAATGCAGTCTTTGTTTTTCTTTAAAGTATATATCATCTAAAAAGTTTTAAAAAAAATGTTTATTTATAGCCCCTCTCAGCCGTGTCACCAGTGCCAGTGTGTGCATTTTACCTGCATCATGCTAAGTGAAAGTTGCAGGATGATTTGGTTGAGATGTTAGTCGAAACAGTTATTCAAGTGATGAAAGGAAAATGCTTAACAGAGGAGAAATAAACACTATAATGTTTAACATGTGCAATATCTGTTATACAATATGCTGTTTGATTTAATGTTTTCCTGTTTAAATTTTTGATGTGTTTATTTTCCATTTCATTTTTTTTTCTATTCCGCTTTGCTCTTTTTTGCTATGATGTTCTGATATTGTGAGGATCCACTCTAAACCCCCCCGGGTTTCTTGCCTCACCAGCACAACTGTGTCATCGAGGCTTTCCTGGTAAAAGACGAATTAATGTATTTGACTATCTATCTTTTTCTTGTGCAAACTAGTAAATGAATTAATCACAACAAAAAAATGCTAACATACACATAAGTGGCAATTATAGATGCTGTTAGTTTACCTCAGTCTAAAAATTGTGCTTTTAAAGTCCCCCTCCAATGCTCTGTTTTAGTCAAAAAATGATATTTTGGCATCCTTTCAAATGAGATTATGAAGTTTTTTTTAAAAAACAACAACAAAAAAAACATTTCCCATTTTTATGGACCTACCCTGCTCAGGTGAGCAGCAACTTATTAGCAATTCGCCTCTGAGTGGGCGGTGCTTCAACTCTGCTCTGCACCCTCCCTTGCTCGCTGAGGAACCTCCCTCCCTTCCCTCTTCATTTCACTGAGAACTGCGTTCAGGATCAAGATCACTTGTAGACCTTCAACTTTACTGTCACTTGTCATTATTAACCTATTTTTTTTTATTTGTGTGTCTGTGTGTGTATTTGCAATTTGAACAAAAAAGCGAGCTAGAGCCTCTGAAATATGCTATGACGTTTCAGGCTTCTTAGTGGCCTTCACATGATAAGAACTTTGCGCCTTGCTCACTGCTAGGGCGCAGAGAGCACACACAGCAGAGGCTTGGAGCCAGTCACTGTTGCTAAGCAACAGCAACGCCGGTCACCACTCCAGAAAGTAGAAGAAAAGGGAGAAGAGGAAAAAGAGTTTGTTTGCTATGTATTTAAGCTTGTCTCAAAAGAAGGCTCTTGTCACACTAATCATACAGCAGCGAAAAAATCAACCATAATGAGTTTGTGTGGATGAAACATTATTAAGTTGCTATGAAAACGAAGCTTAAACCTCGGTCAGAGAGCTACAGATTTTTCTTTCGTCTTTCTTCCCCTCCTCTGCATGTATGTGTCGCTTCTAGATCAACTCTGGTCACACACAACTGATATCTCATTGGTTGTGCTTTGAAAGATCAGCGTCAAACTAGGTCAAAGTTTAAACAATTTGAGCTTTGAGAGCAGCGGTCAGGGGGGAAACGTTAAAGTTTGCTACTGTCGGGGGCTAACTAATCTGGACACAGGCCCTTGTGCTAATCTAACATTAGAGCAAATTCTGTTGTATCTCGTTAGCACATTGCAGGAAAAATAAACTTACTGGTAAAGTTACAGGTTGACCGACATGTTGGCTTGAAGTGTCCCCAGGAAGGATTAATGGCACAGCATCAAGCTTCAATTTGAATACAGTGACAAAATTTATCTTTTTTTGCACAAAGTTGGTTAAGCAGTCCTCCTGGAATTGATTACAGCAAACCTGCGTTGTTTTATCATATTTTATTTATTTAAGCTTTTCACCAGACCAATATAATTTTGGGAAAGGAAATCCAGCCATTGCTCTCTTATTTTTGGGTCCTTCGGTAGAAAATGAAGGCTTGAAGATTCTTCTCTTCTTGCTTCACAACCCAAAGCAAAACAGATGTGTTTGTCTGCCACTGTTGAGACCTACTAAGCTGCTTCTCCGCATATCTTCTCCATCTCTTCCGCCTTGTCAGGGGCGGGGACTTGTAACCACAACGTCCTGCCACATCTGGTACAGGATTGGTGAGGAACAGATTACATAATGATGCTACCCTGGTCTCAAACCACGTGCTCAGGTCTGTGATTGTTTCCTAGCAGTTCGAAGACAGAAATACTCAGAGACAGCATTGACTGCTTACTTTTCTCCTGATTTGTCTTGTAACATGAGAGAAAGTCACATGAACATGCAAACAAGATGAAAAACATGATTTTCATTTGAGGGGGTCTTTAAACATACGCTCATGCATTTTTCTTGTTTTGTTTGTTTTACACTCACTACTTTCTTGAGTGCTCAACATGCAGACAAGCTCAACAGTACAGTATGTAGCATGTTGACTCTGAAACATGAAGCTGCTTTTCCCTGTTTGACCAAAATGCTGCTGTCCATAGTGCTGAAGCCCACATGGAGAAAGACTTGGCAGACACAATTACTGTAATTACACTTTATTAACAGTTGCATCATTTAAAAGCAGATGTTTTTCTCTCTGAGAGTTCTGGTAACTGCAGGCTACAGCAGACTTGATAGCTGTAGATGTCAATTTACTGTCTCGCTGGTAATCTAGTGTCTGATATGGTGTATAGAAATATATATCTGTGTAGACATGCATTCATTACATCAAAATATAGAATGTTTAAGACAGCAAAGTTTAGTTGTTTTCGTCAAAAAATGAGATGTCATCTGCATGTAGATGTGTCCCTCCTCTCAAATGACAGGTCGCTGTCACTTTTAATTGCAATAGATGCTTTATGTTTTCTGCACTTGCAGATTTTAAGAGAACAAAATAAGAGGAAATAAAGAAAGGAGAAATAAACGAAGAGGAGACAATCCCCTGCTGCTTATTGGTTCCCTATGTTTTCACTGGTCCAGGAGGAGCACTGTCACATTTATGCCTAAGAAGACAATTGCTCCCGCAGCTCCCTCTCCTGGGTTTTCCAACCCCATCCCTCTCTTTGAAGATCCTTTTTCTTTTTTTTCATTTGCAGCATCTGCTTTTTTCTCCTTCCCCCAGCCAGCGCTTCATCGCCTCCCTTCCTCTTTTCACACTTTGATTGCATGTATCTCTCATCGGAGTCCTCTAGCTAATTGCATCATTCTAATGGTCTTTTTCATGATCATACTCTGTGGTAAGTTGACGTTTCATGCAGCTTATTAATTAGAATTAGCAAGAATAGCACAGAAAAAGTGAAGAGAAAGTGCTGATCAGTAGTTTGAGTGTAGAAATTGCGATTGTCTTGGTTCTGGGTATTTGGGACTGCGAGGGGATCAGGAAATGAGGCTCGGATCCAAAAAGTTTACATCATTCCTGGCTAACCGCCTTTTATTTTAATCCCATAACATTCCCCATATAAATAACAACTCATTCTGCGTTCATACCAGCAAGCAGTCGAGTGTAATACTGCTCTGGTGTCTATTGACATTTTATCTTACTTGGCTGCAGCCATTATCAGCAGCATCCACACAGCAACAGGACTTGGCCTGCTAGTGGAGAGAGTAGGTGTCTCCATCCTCATCTTCTCCTGGCATGCACACACTCACATGCATACACACACACACACCCACACACATACACAGTGGTGGCAGTGAGGATGCTGGAAGTCTCCTCCTTTAGCTGGAGGCTTACCTCTCTCTCTTACTCTCTCTCTCTCCATCTCTTTCCACTCTCAGTCACTCTGCGATGCTGCCACGTCAGTGCAATTTAACAGTTCTTTGATCCATGTCCTGAGAGTGAATGGCAACAAATTAAGCAAATTATTTGAACCACCCACGGGCCTCAGGCAAAGAGAGGTGGAGGGAGGAGGGACCGGGGGATGCTACAGTTGTTAAAAGGAGGGTCGAGTGTGACTGCCAGATCCGTGAAGTAGGGAATAAAAAAATAAATAAATACTGTATATAAATGTATGAGATAACCGAGGGATGACCTGAATCTGGAGAAATGTGTTTTTCCTCAGTGGGGCCATCTGTTCTCACTGAGAGCCTGGTTCGGTAGTTAGGAGGCCTGTCTGAGTTATTTACTTTGGCCATTTTTTTATGAACAGTATCAGATAACAATACCACCATTATGTCTTATCTTTAGGACAAAATCAATTGGGCATGAAAGGAATTCCTGTGTTTCTTTCTTTGATTTGTATTGCCTGAGCAAAAAAATTTTTCTGCAGGATGGCAGTGGTTTTTAAGAAAAACAGGAAGAAAAAAAAAGCAAAACTAAAAGAATTTAGAATTGCAATGCTTTAAAGTGTTGAATGTGGGACATAAGCACCATGCTGTAAATGTATTCACATATGTAGCATTTTCAAATAACATTCTTATATCCTCGACTCTCATTAAATTTGTATGATAAAGTAGATGGCTGCATTTTGCCTCTCCACTACCTGCAAGGCAGTATCCTGTCCATTAGGGGCCATTTAGGGTTTATTGTCTTGCCTGAAGACATTTGGACAGGAGGAGCTGGAAATGGAACGACCAACCCTATGTGAAGTAACACACATCTAATTTAAAGATAGATCAAACGTATAAAATTTTGAATGCAAAATCTACTTTCACACGTATATTAACTGGTTTCCCACTACTACCACTGGACACATGAGAAAACCATGTTCATATTGTGATCAGCTAGAAACAAAATGCTTTGACACAATGATTTTCTTTTAATAAATAGCTCTTAGTATACCTCTTGGTATATCTAGTGGTGTAACTCTTGTTGAATATTATGTCATTCTCCAGTTTGATTTTACAAAAAAAGTCTTAATTAAGCACAATGCATATCAAAGAGAAACCAAAACCAAAAAAGCCACGGTTCAAAGCCAAAACTCTCTACTAAGAATCCATAATTGGTATGTTTCTGACCATTATTCTCAGTTTGCTGCTTGTTAATGATCCAGCTAAATATACTATGCAGCCAGGTAAGCTAGTTTGGTCTTTGACACAGCTAGAGGTAACACAATACAACCATTCCCATTATGACATGTTTCTAGTTTTTTTTAAGACCTACTGTAATTGTAGTCATTTGCCTTATATTTACTATATCCCCATTTAACTTTTCTTTTATCTTTAAAAAAATTACTAAATGTGGGACATGTGATGTAGCATTAATCAATTCATGTTTTGTTGGTTGTTGTGTAGGCACAAGTGTGCCAGAATATGCTGGTGCAACCTAAAATATAATGGCTGTCACACCCAGATGTCGGGTTAAAAAAATGTTTTGCTTTTAATAAACAGAATTGTTTTGTTCCTGAATGACATAGATTGCATGCTTGTCCACTGAGAGCACTTTGAAATTATTACACTGTTTTTTTTTTGTTTGTTTGGTTTTTTGTTTGTTTGGTTTTTTTTGCCATACTACTCAAATTCAAGTTCAAAGTTTGACAGGCTGGAATAATGCTGTTGCACTTCCTAAAGGGATATTTCTATAGACCAACCAGGAAGCTGGCATTGCACCGGTTCCCTTGGCAAAAAGCTTAAAGGTGACATATTATGCTTATTTTTTGGGTCCATGTTTAATTCTTAGTCACTACTAGAGCAGGTTTACATGCTTTGATGCTCAAAAAAATTATCTGTTTTCTCAAACAGCTGACTGCAGCAACTCTGTTTTTTCCAGGATTTTTGCCTCTGTCTGAGATGCTCTGTTTCAGCTCCTCTCGCACCTCTAAAGGCTTACTCTACTCTGATTGGCCAGTTCAAACAGACACCTTCCAGATGAACCTATAGAGAAGCCCAGCACACTGTGAAACACTAGTGGTCTGGAATTTAAAAACTGATGAGACAGAGCACTTGGACCATTAGAAAAATCCATGGGGATTACTGCTACATATCCTTATAATGTTTCCCACACATTCATTTATTTGTGGCAGCCAGCCACAATATCGACATTGTCTGCCACAAATTAATTTTCTATTTGTGGGGTTGCACGTCCTGTTCAATCACTCAGACAGCGCAGTAGTGAATAATATCACGTTAAATACACCAACACAGTGGATGGCAATGTGGCTTTTAGTTTATCAGTAAAACCAACAAAGAAGAGGAGCTTTCTGTTGTTTTGGAGGCAGGAAGTTAACAGGACTTATGTGTAGAGATGTTAGCTGCTAAATTGAAGAGAGTTGGAATAAAAGACAACATGAATGAGCATGTGTGTGGTGACAATAAGTTTGTAGCAGCAGCTCAACACAAGCGAAGCCGTTAGCACAGCTGCATTCTTTAAAGGTGAGGATTCAACAGTTTAATCGTAGTGTTGCGCGAACAGTAGAGCTAATGCAGCTAACGGCTACGCTCACACTGAGCAACTGCATGCAACCTCTTTTTGGTCACTTTGGTCACAGATCTAACACCAGCCTGGTTCAACCCATTCTGATCACACAATTTTTCTTGATTGATTACATGAAAAAAACAAACAAACAAACAAAAAAAACATTGTTACCATCCATACTGGCAACAAGTATTATGTTAGAGTACAGACAGTGAGACTCAAAATCAATAAAATGATGATTGAATAAATATAAAGCCTATTTTTTTCCATTATGTTTCATAATGTTACATCTAAACCGCAGCCCCGCCCACCCCCACCCCCCAAAAAAAACTCTGCTACAATGAAATTATGATTATGGGAAACATTGTCTTACCTCATTATTTCATATTTTGACTTTGTTTAAAACTGCAATCTGACTTTCTTTATCATTTATAGGTTGAAAGAGACAGGTAAGCATGATTTGTCCCCTTTTATCCAATGAGATTTTGGATTATTGCCTAAACAAGCTCTGTGACAAATACAAGTTTATGGTACTTCCACTTTTTGTTCAGCACAATAATCTTCACAGATGAACACTGCTTTTTTGTTTTTTTGAAGGGGGTATGAAATCACCAAAAGCAAAAAACTATTGTTTGGCTACACACCAACTACATGGTGGTTGGATGACGTAAACATTGCCACCACATTCAAGCCTTCAACTTCTAATTTGATTTAGTGCGCTCACTTTCTTACAGAGCTCTCTCCCTTTGGTATGACCTGATTTAGCTAGGGATCATGACAATTACTAATCTCACATCATTTTTCAAAGATATTTTACATCTTAAATCTTTTTCACATAACAATGTCTAAAAACACCATAGTCGCATTTTGCCCCTTGTAAGCAACTGCCTTTTGTAAGATGCGTAAAACCTTAAGTTCAAAAACTGTGTTTATATGGGTGTATTTTATGTTGCACATCAAAACGTCTAAATTTTTGTAGCCTGTATTAACCACAGACCTTATTTCTGGTATTTACCCAAAGCCCATTTAAGAAACACATGGACTTTAAGATGAGGTCCCCAGAAGTGCAAAAAATGCTAACTGACTTCTGCGTTTTAGGACTCATTACTTCACTCCTCTATAGTTATTTAAAAAAAGGCCTACTTATAACAACTCCTAGTCACTTTCAGTCTTGTCACTTGCAATTTTGTGTAATTTCATTTTTGCCATTAAAAGTTGTACATCACTAAATGAAATAAAAAATAAAAGTTCTTTGATGCTGTCCAAATTTCCATACATTCTCATTCATTCTCACTCATTTGACCTTTAAATAAACCGACTGCATAACTGCTTCAGATCATTTCAGTCACTGTGCCGACAGGTGCTAAACATAGCTTCCAACTTCAAACTCTCTCTCACACTTTCTCACTTAAAAGCTCATCTCTCAGCTCAGCTATGTGCTTTACTTCACTCTTATTGCTCTTCTAGGTTGTTGCAACATTGTTACGCAATGTTGCACTCTACTTATGACACTTTTCGCAGATGTTTGCATGCAAGGCAGGTCATGTGGCTCAAGTTTATTTTGAGCACATGTTTCTATCCTAACGCTCTATGACTTAATGTTTCCCCCAGATATTGGTGTTTTAGCTCCCTGGTGGCACATTGCTACCTTGGGAAGAAAAACCAATATGTGGTTCAAGGACCCATTGCTGCAAAAAAAGGGTTGATTTTTTGGTTTAGCTTCATCATTGTGTAAATCAGTTATTGACTCGTCTAGTTTTCCTGAGGCAAAGCCAAAGTTTTTGACTATGTTTCTTTTTTTTTTCAAGGGGACTATGTATTGCTCCAGATTCCTTGATCTACAGTTTTCGTGTTTAGACTTTTCATATTTTCCTCTATGGAAAAACTTAAGAAAAATAAAAGAAAAACAGTTTGACAGATATTCGTTGCACCCCATCAGCTGAGGTCAGAGATGGCCTTTCCAAGTGAGTGCAGACAAATTGTCATTTCAGAGGTGTTCGCTGCATCTTCTCTTCTGCTGCAGCACACTCCATCTACTGACATAAAAACTGTGCAGCTGCAGTTACAAACTTTGCTTGTAATTTTTTCTTGCTAGTTAAAATAATGAAGGTGATGTAAATCCATGCCAATTTTTAACAAACCAATTTTTCTTTTTTTTCTCTTTTCTTTTTTTTTTCCAAAGGAGACTGAGCACAACCTGTGAGATGTCAATCATTCCCTGCCATTACCGCTCTCACACTGCTCCTGCTCCTGAAATAACTGCGCTCCATTATATTCACCATTCTAGCCATCATGATTATGTCACTCACAGCGTTCAAATCTCAGAGAGCCGCCTGCACCATATCCTTCCACTCAGTCGTCAGAATTTAAGTTGGATAAGTTGTCCTTATCCCCGCTGTCCTCTTCTCGGTTTCAAGTTAACAGGAGGAACTGGACAGACTGGAGCCCAGGCTCCTTTATTTATAATGTAATTTCATAGCTTATTATAGTCCAAGCACCATTCCCTTCAGATGGTGTCAGCAGTGGTACTCAATATGCATTACCTGGCAGATCTGGGTCATACAGTGTTTGCAAGTCATTCGTAGCTCTTCTCCGTCTCATGTCCAGGTGTTAAAACAATTATAAACAGTAGCTTGATGCTCTTGCTGCCTTTTGAAATACAGATCATTTTAGGGTTTTGTTTTTTTTTTTGTCTAAAAGTAAATCTAACAATCCACAATGGTAAACTAATTAACGCTTAATTCCCCACATTATTGTGACAAGCCTTAATGAAGCATTTTCCTAGGGCCATTGAGATAAAGACTGTAATGGATTCAGCAGGTGTGGTAACATTTATCTCCAAATCAATGGATTCCCACTGCCTGAAATGTAATTAGACTTTCAGACTCTGATAAGGGTCATGCCAAACTGGTGTTGTGTGTACTCAGCAAATGCCTGTGAGTTCCTGCATCTCTTTACATCCACTGCCACCTCATCTGAACTGCTGTGCAGAAACAGGCCTGCCATAAATTAACCAATTAACCTTGTGAGACTAAGAGCAACTCTCTATTTTTGCCTAAGGTGCAATTGCTTTATTACGCCACATAGTAATAAGAAGAGGGACGACATGTAGGCTGATGTAATTCGACGAGGTGATTGTGTATCTGCATCTGGTGCTACCTGCAAATTGGTAATGAAAGCCTGATTGATCCATTGATCTGCTGCATGAAGCTGTTATGCACTGCTTCAACAGAATGTGTTGCTGCCTCATGCCAAGATTCTGCTGATGACCTCTTTTACACGTGCCTTGGAAAAACACAGGTCAGAGATCAGTGTAAGGATCAAGAAGACAGAATGGACACAGCAAAGCAGCTCACTCAGAATACTAATGAGTGGAAATGCTGCAGTTTGGTTCAATAATGAATGTCTAAGAATGCAATGTGAACATTTTAAAAACTTTTTAAACAAGACAAAAGTTGTGAAAACTTTCAAGGGAGCTGGCCTCACTCTGTTTTAGTTTTAAGTCAAAATCCAATTCCATTGTTTACACAGGAACTAAAAAAAGCTTCCTGATTTTCATTGTGATGCTTGCAAATTAAATGTTTGCAATTAAAAATTTGACATTTTAAATCATTGGTTACCCAAGAGTTGTGTCAGGTTCACAGCTTAAAGATTGGCAAAATTCTTGCTTGCAGAACTCAAATATCTCAGTTCCTCTACAAAAGAAAATTAAATTACCTCAACAAGAGATTGTCGAAAATGGCTCTTTTTTTTCTTTTTGTGAAGTAAATTTCAAATCACAGTTTTGAGACTGAAGTAAAACTAAAACATTTACCACTGCCTAGGAATTATGAGTTGCCTCAGTTTTATTTTGCAGAAAAATCAAAGGTTATTGAAAACCAAAAATTTATAACAGGAGCACAATGAAAGCTGGTTTAATCTTTCATGAGCCAGCTTATTTGACAGGAAACACCTGTAAGAAATGCAAGACACAAAAATGAGACCCTCAAGGCAATCAATAAGATCACAATCACATTGTCCATATAAATGTTAAGGAAACTGCAAACACAATGTTCTTATAAAGAGAAAAAAAAATCTCTGCACCTTTTATTCGAAAAGGTGAAGCTTTTCCTTCCCACTTTAATGAAGAAACTGAACTGCTGGTGTTCATCCTTTGCACCTGCTGCTGAAAACATACCTTTCCCCCTCAATGTTATGTTAATTCTATGGTGTTATTGTGCATCCATGTGAAGTTGTATTATATGTGATAGCATACATAGAATATATTGGGGTCACATGTGTCTGCATGTGCTCCTGTGTGTTCTGCATGTGTTTATGTTGTTGATGCTGCTCTAACGAGCAGCGCTATGAGGTCATTAAAGTGAACAGAACTGAAATGATTTTCTTTAAAAGTGAATTGTAATAAATTTATTGTCTGTTTTTTCTATTTTTTTTAAATCACATGCTTTCTTTATTGACAAAAAATACATAATTTAAACAAAGCTTAAAATAAAACCTTTATCATCTAAAGTCACTGATATCTATGGGGTTGAAACACAAAAGGATTTAGAAAAGGAGAAATGATTTAAAGTGTCTGCTATTTGCATAGAAAAGACTTTGAAGGTTAGACCATTGCAGAAAAACAGTGACACAAAAGTGGACCTCAGATATTTAATGATGAGCTGTTATCTTTTCTTAAGTCCATAAACTTTCTGTGGGTTCAGCCCAGTCACAAAAACAACAACAACAACAACAAAAAGTAATAATAATACCCTCGTCTTCCTCATTGTCGCATCACCAAAGGCAAACCAGTGCTCACTGAAGTGAGAAGAAAGACAGAATCTGAGAAATCAAATTCCACATAGCTTTGAAGGAGCAGCAGTAGCACTTCAGTGGGTCGAATTTTCGAGAGGCTTAATAAAGTAGCAGCGTTCACTCAGAAATGAATTAGAAAGTATCAGCACATGTATCACATAGTGATCAAAGTACTTCAATGAGTTTTAAACCATTACAGTATTTTGTTTTGTTGGGGGGAAGAAACAAACTCACATCCTCTAGTAGAGGAAGATGTGAGTTTGTGGCTTGGTCGAGCATCATGGGAAATGCAGTAATTACATTCACCCATAATGAGGGCATTGTAAAATATTAATTGAATTCATC
>JAQLOL010000024.1:8607934-8618258 GCA_029783665.1 Naso thynnoides
TGCGCCTGGACACACCCTGTTGGCGCGGCGCACCTGCGCTGCGCCTAGACTGCGCCCGGTCTACGAAACTAGGGCCCCACGTGTTCTTTTGGCTGCACTTTGCTGCACTTCTTAGCAACAGGTGACATTACTATAGGCTGACTGGTTGTTAAATCAGGTAATGCCCCTTATGTTCTAAAACTGGCCTCTGGTAACTTGACAAGCTGAGTTGCAGGCGACACCATCAGTTGGCTTGAGTCGAGCTGTGATGGACCAGTTTACACCACTGCAACTTTCCCTGAAACTGTTTTGTCTTATTGTGAATCTCTGTAAATCTTTTAGCTTGTTTTCTAGAAGTTACCTACCCTGGCTTTAAGTGTACGCAAATGTATGCATTTATTTTCTTACTCAATGGGCTTTTGTCTAGCCTCTACACACATAATAATTTTGCAGTTGCTCACTGATATGTCTAATAATTTTCTCTATTGTGCTTCATTCTTGTGAATACAGTTCGATACGGCTTAATTTCATCAGACCTTGGCACCAAACCCTGCACAAGGGACAGAGCAAAGATGTCACCAAATGTAGGCTTGAGGCTTGAGCAGGGGGGTGTTTGCCTTGTAAGGGCTGTACACAGCAAGTCCCAGCAAGTCATTTATTCCTTTTGCCACCAATCAATGCCCCATGAGCCACAGACAAAGCAATAAGTTCCTACTGAAAGGTCATGGAAGCTATTAGACATCTCTGTGTTTGCCGAATTGACCAGAATGGCATGTCTGTGTCATTAATGTAAATGCAAAATGGTCACATATGCAAACACATGCAAAAAACAGGCACTAACAAAATACGCACAACTCACAACTGAGTATTTGTGGGCAATCTTTCCTCCAAGGAACTATATCAGTGCCAGTGTCTATCTTGTTAAAGGTGAAATGGGCAGAGGAGGCAGTGTGCTGTCAGCTTATTTTTCTAAAACCATAAATTCAGTGCATTAAAACTCACTGGAGGAAAACTCTCAAAGGGGAAAAGAACATTTTCTTTGCAGTCAGCGAGATTTAGAGTGTCAGTAAATGTTCAAAACAAAAGTCTTTTCTTTTCATTCCAATGGAAATTTGAAACTATGTTTCACACTCATTGCAAATCAAACAAGAAATAAACATAACAGGAACACATTTCATTTAAAGTCATTTATAGTAAATAAGTCATTAAGCTTTGGCAAGTTTCGTCTTGGGATTTCAAAGACAAAGACAGAGCTTACAACGCCATCTCTGCAAATGACTTCGGACTCTTTGAGTCAGAATTTTTTTCATTTTTCAAGGTGACACGGACACATTGTAGAAAACCTCCCTCCCCTAAGAACATATTGAAACTTGTAACGTGGAGGTCTGCTATAGATTTGGATGTCAGGAGCTAACCTCTCTGTGTGACACACTGTAATAGATTCCTTGCAGTGTGATGTCAGCGGCAAAGTGATAGAGCGTTATCATTCGTCCATGACCTGTGATCAATCACCAGATTCAATTTGAGGCCGATGGTGGGGGAGGAGCCAATGAGCCAACAATAAGACAAGGTAAATTTAGGACAGGCATGCCTGCTGGGTGAATACAGATGACTTCA
The DNA here is from genome assembly GCA_029783665.1 of Naso thynnoides. Taxonomy (NCBI): domain Eukaryota; kingdom Metazoa; phylum Chordata; class Actinopteri; order Acanthuriformes; family Acanthuridae; genus Naso; species Naso thynnoides. The sequence continues at coordinate 8,609,531 of JAQLOL010000024.1, forward strand.
AGAGGATAATTTTAGAATCAATGTTTAGATAACAGCTATGGATTGTTTCTGCTCCACGGGGGAGAATGGTCAGCCGAGTCATGTTGTGACTTATTGAATACTAATATACAGCTTGAATTGTGACTGAAACACTGTGTTGCTTTTGCCTCCTCGGATGGAACCCTGATATGTATGTTACTTTATTTTACAAGCCCTATGTGTTTATCCTTAAAGTTCAGACTAGAAAATATTAAAATAGTAGTGTGCATCATGAAATGTTTTGCCCCTGTTAGAAAAAGGTAGAATGGTGATCATTAAATGCAGCTCTTGCAGCACAATAAGACAATAAGACTGAAAGGTAATGAAAGGCGTGGTCCGGGACAAAAAGATGGAGTGCTAATAGAGGATCCACAGGGTTTCATCTACCGCATGACATCAGTCTCTCCCTCCTCTTTCCCTTTCTTCCCTCTCTCTCTCCCTCTTTCTCTTTCTCTCGTTTTGTCGGTCTACCTCTCATCCTCTCCAGCAGAGCACGGTGTAATCTCCCACTCCCCTGTGGGTGTGGGAAGTAAATCAGCACAGCTGGATCACAGGCATCAATCTCAGCCAGCCCTCAGGATGGGCCACTTGTGAGCCCACAGGGAGGCATTTCCTCTTCATTCCAAATAAGAGACAAATGTTGCACAGAGAAAGTGGTGCGGTGGAGGGGGTGGGGCACAAGAGGGGTGGTGGTGGGGGGTCGGCAGACAGGCAGGCGATGAAGGTGGCGTAGGTTGTGGTGGGGGGGACAAGATTGGCAGAGAATAAAAGTGATAGAGTGGAGAAAAGAGTTAAATGGGCAAAATGGTAGAGAGAGTGTAACACCAGGGGAAAATGTGCAGTCAGCACTAAAATTCAACTCTTTGTCTTTATAAAATAATGAAAATGTGCCACTTGGGTGAGTGGAGGATTTCCCTTGTTTCCAATGCCGTGGATTTTCTCAAAAATTGTGTTTAAATTGTACTGTCAGTGAGTGATTCACCTTTATGGATTTGAAGATTCACAATGCAGTTTGAGAAGATAATGCAGAAAACGAGAGAAAGAGACTGGAGATTGGAACATACACTCAGTACCTTTCAATATTGTGATTTAGTGCAACAGTGCAAATATAACAGTATGATCTTTAATTAGATTGATGAGTGAACATGACTTACTGACTACTTATTTTATTGGTGCCATATGAACAATATGTGTGTGGGCAATGGTACTTTAAAATATTACCTCAGTAAAGTCACACAAGTAATAATCAGCAATAGGGCCCACTTTATTCATGGTTTTCTGTTACCAAACTTTTTCAGTCATAGACTGCAATGATGTGTTTCAGTGGAAAGTTGACCATAATTCTCCCTGCAATACCAGCTCTAAAATGTTAGTCAAATGCTACTGTGAGAAACTTGTAGCCAGAGGCTTGAAGTGTGGACCTTGTGAGTAGAAATACTTTGAAAAATGGAAAAAATATGCACAATAACTTGCAGCATTATTACAGTTTATATTGCACAAAGTGGGGAGAATACCAATTTCACCTTGACCTTAAGCTATTTTACTGAATTGCACACGACTACACAACAATGTGCCCCCCTCCCTCTGCAGTGTACCTACAGTGTACACATTTAGCAATGACATCCAAAATGTTTTATTAGCTGTTGCCAATTTTGGCACTGTAATAAAATTATGTGAATATATCAAAATTTATAGATGTTACCTTGATAAAGAGATGTAATGACTTAGTGCCAGCCCTCCTAATAGCCTTGATTATATTAACTTTCATCCAAGAAAAATGACAAAGCTGATTTGCACTGTAACCCAAAATTGCTGCAGCCACATCTTTACTTAGGATGATCTCTAGAGTCAGAGCAGGAAGTTGACGGATCGTAGTTGACTTATTGCCAATTTAAAATAAAGTTAAGAAGTCCTTTCTTTACATGCATAAAACTAATAGAGCTACAGTTGTTACCAAGACTTATACTTTTACATTAACATGCCTTGTTTTTGAATGTGACTCTCATTATAAAAGCTGGGGACTCTCCAAGGTCTGCATATTTGATATAAGAGTCGTGGGCTGGCAAGAAACTTTTTAATGTAATTTGTTCTTTTATGAATCCATATTCATAACATGGTCGTCCAAACTTTTGGGTCATATGGTATAAATTATTTCCATTATTAGATTATGGAAGCTGTGGTTTTATTTCCCACTGGACCATACAAAATGAATCCATATTCCAGGTTCCATATTCAGTTTATGTAGTAGGTACTATAATAAAAATATAACATAAATCACAGTTATATTTCAATATAGAGGTATGAAGTGACCGAAAAACAACAAAACTAGTAACTCAAACAGTAACAAACATTGCAGTACAGTTTGTGTTTGTTCAACCAACTAAAGATATATTTACAGCTTTCCTTAAAAGATGAGCAAAGAAATTAGGAAAGTATACTGTACATATTGTAAAAAGTCTGTTATTTTAGGAAAAGTACAAGAAAAGAAGAAGCTGCTGTAATACAAAATTTATTTATTAGCATTTTGACTCAGAGAGTTCCTCCACTTGCATTCAGTTGCACTACATGACAAATGATGAGAAGACATTTGATCAGGATTGACAGGTTCGAGGATATTATAGTGGTTGGTACACCATTCTTCCAAAGTTCTGCATTGGCAGTCAAGAGCTGTTCCCATTGCCTGATTAAGAGGCTCAATATTTAATGGATTGTCATTGTGAAATGTAAATCTGCTTAGCACTGACACACTCAGATTTATATGTACACTGTAAAAATTTAGTGGCCCACTTTGTTCCACTTCTCTCATGCAAAAAGCAGCTGCAACAATGCTTTCGATAGTATTTGTAAAGGTATTGACCACAGTGCTTTTAACTGCTACCGCAGAGAGCTTTTTTTTTTTTTCTAGAAAGCCTTTTCAGCCCGAGCTCATTATCTGTAGCTTCAGTTTTACAGAGGAAACTGATGGTAGAAATGAGTTTTCTTTTGTTGTTTCTTCAGTCTTCATTTTTCTCACTTTTTCTCCCTTAAGGTGCTTCCTCTTTATGCTTTCATTTACAGAAATAGGAAAAATAACGTGGAAATGATTTAGATAAAGCCAAAGCCCAGAGTGACAGTATCAATCTAAATTCAATTTTAGGCACAGGGTGATCATAAAATTCTCTCATCCGAGGATCGTTTTATTCATAGCCACTTGGAAGCAGCCGGTGTTTACTCTTAAATCTTAAAATGTTGTAGGTAACTGCCTTGCAACATAATCCACCACTAACAATGAGCAACGCACATATTCACACTAACTAGCTAACTAAACAAGAAATATGTTTATTGAAACAAAAAATGCCCATTTATATTCATGCAAAGTGTTATTTTTACATCAAAACATGCAGAGTTGCATCTTTTATAAATCCCACTGTAGGAGAGGCAGCTCTGGTATTCACAATCCCTGGATAGAGAGTGCGGCTTTCCTCTGATATCTATAGATTGCTTTATTCCACATCAAAGCAGCCGTTAGCCTTGGGTTATGCTTGTAAATCACCCAAATGACACTTGTGCAGGGATGTTTGACACTCGTCTGAGGCTCGTGCTCAGCAAAAGTCTATTTTTCTTTTGTGCGGGAGTTCATTCACTGTGTTTTGAAGCTGTCTCGAAAGGGTTGAAGTGCTGCAGCAACACAGCCACAGGATGTGTTGACAAATCACACAACGAGCATACCTGCATGCTGGAGATTAGACACCTAAAACCTGAGCAAACACTCAAAGGATGACAGCAAGCAAACAAGAGCTAGACCCAAAATCATTATTCAGACAGCAGCATGCTATTATAAAATTGAAGAGTTTCCATGCATATGGGTGGACATGACCCGGAATTAATGCCATGATGGTATTCGTTATATTTCAGGTTAGCAGAAAGTGAAAAGAACACAATAGCTACTATTAGCGCTGAATTCGATGATAACTGCCCATTCTGTTTTTTTGTTGTATGGGATAAATTGGAACGAATAAGAAGCTTCTCACAATAATACCTAGAAAGCAAAGCCAGTGCAGTGGGTAAAGCCCTATACAATCAGACATTAGTCAGACTTTGTAAAAGTTGTGATGAATGCTCGTTTGCTAAATGCTGCCACTGTACTGATATTATTCCATCAGCTTCCCTGAAGCCTCGCCTAAATAGAAATTCTAGTCAAGAGATTGTGTGTTATGCAGTGCAAGGCTTTGGGGGTCCTCAGAGGAATCACAACAGGCAAGATGCAGGTTATAGACTGAATTAATCAGCTACTATCTGTGAATGAAGCATCATTTTGGTTAGGAGGGGCCCCAAGCAGGAGAAAAATCACATTAAGAAACATTATGTTTCTTTTTTTTGTCAGTGCATGCTAGTGCCTTTGCTACATCTCAATAAAACGTATTCTCCAAAAAGCCCTCCATAAAACAGTTTCCCAAAGAGATCAATCTCTAACTCTATGAGTGATATTTACCAGTCACCCAATTATTTTTAGCATGCTGTCGATGTGCGCTATAGACGCCCACACACAGGCAGACAGGGTTGTGGAGGGTGTTTGATTGCGGCCTTTATACAGGAACCTTTGCGTCAGATGCAACAGCTGTCAAAGGAGCAGCTCCCTTCATTAGCAGTCCTACCAGAGTGTTCCAGCCGCTCTGCGCAAAAAGCCAAGAGTTGTGCTGAAAAATGCTCTAATCTTACAGCAAGGAATGACGGGGGGAGAAAGAAATAGAAGATTTGGAAAGGATTTAGGCAGGGAAAAGATTAGAAACCCGTATCAGCCTTATCGTGCAGCCTCCACACTGGGGAGTTGAATGAAGCAGCTGTCAAATTTGAAACATACAATAGCAGTAATCCTACAGTAAACAGATTGCTAGGTTTTAAATACAGCAAAATCCAGAGAGAGCGAGACATAGAGAGAGAAAGAGAGAGAGAGACAGAGAGAGAGCAAGTAAAGAATCTATCAGCGTCTAAACAGGCAGAGAGAGTGCTCTACTAGGGTCTTTCAGTGCATGGGCCTGACTGTCAGCACTGGCAGAGGAGAACCAGCCACATGGGGAGTGGGTGAAAGTGAGAGCGTGTGAAGATGCTGACAAAGTCTCCCACAGAACAGGGCATTTGGAGAGTGCTGGTGTGTCATCTTGAAAGGCAGAAGGGTCTATGGTCAAGTGCAGGAGAGGGTTTTTACACGGCTCGACAGGAGAGATTAGGACTGCACTCACCTCCCACTGTGACCCCAGCAGAGCCTGAGTCTGTCTTTTTCTTCCTAAACCGAGCAAAATACGTATTATCTGTATGACAGGAGTACAGGAGGCTCGTCTTAGACCAAGCTAGCTAGCAAGCAAGCAGACAAGATGCTGTGTTGTGCCACCGGATGGTTGTTTTAAGTGGCTGTCAGCCAATGCCACTGAAGAGGTGTTTGTGCCTGTGTGTGAACATTTGTGCAGAAAAGACAGAGAGAAAAAAAAAAGTGGGGTGTTTTATTCCCGACATGGACCTTTCAATGAGGGACACCCAAAAAGAAAACACATTGTCCTGAATGCCTTTGGCAAGAAAAAACGTTTAAAAAAATGTTTTCAGCTTCAATATTTCCATACCTAATAAATTGTTTCTTTCTTATTTTTAATTTTTCACTCTCTGCATCTCATCACTCAGAGATAATATCATCAGTGATTTTGATGCATAGATTAAAAGCATAAATATTGAAAAAGAACATGTGCATGATCTTTCAATTGCTTTTAACTAGTTTTTCCAAGTTTTCTGGCCTTGAGCACCTTTTTATGTTTGATTTAATTTTTAAAAAAATACTTGAAGGATTTTTATCTAGAAGTCAAGAGTGGAGATGTGTTGATACTGAAACCTCAAAGTGGCAACTAAAAAGGGGTAATATGTCAACATGAAAAGCAAAAGGCTTCATAAGTTATGTTTCACATTTCCTAAATCAAGACTTGCTTAAACAATGTTTTGTGAGTTCCACAGTCTTTTTCAAATACTCTAAAGGCTCTTACAACACAAGTCAGCATTCACAGTTATCGGGAGCAATTTTGGGTTCAGAATCTTGCCCAAGGACACCTCGACCAGCTGGCCAAAGGAGCCAGGGATTAAACCACTGACCTTATGAGTAATAAACAACCCTCTCTTCCTTCTAAGCTAAAGCTGCCCCTGTCATGCTCTCTATCTCAGACAGACTCCATCACACATAGGGTTGGGAAATGAAAACCGGTTCAGGTAGTGAAACGGTTCCTAATTCTGCAATTTATTGAAATCGTATGCCTCTGATGTGATCCATACCTCTTATCAATTCCGGCATGGGCATCCTGGTGGGAAGTAACTATTTGCATCAACATGACAAAGAGGAAGAAAGAGTCGGGGGCATGGCTTCATCTTACGGAGAAAGATGACAACAATGCTAGTTGTTTTTTTGTTATTTTCCAAGTTATATCCCTTTAATATGTGTTAAAATGTTAGGAAGAAATTCTACAGGGTGCACTGACACTGAAAACCTGTGTAGCCTTCCTCTTTACCCTACTGAAAATTGATCAGGAATCAATGAAGGAATTGGACCGATAAGCACAAGTGGTAACAGCATTGGTATTGATAAAATCTGATCAGTACTTTTCCCTTATCACAGAAGAAACAAAAAAGGTGCAAAACATCATGTCATGTGTTATTACACTTATGTGTGTCACTGATGTGAAATCAACACATATACTGTGGTTTTCCCGACTGTGGCTTTGTTTTGCTCTATATTTGTCTACAATATTCACATACCACTTTGCAATGTTCTTTAAAGAAATCTATATTTATATTATGCATGGTTGAAAAAGAACAACACTAATATCACAGAGAAACACTTTTCAACCTCAATAACCAGGCAACCAATCAAACCTAGCACGCTAAATGCTACAGGCGCCAAAACCACTGCACAGCAGAATATTAAGTTATAATCAGAGTTGGTGACCCTTTGAAGAAACAAACTCTACCTCATGCCTGGGCAGGAATTAAAGCATTTTGCTCACGGAACACAATCTGAATTTACTCTGCATGTGTACAGAAATGCCTCCAAACCACTGATTTGAAAGACATATTTGTGGGACTAATGGGGCTGTGGCCCAGCTGTGTCAAAACAGCCCCCAGAAAAGTTGTGCTGCGCGGTTGTTCGTGATTACTGAACAGGTCATTTATATATGCATATTCAGCAGCATGTTTGATACCCCTCTCGACTTCTCTGGCCGCTCGCTTTCAAAGCAGCCCTATACTGCTCAGTATGCAACCCACACAGGCTCCCCTTCAGGGCATCATCAGTGGAGGCTGAAGTCTGATGAGGAAAAAAGAGAGGGTGAAGAGAGAGAGAGAAATGAAAGAGAGAATTCTTAACACAGTGTTCGAGAAAAGGCACAGCATTTCCAAAAGGCATCCATGTTTTGACCGCAGTATTTTGATTTGATGAACTGTAGCTCAAAGGCTACAACTCCTTGGCCCCCCATCACACCCGTTCTGCAATCGATTGCACAGTAACTTCTGCCACCAAACTTTCTGACAACTCTTTGACTGGTGTACTGCATGTTTCTGTGTTTCATAAAGACCTCACCACAGAGAGCTTGCAGACGGTGACTGAAAATGAGTACCTTGGTTGCCTTTATCCCTCCTAACTTCTCCTCATAACTCCTTTGGGAAATGAAGCAAGTTGATTTGCCATTCCTGAGCCAGGGCCTTAATTACGTACTAAGTCATGCCTGGCACAGAATTCTCATCTCCTTCTGCTGTATTTGGCCGACACAGTGTGCTCTGCGTGCAGATTGAGGATTGGATGCAGAGTGGGTGCAGTTTGGACTTGGCTCTTGATGGTTTGTTTCTCTCATCAGCCCTGAGAGAACCCGGAGAGAAATCTGAGGTCATTGTAATTTGCAGGGCCCTGTATGGTGCATACATCCATGCGGGGCAGAGAAAAACACACACACAACCAGCTTCAAAGCCTATGCATATGTAATGATATACTGAACTAATAAAGAGAGTCAATCTGTTTTGTAAATCCCACTTGTGCAATTCCAGAATTAAAGGAGAATTAGAGTGGAGGAATGAAGGAAGAAAAAAACAAGGGAAAGGGAGGAAAGAAATGAGATTTTCTCCCATTGCCGGAAGCTTTCAGAAAATCCTTTCTTTCTCTCTCCTTCCTTTTCTCTCTTTCTGAGCTTATTGGTATCTTATTAGATATGTCTCTGCCATACAAAATTATTGTGCTGGGAGTCTTTTCGAGGCCTGAATCCTAGCAAAGCCTGTAATAATCTGTCAGCTGAGGGAGATGCCTCCACAGACAAGGGCCTCTTAATCCACATAGATCAATAGCAGACTGACCAGCCTGTTCTCCAGCCCCCCTTTCCACTGTCCACCCAGTGACAGCAGCTTCCTTTTGTGTCTTCCGTTCTGCCACCAATCATTTTCTCAAAGTCCCAGCAGGCCGTCATGAGGTTAATGAGGGGGATAATGGAGCCATATTAGAGTCAATATCTGACCTTTGGATATGGGTCAGTGAGAGCGATGGGAGAGCCTGTGCACCACAGCCAATCAGCATCACTTGAACTAATAGGTCCTTTATGGAATACAGACTTTCCAATTACCTTGCATGCTTCAACACACATTCAGTGTGAAAAATACAGATGTTCTTTGAGATCAAGGATTTTTTTTTTTTTTTTTTTTTTTTTTTTTTTTTTAA
>JAQLOL010000024.1:8647278-8662895 GCA_029783665.1 Naso thynnoides
GGGGGTGGGGGGGGGTTGTTTGTGTATTTGAAAGATATAGAGACTCTAAAGCAGATGGCAACTCATTTACCAAAGGCAAATGAGAGAGAAAGCCTGTAGACCATTTCATGTAAACAGTCTGCCTGCAAACATCCATAAATTATGGTATTTTATAAACGTTCCGAAGACACCAAAGTATTGATTATGACGTTAATGGAGGAGCAGTGTAGTTGGGGTTCAATCATTAGGGTTAGGGTTAGGTTATGTTGTGTCTGGTCTGGATTTAGATTTCACCAGTTTTGAAGCAATGCTGCTTCTATAGATTGTAGGCACAATTAAAATAAACAAATCTCCACAAAGTTAGAAAATGTATCCACTACAAACACCAAGGAACCAAAGGGAGTAATGAGCATAAATATATTCCCTTATGTAGTAACGAAAATTTGGCGAAAATTGCAAAGGTTTTTTTCCTGCTACATTCAGCTTTGTGATTGAAGTTGTTTGTGTTCAAGGTGATGAAGTATGCTAATGATCATGACTTTAATAGCAGCCCCAAAATGACGTGTGAAAATGTATGCTATTAAAATCAAAGCCAAACAGTCTTCTCAACTGTCAGCTAATGCTGTCTCTGATGAATATGCACCTGGCATGAAAATGTTAATCCTTTAATAAAGTTTGTTGCTTGAATGTCTGTGCTCCAGTTCACATCAGACCTTTTGTTCTTAAGTCTCCCCTGATACTAGATTGCCCCACTCTAAGAGCACTGGACGGGCTGTCATCTCCTTGTGAGGCGGTTAAAGCCAGTTAAACCTCTTCCTCCAATGTTTTCTCTCTCTTTGATTCTGTCGGCTCATCTTCCCCTTAGGGCTCCGGGCATGCAGGTCCCCAATCTCCTTAGCCTCTGTGGATTCCTGTCTGGCTCTATGAAAATGCATTTCAATGGGTTGTTAATAGACTGCCCTCTCCTATACATCTTATAATTTTCTGCCATTAGAAGCTTGATTGCCCACAGTGACAGCATCAGTCTCTGCAAGAACCCTACATCCTCTTCTCTCCCTCATCAGTTCTAACACCCCCTGATTCAAGGCACACAGGTTATTAGAAAACCTATTGTTTCCTGAGGCGCTTTAATACACATTTATCAGTGGGTTTATCTACAGTTTGGCTTGCAAGCTTAATTAAAAAGATTTAAACTTCCAGGCAACTGTTGGCGTAGATTCTCAGTTATCCAGGCAATGGTAATTCTACGTACTAAATCGTAGGCAAAGGGACTTGTTTTAGTTTCTTCAAGACATTTCATCTCTCAGTCCAGTACTGAAGAACTCTCTTGGATCTCATCACCTTGGAGGAGAGGTGAAACATCTTAAAGAGACTGAAAACAAGTCCAGTTGCTGAGGGTGTAGGACTTCCAATACCAGGCAACTCTTCCTTGAATTCATCATTATTATTATGGTTGTACATTATTAGTGAGCTGCAAATAGAGGTATTGCAATTAGTTACTTCTTCCACGTAAGTTAAAAAGGTCAAATACAGCATTTATTGTCTGGAAGAAGATAACTCTTTTTCCTTTATTTTTTTGGAACTATATTAGTGGTATAACATGATATAGTGTATATCAGCTACACAGCAGCCACTGGATAACTTGGTGGGTATTTAACCTCTAGCGTGGTTAGAGGACAGTGTTAATAACCTGATGATGGGTCAGGAGGCTCTGGACATATGGCTTCCAGTGCTTAATCAGGGTGATCTAACATTGCCTCCGCAGGGTTTTTCGTTTTGCACTGCACTCTTCATTAGTCCCTCTTTAATTACAGTCTTATACACAAGACTTGGGTATGTAGCCCTTTACTGTTTAAATAACTGTACCAAATAAATGGTAATGAGATGCATGCTTGAGAAAATGTGATACTATGTGCGCTATATTAACATACTTCGTCTTGATTAGCCAGTAGAATATAAATTCTATTTTGGTAACTGGAAATGAGAGTAAGGGCTGGAATTAACTCCTTAAAATGATTGTATTGTGATTTTATTCTTCATTAGCAGGAACTGTGCGGCTCTTCCCTTTCTCATGAGTATAAACTGAATTTTGGACCCAAACTATTCTTAACTGTAGACCCAGCAGGGCACATTTGAGCTATTTCTGATCTTATGCTAATTTGCCGGTAATTGTTGAAGCCACACACCGACATAGTAATTCAAGTGTCCATAATAATGTGCCCTTACAGTAGCAATTTCTATATCCAGCGTGTCAGCACCTCTTGGCAGAGATGATATCTGTAAAAAGACTCTCTCACACTCATTACAGCATACAGAGATGCTGAAATAGAACTTTTTTTTTTTTTGTACAGCCAAAAGCAACGGGCCTACTGACTGAGAGTCATTTCACCATGATGAAATATTGACACTTTGTGAAGAAAACTGCTGAAAAAAGTAAACTGCTTTTGTCCAGTGTACAATAACTGGATCTGACATTCAGCAAAATTAAAACTGAGATTGAATTGACTGATTACTTTAAGGCTTCAATAAAAGTTTTAAGCTATGAGTTGTTAATTCAAGGTCAAACAAAACTTACTACCTTTACAATTAGAAACTTAATGACAATAAAAAATGCCATGGCATTTGGAAATAAGCTCTATATGAATGTTGGCACAATGGCAAGCTCAAGAGCACAGGCCTACATTTAAAGTGAAAGGACATATTGTATTGAGTAAACATGCTTTGACTCTCCTCTTTTAAAATCCACATTAGACTTCAACAAAGTCACGTAAATGTCCAGCTACCACAGTCCTGAAGCAAGTAAGTCAGTTGAAGCAAGTGGTTAGTCAGCTGCTGATGCCTTACATAGACTCTCACTAGCCATGTCCATAATGCCATTTTTAAAGTGATAGCATACACGCCTGATGATGTATGACTCATTAATACAGGGTGAATGCAGGGGGCAGATTTTGGGCTTGAAGGAATCCAGCTCCAAGCACTGGTGCCCTCAGCTACTGTACAGTATATCAAACCTTAGAGTGGGTTGATAGCCCCCTTTTAACACTCCTCTGGGAGCAAGAAAAGTCTACCAGATTGTTATTACATTACGCTCCAGACAATTTTATGAACAAATCATGCAGCTCTGTTGCCAGTCTTTGCACTGGCTTTGATGTTGGACCCATCAAAAGCTGACTGAGAATTCAAGTCAGTGGCTGTGCCCATTGTTTGAATCCTGAAATAACCCATCAACAGCACTCAAGGGGTAGTTGGGATTGAGTCAATATCTTTTTTGTCTTAAAGTGGCCACAGTGTTACTTTCTGGTTTTGTTAACCATCTTTTAAAACGCTTTATGACTATAAAGTGAGGCACAAGTTTTCAAATTCCCTAACTTTTTTTAAAACAGATAAATGCACTCAAAAGGTATCAACTTCATTCACTGACAAGTCCTTCAAAATGTGTTTGATTTAAGATCCCACTTGAGAATTGGCAAAGCAAAAGGTGTTCTTTCGTCACAGTGACCACATTTGCCTTTAGAAATAATGAAGGACAAATTCTAACTTTATATCTGCTTTTAAAAGTTTTGTACTGATATGCTAAATAATTGTCTGATATTTAATTTTCAGTAATCAGAAAGTAAGTTTTGAAGCCAAGGTCAGGTCACCTGTTTCAGTATGAAGTGCCAATAACAAGCTGAAGGCTACAACATGCTGTAAAGTTTACAGTATTTGTGTTTTTTTGTTTACAGTATTTGTATTGTTTTTTTGTTTGTTTGTTTGTTTGTGTAGTCACTCGTTTGTTTTCATTAGCAAAAAAAAGGTCTGGAGAAAATTTTCATCGAGGTTGTAAGTTAAGTTTTTGTATGTTAGAATTTTGTTAATTCCACATAACTACACATATGTTGGTCAGCATGATGGTAAGAGGTTAGCACCCCAGCCAGGGTTTGTATGTTCTCCCTCTGTGTAGTTCTCTCCTTCTGGTTACTTCAGCTTCCTCCCACAGTCCAAAAACATACAGGTTAGATAAATTTATCACTCTTGGAGTGAATGTGACCGTAAATGGTTGTCTCAATATGTTAGTCCTGAACAGTTGACCTGTCCATGGCCTATCCATGCCAGCCACCCTGCAGAGGAGGAGTGGTTGTAGATGGATGGATGGACATCATTTCCATGTGTTATGTCTTTATGAAATGAAAAATGCGGCAAAAGCTGAGCTATGAGTGAGTGATTAAAGAAAAAAAAACTTTTATTATATAGGATTTCTTATTGTCATTGGGCAGTTTAGTGTCTATGTTCTTCTCACTGAAGATTTACAGTAGCTCTGGCAGGCAGCAATATAACAAAGCACAGTGGGATCTTTGGCTCTATCATTTAGACACCATTTTTGTTTATTGACAGTGCTGTCCTTGAAGATGTCCCTGGATTCTCTCTGTATTTTAAATTAAAATATATCATATACAAGTGTAAGGCAGTTTTAAGTGACAATGATTTTGTTTCTTGAGCTCCTTTCACACAAATTGAGGAATCATAGCCTACCTCATTTTGCTGGTCAATGCACACAATGCAACTTTGATGCCAAAGTCAAAGATTGGTTTGCAGATTGCTTTGATTTGATGATCAGATATCACTTAGCATTCCTTGGAAAATAGTTGAAATAATGTTCTTGAATGAATTCTCCAGCAAAATAAGGCTGAATCAGCTGCCTGATCGAAGAGTGCAAACTTTCAGATGACTACATAAGGGATAATGCGGAGTGAGCTTGTCATTATTGTGAAAAGAGCCCCGACAGGGTGATGCTGGATGGAAGAGTCTTACATAGCCTTATAACATGACTGTTTACTAAATAAATCAATGATATGACACAAAATAACAAGTTAAATATTTTATTGACTTAAAATTATTTATGTCTTCCTCTAAAAAAATAGTCCATTTGATTCTACAGTTGAAACTGCTTGCAACGTAGTGTTAACATCAGCTGTTTCCTGTTTTGGATCCAGACCATGATTGGAAATGGGCCCGAAGGTTTTGTTGCTTCACTTTATCAGCCGTAGTCAAATTGGACACAGGAGACTCCACTTTGGCCTTAGGAAGCTGTGGTCTTAGTGCACACTCACACTTGGCCCTGTTGTCCCATACCTTGCCGAAGCAAGAATGCCCCCCTCCCCTCTCCCCTGCTGGCCCGCACTCACATTACTCCAGTCTAACTGCAGCTGAGCATGCTAGAGCTACCTGCTCTACAGAGTGCAACCCATATTTTTACCCGTATTTTTTTCATATTTTAATATTTTTAAATTGCAACCTACAAGGCAGTCGCAGATTTTTTCCACTGCTTTTTATGTGGACATGCTGCTGTCTGCCTGAATTTAAGGTGAATCCTCCACAAACAGTCAAAACGATGTTGGCGCTCTGTGCTTGTGCTCGTGCACGTGCATCTGTACCATGCCGAAGCCCACCTCTTCCAACCGTGCCAGGACTGACAAAGCGTGCAGTGTTTGAGTACCAAACGGAGCGCTCACACAAGTCAAACAAACTGGACTTTAGAGGTCAAACGTACTCATGCATGGTATAGATTTCCTAGTGTGAGTGCAACCGAAAACTGAAGTCAGCACAGTTCAACGAAAACAACTGCTTAACTACTAAACTAACAATTAACTGCCTCCTCTCTTCCAATTGCTCCACACACGCACAACTCACCAGTCTGTCGATTTTTCTCTACCACATTCTTTCAAAGGAGCTACACTACTCTTGCAGCGGTCGACTTCTCCCCTAAAAGAATAAACTCACAAACCAGTGAACCTGCCTGAAACTGTGACAGTGATTAATGCATTGAAAAAAAACTGTCCTTTTTCTGTCGCTTCACCTTTTCACAAAGCACCGTAAATGGATGATAGACACATAGACGCTGGACTTCTTTGGTGATTGATAAGACAGGACCGAACAGCTTCCCTAACAATGGTCTGTTATTCATGGTAACGGTCTGTTACACAGAAATAATAGACCTTAGAATGCTGTGATCAACCAATCAGAGTCGAGCATTCAACAAAGCTATGTAATAATGGGATTCAAGCACTCTGACTAAATAGCAGCTTCCGACCTCAGACCTTATCAGATAAAACTGAATTCCTGCTTAACCTTACTCAGTAAAAACTGTAAACCTGACATAGGATGACTATATGCTGTGTCTTTTCCTCATGTCTCCATTTTGATTTGCATTTGCAACAAAGAAGTTAGTCTGTTTGCACAATTAAGGACTGTGAATTGTTTTTTGAAATCTGCTTTGTCCTCTGGTATTGCTTGAAATGTCAGAGGTAAGAGAGTGCTGTATGCAGTATGTGTTTGAAGACTGTGAAGATTTTATTGCAGTGTGTAAATTGTTTTCGCAGCTAATTACATAGAATGGCTTGTTTTGTGCTGGGAGAATCAGGGGAGGAATGTTTTCCAAGAGTTTCATTTTACAGCCAGAAAAATCTTGCAGGGCAGTTTTTTTTTTGTTTGTTTGTTTGTTTTTTTAACAAGGGAAACCATCACACACAGTACACCAAAGGTCTCCCGCACCCCACATTTTTTAACTTTTGTGAAAGGAAAAATAATTGGGCAGCAAGCTCATTCCTCACAGCTTAATGTTACTTGTTCAGTGCATTAATAACAAGATGTAGACAAATATAAAGCCCAGTGAAACAGGTACCTTTAGTCAGGCTGCTCTCTACAGAAACCTCAAAGTAATTGCACACATTTGTCATTCTAGTAAGTTAAACAAATAATCATCCAGTTCATTTGCAACCCAGTGTCAAGTTATATACTACTTGAGTAAAATAAAATATCAACAAAATGGTTGATATTTTATTTTACTCAAGTAGTATATAACTTGACACTGGGTTGCAAATGAACTGGATGATTATTTATCCAGCATCTTTGTTGATGATGATCGGAAGTATTAGGGCTTATAAACACTATTTAGCAAATAAGATGTGAGTCAATGTGGGCGGGGTTTTTTGATTTACTTTTGATCAAATGAAACATACAGAAAATAGTCTACCAAAGTGATTTCAGAACAAATGTCAAGACATTAATACACTTAAAAGAAAAAGTTCAACATTTTCATAAAAAATATGTTGTTCTCTAAAACTGAGTTTGATGAATGAATGAATGGATGAATGAATGAATGAATGATTTTATTGTCATGCCACCTAGTGGTCCATGCCTCATGGGATTATATGACACCTTTTTGCCATGAAAGACAACAAACAACAATATTTCTTTCTTTTTTTTTAGATTTGCTGTCTACTGGTTACAACCAGAGTCAAAGTCAGCACCTCTGTCCACCAACCAGAATTTACTTGCATTCAGCTGACAAACGATGTTAATCTCGTTCCTGAGTCACAGCCATACAGTCATCAGACAAACAAAAACCAAACAAAACAAAACAAAACCCAAAAAAGTACATTTATTACTACTGATACAGAACTCCTTTCCTCAAGTCCAATGCTTGTACTAAATAATTTACCAGTTTAAATGTCTCTTTTTCAAACAGCCAGTTCAGATGTTGTGAGTCCTCCAAATTAAACAGGGCGACCTCACTGTTTATGTAACCAAACAGCTTTTCATGGATCCTCCAGTAGAATGAACAATACAAGACAAAGTGATATTCATTTTCTACTTCTTTGAGGTCACATACTTGACAGATTCGATTTTCTTCTTCCAATCCCACATACCTGCCCATTTTGATATGGATTGGTAGTATTCCTCTTCTAATCAGAGCACACAGAGATATTTTTTTTCTTTGGCAGATAAAACAGAACATAATTTTCAGTGTAATAATCATATTTAATTTCCTTGTAGGTATGTAGCTTTGGTTTACTCCAAATCTCTTCTGCCCAATTTTGTTTTACCTTACAAAACAACAGCTCCTTAAATGTTGAAATATATATATTTTTTCAAATCCAAGGAATAGTTCCTCAGTTCCATATTTACACAACATATCAAGCATGTCCGCTACCCAAGGTCCATTCTGTTGTTTGTCTGAGTTAAATATTTTCTTGGTTAGTCTGTTGTCATTCATATCAAGCAATCTATTTCATAACCTAGCCTAGCAGTGCACACCTTCCATTGGACCTCAGGGTTCCCACCCCATATCTACTGAGACTGCTGCCATTTGCGCATTTGTGTACACCCAGAAAATATCGGAGGGCCTGGTTATGCACAGCTACACTCTTAGGAAAGCTTCCCTGACCCCAGACCCCGGCACCATAAACAGTGACTGGCCAAACACAAGCCTAAAAAAGTTTTGTATACATGAGAAAACCAATGTCTTTAAGTGCCTTGACTTTACCAGCAACACCTCCTAATGCTCTGCCTGCCGACTCGGAAAGGACTGCTGTACCATGAACAAATTCATATGCTGAAAAGCTTGATACCATTATGAAGCAGCCATCACCAGCAGATTGGTTAAAGCATAAAACCTGTTCAACTACCAACTAAGTTCTGTCCTGCATCCGCCTACCAATACCACAGCTCATGAACTGAATGGTGTTAATTTCTTACTTTAGTTTTTGCAGGCTTCTGTCACCTTTGAACAGAACTAGGTTAGCTGTTTCCTCTAGTTTCCGGTCTTCTTGCTATGCAAAGCTAACCTGTTGATGCCTTATTTTTGCTGTAGGCCTAAAGACATGAAAGTGGTTTAAGCCTTCCAAGATGGAAAGCAATTGTTATTTTAACTGTTTTAATTAACTGTTTGCTATATATGCATTTGTGTCCTTGTAGAATATTCCTCTGACTCCAAAGCACCCTCAAGAGGCTGAAGAGGGCTGGAATAAAGCTATTGCTATATATGACAAAAACATCTTGACAGTTTTCAACAATAACAACCTAAAGTGATCACATACATGAGTAAAACATAACCATCAGTTTCGCAGATTACTATCTCTGTTGTGACCTCTATGCTCTGAAGTTCATTCTGTGTGTGTGTGTGTGTGTGTGTGTGTGTGTGTGTGTGTGTGTGTGTGTGTGTGTGTGTGTGTGTGTTTGCAGGGGCTGAGCTCATTCCTTGATCAAACATGCAAAAGAAACAAAGTTGGTAGCGTGACCATTACAGCAAATTGTACAGTAGATCTCTCAGCCAATATTCTTTCTTTTTTCTTTTTACTTGTGTCTATTCTGTCTTTTCTGTTTTTAATAGTTTATGTCTGGCATATCATTAAGCTTAGAATAAACGGACAAATAAACAGATATGGCAAGAACAATGTTTTTATATTGCTTGTTTGCCTATAGGAGCAGTAGTGAAGACACCACCGCCTTTCTGAAAAGTAAAGGCTTTCCACCAAAAGTGCTGGGGGCAACTGCACAGAAAAGTCAGAGCACTCTGGAAAAAAAGTTGCCGTGTGCATCACTTCCTCTAGGCTTAGGCTTAAAAAAGTGGGGTTAACACTTTATTTTAAGGCATGTACAAAAATTGATATGACAATGTCATAACCATGACTTGGCAACTGTCATGAACATTAAGGAGTGTTTCATTTGTTAAATTATGTAACTTTTAACACAAAGTTGACATTGAGATATCTTTGCCATGCCAATTTTTTAAAGAAATTAACTGAGACAACAAAAATGGTCATAAACATGACATAGCAGACCTAATTTCAAACCATTTAGCTTTAGCTCTTAACACACTCCTTCAAATAAAGTGTATGAAAATGTGCCCTGCATGTCAGTTTATTACTTCAACATGCTGTTATATGTTTTAGTTCTCCAATTCTGTTATAATTAATTAGGATTTCCAGGTAAAATTGCACCAAGCTGTTGAGAGTGAAGAGGCTTCTTACCTCCCTTCTGTCTTTCTTTTGTTCTTTCTTTCTGGCTCACGCTAGAACATAACTGAAGGTTATGTTTTCTTCTTGCTGCTGAGTGTTGTAAGCCCCTGAAACAGAAAAACAGATAACGCATAGATGCTGGGACTAAGGAAGAAAAAAACCTTGACAGAGGAGATATTGCCCTTCAGACTGGTTATAAGCCTCTTTTAGCTGATAGCTCTTGAGGTTAACAGTGTTAGCAATGCTCCTTCAGAAACTATCTTGATTTGAAAAGGGCACCCTGTGTACATGTGAAGTCTTGTATCCCAAACTCACCAAATTACAATAATAATTCATAAAGAAAACACTCATAAAAAGGAAAGGGTTATTAATCAGTACCCTCCCCACTGGAGTATTACCTGCAGAAATTTTATTAACTTTATTTTGTGCACATTACTCTTCTATCACCTCTTTGGAACACAGCATATTCAGAGATACGACTTAATTACCTCCATATTTCTACTTTGCTGCTGAAAGACATTGATGAGGGGCTTATAGTGGGTCTCTTAATAGAACTTTCCTCTGCTCTGTCATTTTCAGAGATTAACAGATGTGTTTGATACATTCATTAGCTGACTGGCTCAGGAAAACACTGGAGCCGGCAGTGTTTTGCATGACAACCACACCAGACAAGTCTTTGGATACCATTGAAATCATTTAACTGGGGGAAATTGATGCTGTAAGCAGAGCCACTGCTGCCAGATGGCAATAGGGGAATGAAAAGCAGGTAGTAAAAGCCTCAGGTCATGATTAAGCGGACTGCTGGATAAAGCACACTGCTGCAAATGCATGTTGCATAGTGATCAACAAATGCCAGGCCCCTCAGGAAGCATCTGCTCATTTCCAACAGGTTTCAGGTTGGTGCAGATAAATACTGAGGATTTTCAAGACATGTGCGTGTGTATTTACTCCAAAGTATCAGAAATAGACTTTAAAGACAATCTAGTAAATTCTGTGAGAGAACTTGCCAGCAATCTTTACCTTTGACCGGTGTGTTGGTAGATGCGTTAAAGCTTTATCTCACTTGGTGAAATAAAAACAGAGCTTGGCCAGGAGCAAACTAGAGTCAACCACTGCGAAGATTCAGTTCTATCATCTTTTTAGATGGAGTGCCTATTTCAGGCAGATGACTGAGCACAAACGAAAGGAGACAGAATTTTTAAAACCAAGAGTTTTCCGCAAATATATCACACAGGTCAGCATGGCTGAGACTTTTATTCTTATCTTTGCCAAGAAGTAAGATAATGCTTAGAACCAAAAAAAAAAAAAAAATACTATAAATAATATTCTAATACTACCAATAACACTTCCCCTGGAAATATATGTGTGGTAATTAATACTTTAATCATAAATCATAACCTTCTGACTGGGGACCATGAGTTTCGGACTGGGTGTGTGTAACGATATTTGGATGACTCTGACTTTGAAATAGGGGGAGGAGAGAAAAAAAACTGCTGGTCTCCTCCCGTTCCTTGCCCTCCCTGCCCACACCAGCCCCCTGAGGAGGTGATCGTATGCGTCTGTTTCCCGGAGATAAAGGGCTGCTCACCACATCCCCAGAGCTGGTAGAAGTTGGCACCAAGCATGCTGGCAGGCTGCTCATGTAACAGACCCTGTCACTGACACTGAGAGAGAGACAGATAGTGAGGGGTGAGGGTGAGGGTGAGACAGAGGGGTGGGCAAAAGGGGCTGAGTTAGGGGAGAAAGTATAGGTGAGATGTTATAATGGCACAGCTTGGCTCTCTACCAAAAAGCAAGCAGCAGAAATTTCAAATTGAGGTTCAATCAAAATGTTTTACCTGCGTCAGAAATATTAATGCATGTGCTGTCGTAATTGCGCACAGTTCCTTTAGGTGGACAACAAGCCAACTGGTACAAAATCAGTGTTCTTTCCTTTAAGAATGAAGTGTTTTTCACTGAAGAAAGTTGAGGTTTGTCCTCCTGACTCGATGGAAACTTTTAAAACATCCGTTAACTGTCATTTCAGGTGATTCACTAAATTTGACAACACAGGAGGAGCTTGATAGCCGAATAAGTCCTCATAGTTTAATGACAAAATGGTTGTTTGTCTCTGCCCCCACACCCCAAAAAATCCATATAATTCGCAGGAGCCTTTTCTGAACTGCCACCCCTTCAGTTAAGTTATTTTTCAAAGAAAACTTTGGCTTTTTTGGAACACTTTATCACCTCCTTGCTTAGAGTTTGATGAGGCAACTGATTAAGCTACCAGTTCTGTGTGGACAATATGAAGCTTACACCAGCATCTGGTTAGCTAACTTGGCCAAAAACAGAAGGAAACAGAGAAAATCAGCTAGCTTTGTTCTGGCAATTGATAACAGAAACAACATGCTACACAACTTAAATGTAAAAACACAAGTTGCAATGCCAAGTTCCAATATTTGATGTGGCAGAAAAAACAATTAGTTTGTCCTCACACATAGCATGTCCAATGTAGCATGCCTAATACAAAATATCCTGCATCTGGTCACATTTTGCAGTATGCAAGTGAGCATGCTTTGCTCTGGCTTCTCTGACCAGCCACCTGCTGTGCAGTGGAAGATGTGTCACGTCAGCTGAACCACAGAGAAATTACTGCTGGATGACAGAAGCAGAGATGACAGATAAAAGCTAATTAAAGTATAAGAATAACATATATAAAATAATAATATAGTGCAAAAGTAATCACATTTATTTTGTACTACAGGCAATGACGTATGAGGAAATGGTCAAAAAAAGACACGATGTGACAAAATAGTATGTCCCAATTGTATGCATAAAACATGCAACAGAACATACTTTGTAACTGAAGTTTAAGTATGTTCTGAATGTAAAAGTTACCCAAAAAAACAAATTTTTACAACACAACAAAGTCTTAAATTATTCTTTGTACTTATTCTATTTTAATATTTTATTTTGTTAGGTGAGCAACGTTTACAATCTCTTCACATGCATGCATGCTGGAGGCACATGTATTGATATACAGTTGTATACAGACATGCCCTTGTGGCTCTTCCTATGTGCACACACAAACACACACACAAACACACACAAGCCCACCAAGACCAAGCTCAATATCAGTCTGTGTACAAGCTTTCCACTACAGCCTCTCTGCTTTCATTTTCCCAAATGTAGGTTGTCCTATATGCTCCACCACAGGGAATATCAATAGACCAACCATAGTCAAAGAGATCAATACAGTAGAATATTGTTTCTCTTTCTCTCTCCCCATCCCTCTCTCTCTCCCCATCCCTCGCTCTTTTCTTTCTCCTCAGATCATTGGAGCTTTTATAAATAAAGTCACTGTGACACAAATCCTGCATGCTGCTATCCCCCAAAACACTAAATTAGAAGTTTAGTGAGCAATGGTCTGTGTGACCCACATAAGAAAGATGCCCTTATATTTGGGATGAGGCAATTGGAGTTTGCACATGTAAAAACACGAATTCTCTTCAGAGATGTATACAAAGTCATGATGACTTAAAAATGATATTCAGATACAACAATTGTGCAGGTTTTTTACTTTATGAACATATTTAGAGTGAGACAAAAGGCCAGCTATTGGATATGCTATAGCCAAAACCAATACAAGTCACTTTGTATTTACATATGGAAATAAAATTATTGATTATGCAAGTTGTCTGTTAATAACCAGTTTGCATAGGCAAAAGGCCTGTTTAATGTAAGTATTTAGAAATAGATGTGCAACATACTTTTGGGAATTTGTGCATCTATCAAACATACATTAGATAATTTACAGTAAACGTGTGTAGAGAGAGAAGATGCAGGATACAGTTGATTTACAGTATGGACTTTGTGATGTAAACTGATGATGCAAACAATTTCAGTTTAGTATCAGAATATAGCTGTCTTACTTTAACACCTGCTATATAATTTCTGCCACTAGAAATCTCTCTATCAAAACAATGAAACACTGCTGACAGTTTAGGATTACGGGATTTGCTTATCTCATTGTGAATGTCAACCTTTGTTGATGAAAAATCCATCCGACTGACTCAGGCAAAAATGTTTACAGACAAGTGTAATTTTTTATTTTTTATGTTTTATTCATTCATTTATTTTTTAAAATGCAACCTTTGGTCCCGTTTGCCACCTTTATTCCTCCCACTCTGACTGGTGTTATCCCGGAAGTTTTAGTGGCAGCAGACAAAATGAAACGCATCAGAATAAAATTACTTATTTCTAACATTGTCAGAAATATCTGAAATTATTTCAGTGCACAACTCAACCACATATACAACAAATATATCATCTTTTTAGCTAATACAGTATGGAAATGTTTCTTTTAATACGTTTAACTGGCAGTTGAGAGCTCATTGCTCGGACTTGTCAGTCACATAGCATGATTTTCTCAATAAAGCATAAGTAAACATTGTTCTTACTAGCATGTCACTTAAACACAGTAAGCTTGGTTCTGCACAGTACTGTTTATAATTGCTTAAATAAACTGATTTGATGAAAAATGGAAGAGCATGTTTTTCAAAACTTCACATACAGTTTGTAAATACTTTTAGAAATCAACTACATAATGAGCAGAAAAGCTGACAAATATCACTGTAGTCATGTCAGCAATTCTGATTTTTAGGGGGCCAAGCCCGAGGGGCCTGGGAACCACGAATGCAAAGCATCGCGGTGCTGGGAACCCTATTGTTTTTGTTCTTTTCCTTATTATTATTTTTATACTTCTCCCGGTAAAAGGGGTTCTACAGGCTAAACCGTACAAGGTAGGATGATGCAATTTGGAGGGTTGGTCCAGACCCATGCACGTACCTCAGATGCAAAAAAATGATATATGTCTGCCAGCAGGGGGCGCTATAAGCAATGTCAACGCGTTTTGGGCTATAACTCCCACACCGTATGTCGCACATTCAAAAACCTTATATCCCCACATTCCCTGAAAGGAGCTGAATCACATGGGCTAGGCCACGCCCATTTCCGCCCATCATTTTTTTTCCCGCAAAATCGCGAAAACTGGAAAACCTACTTTTTTGAACTCCTCCTTGGGGTTTCCTCCGATCGGCGTGAAACTTTGCAGGTCCAGTCTTCAGCTGGACCTGATGTTATCAAAAGAATTTTGCTACCTTCTAAAATGGCCACGTTATTTACGAACAACTTTTAATTATTAAAGATCTAATTATGATCTTAGGCATATCTCAAACAAATTCCATGCTATCAACATGAAACCCAAGAAACTTGTTCAGCATGAACCCCAGAGGCTCTGGATCAAATTTGGTGAAGGTTGGCTGCTAGGGGGCGCTATAAGCTCCAATATGTTATATCTCAACAATGATGTGTTGGATTCTTACAAAATTTGGTATGCTTATTGCAGAGGCACCTCTGAGACTATATTACAAAGTTGGTTGCATTCAGCCACAAGGGGGGTGCTACAGACACCAAAAATTTATATCTCCACAAGGGATGGATGTGTTCACACCAAATTTGGTTTGCCCATTGTTGGGACTCTCTTGAGGCCATATATAAAAAAATTGTGCAAATCTACCAACAGGGGGCGCTATATCAAATTTTGCCCTCTAACTCGCACACCATAGGTCGGAAACTGAAAAATGTTATATCATTACGTTCTCTACATTGCCCTGAATCACATGATGTCAAATATGCTCATTTATACGAAAAAAAAATTCGCAAAATTGCAAAATGTGGAAATTGTACTTTTTCGAACTCCTCTTAGGGTATTTGTCGGAAGTGCGTCAAAATTTGCTCATACAATCTTCAGACCGTCCTGACCAAAAGTTATCAAAGGAATTTTGCTAGCTCCGAAATTTGCGAAGTTATTTACGAACA
>JAQLOL010000024.1:8665514-8689045 GCA_029783665.1 Naso thynnoides
GCTGGAACACAGGTTACCGGTCCATGTACTCCATTCTGACCTCCTTTAGGCAATGCCAACATTTTCATAAATGGGATATGCAAAGCTATCAAATGCTGCTCTATGCTATTCAAACATCCCAGTTCAGGTGGAATGGGATCAAGCTCCAAGGTATTAATCCAGCATTCAGCTGGCATCTCACCTGTACCAATCTTGTAATGACACGTTTAACAAATCCAAAGTTGAACACTAGATAAAACCAACTGACAGGGCACAACACACTCCTCATTACATTTATGTAAATAATGCTCACTTATGCACCTGTCTGCTATTCTACTTGTTACTATACTTGCACTATAAACTTCCCTTTCATAACTCAGCACCTGATATCTAAACAACAACCTATGACAAACACAACACACAAAATCTGGTCCATCTTTGACCTTCTCCAAAAACTGATCCATGACAAAAACAAAATCCTTCGACTTCTCCTTCTTCTGCTTCCTACTCAACCCAACACTAGAAATAACTCGCTGCTTATGCTCTAAACTATCACGATACTTCCTTCTACTCATTTCTCTACTCATTTCTTTAACTCGCTGTTTATACTCCAAACTATTGCGATACTTCCTTCTACTCAAGGGCAGACTGGCGCACGAGGACACCAGGGATTTCCCTGGTGGGCTGGTCGGCCAGCGGGCCGGTGGGCCAGCGCCGGCATACCATGAGAAAAAAGAAAAAAAAGTTTATCCCCACAGCCAACAGTGTTGTGGTCCGCTGGGGGGCTGGGTTGGGCGGCTTGTTGTGATAGGCTATACCTGCTATGTTCCCGTATGATAACCAATCAAAATTGGTCCACGTGGGTATGTCCCACCCATTTCCTCAGGCTGTTGCAGATGGGACACGTGCTGATGTGCATAAAAGATACAGGCCATGAAGTCCTAATTTGAGGCTACAAGATATAATTTGTTACCATGTCTTAATTAACTCTTCTTTATTTTGGTTCAGGCTGTCTTGGCGATACATTTCTTGTGTATGTCATTATGTCAATGACGATGAAAATATAATAAATTGTGCAGCCCTAATGTGTATGTGTCTGGCTTAATCAGGCTTAACTTAATATCCTTACAACATCTCATGTAGCTACATACTGTACTGATGTTAAACTAATTTTATTTACTGATGATGATGTTGTTGTATTGGTTAACAAGCATAATTAACATTTCAGTCAGACAACTCACGATTAAATGTTTGTAGCAGTTTTATTATACATTTGAGTTTGTCGTCAAGGCTCCGGTTTCATCACTCCCAGAATGATATTCATTAAAATAAATGGGAGTGATGAGCGTCAACCTTAACCCCCCAAAACTGCATGGATTGGAAGACTGATGACCAGAGTGAGGCTACTATGTGTGGGCCAAGGCACCAGCCGCCGTGAGGCCACTCCCTCTGTGCACCGTGGCAGAGAGGAGAGTATACTATCTAATGAACTGCTATGTGTGGGCCAAGGCACCAGCCGCCGTGAGGCCACTCCCTCTGAGCACCGCGGCTGAGAGGAGAGTATACTATCTAATGAACTGCTATGTGTGGGCCAAGGCATCAGGCCGCCGTGAGGCCACTCCCTCTGTGCACCGCGGCAGAGAGGAGAGTATACTATCTAATGAACTTCTATGTGTGGGCCAAGGCACCAGCCGCCGTGAGGCCACTCCCTCTGTGCACCGCGGCAGAGAGGAGAGTATACTATCTGATGCACTGCTATGTGTGGGCCAAGGCACCAGCCGCCGTGAGGCCACTCCCCCTGAGCACCACGGCTGAGAGGAGAGTATACTATCTGATGAACTTCTATGTGTGGGCCAAGGCACCAGCCGCCGTGAGGCCACTCCCCCTGAGCACCGCGGCTGAGAGGAGAGTATACTATCTAATGAACTTCTATGTGTGAGCCAGGGCACCAGCTGCCGTGGGCCATTCCCTTGCTGACTGGGAAAATAAACCTATTGCGTGCAGACAGAGCTAATGAATGACAAACTTAGCCCAGCGACCACCTGATATGCAAACAGCGAAATAGGCAACATAGTGTGCAGACATTCATTGAAGAATATTTTAAGAAGAGCTGGAGCTCATGACTCTCTGGGCTGACAAGATTTCCTTCTTATGGAGACGGACATAACGTTGATAAGCTGAGGATGACCAGCGCCCCAGAGATTTGAGTGTCGAGGAGGGAACATGGAGGGCTGCAGTTGTTGCGGCGCCAATTCTGAGGGAATGAGGTGAGTAGCGATCAGATGGCAGGCCACAGCTTCGGCAGAGATCGTGGAATTTGGAGGAGAACCAGGATCTCGTCATGGGATGGCCGCCATCGCACACAAACAGGGGAGCGGACCGGTGAGTTGAGGAGCGAAGATGCAGAAATTTCAGCATGGAAAAGAATGGACAGAAAGCAGTATTATTTCTTGCAATGTCAATCTGAAGGCCTAGATGGAGTCTATCAGTCTTGGAGTGCTTAAGGTTGATAATGTATGCGTGATCCTCGAAAGTGAGATCTGAGAGTTAAAACGTGCTGGGGATTAAAGAAGAGAGTTCTTGTATTCATGTCATGTATGTATTCTTGTCATGTATTCACCGCACCTGAGAAACCCAAAGAATGCCATGAGAAGGACCGCTTCCAACATCAAGTCTATATAAGGAGAAAAACACCCTTGCCTCAACGTTGAAACCAATTGTGCACCATTGAAATAGTTAAAGGAAGACGTTTATCCCAGCCCTGGGGACGCGCCTTTTTGAGACCGTTGAGAAGCAGCTGGATGGAGGGGTTCCCGAGAAGACTTGAGGATGCAGGATCTTGACAACGCATGTGAAACTGAATCCCTGCTAACGAGGCTTTGATACTGGCCACGTGAAGGTGGCAGGATTCAAATAAATGCACTATAAATGCACAGACTACAGAAATATTCACAGGAAGCGGCATGAGGAGGAGACTGGCACAAAAGTCGAATAGATATACCAAGCTGAATCGTAAACTTTAATTGTACTTTAGCCAGACCGAGTCTCATATATCTGAAAGCAGAAGACAAAAGATCATGCAAGGGCTTGGATGGGTTTAATCGAGCATCATCTAAGAAGGTGGAGGGCATGGAGTGCTGTGAGGCTTGGCGAGGGGGCACGTGGCTCTGAACTCCTGAAATTTAAAATGAGAGAGAGCATCAGCAATGCGATTTTCAAGGCCGGGGATGTGAGCAGCTCGCAGGATTAAGTTGTTAAGAACACATATCTAAGTTAAATGACGCATGAGGCTGATGATCAGAGGAATTTTGAATGACCCTTGATTATTAATTTGACTGTGGCAGCATTGTCGCAAAACATGGTTATTTGCTTCCTGGACCATTTACTGCCCCACAATACAGAAGCCACTACGATGGGATAGAGTTCAAAGAGCGCAGAGGATTTGGAGTCAATGAGTGCAAGCATTTAGGTTGGCCAGGCTTCTGCAAACCACTCATTAATATAGAATCCCCCAGAACCAACAGAGGGAGAAGCATCTGTGAATAACTGCAGGGAATCGGAAGATTCTACGAAGTCATTGTAGAAAAAAGAAATCCATTCCATCCTCGCACAGCAGAGACCAAGTTCGTGAAAGGACCTATCACGAAACCTTTCCCATCTCCTTAGAGAGAAGCTCGTCTACTAATTCTGGCTCTTTAAGTGCCGACTGAAGATTTTTGCATACATGGGTTACTTTGGGGAGCCAGCATAAGCCTGCTAGAAAACCCTGAACAAAGCCCATGATCAGATAATTTACAAAACACTTATTGGGATGTTTAGACAGAGCCTTTGAGAGAGCAGAGACGTTCACAAGAGTCGATGAATGCTTGATATTTGTTTCACTGATTTGTGGGGCGGAGCCTCTTGGGACACACAGACCGGAAATGACTGTCTCCGCACCAGCTGGCGCTTTGAGGAATTACGAACAGCGTTACCCACAGATTGACTTGGCAAGGACGGGATCTTTGGAGCAGCCAGAGAGTGAGGCTGTGTGAGAGAAGGAGCCGGAAAATGCAATTTTTTTATTTTTCATTTTTATTTATTTGTTTATTTTTATTTTATTTATTTATTTATTTTTTTTAATTTATTTTTATTTTTTAAAATTTATTTATTTATTTATTTTTTGACCATAGCAATGGCGGCTGATGAGGGACAAATCTAGGATGGACCATGCCAGTCTCTGATTAAATTTCTGAATGTACATGGCTGCTTTAGCGGAAAAGATTTATGATAGTCAAAACAATAAGCTACCATAAGTGAGAGCCAAATCTGAAATGATAGCCAGTGCGTGCCTAACTCCTCTCTGCGTTGAGGAAAAACCTCGCAAGGGTGTCCCTAAATATGCTAAAAGCCACGTTAAACTGCCAGGGTAAGTGATTTGGACAGCCTTGGATCACTGTCCTTTAGAACCACGGAAAAATCCCCGCAATCCACGAATCTTTTGTCAGCTGATTCTGCACCGTACAGCAGAATCTTCACCAAATTAATATCCTGGCCTGTCAAAATGAGAGCAGATGTGATGTGATTTGAATTTTTTTTTTTTTTTTTTTTAAATAAATGAATATAGCCTATATTAAGGACATATGTGCAGTGACAGAGAGGGGGAAGAATTAACTTCATAATGAAAGGCAACAGGAAATATACCTGCCAAAATTTGATTCCTCAGGGAATCAGGAATTGCTGCAGCAGGGGGCGGGAACCTTGAGCCAGTGACGGGACTGGGACTGCAGTACCCAGGGTCCTGTGCGGGGTGACGTCAGCGAGAGCCGAGGCGGCGGGAGCCACGTCGAAGACAGCTGAGGATGGACCCGGCAAATTTGGAATACTGGCAGAGGGAAGAGCGTTGTATTCAAGGGACTGGATCCTGGTGCTCATAGAGTTGAGCGCCGACTTCATGTTGAGGAGGAAGGACAGAAAAGCTGCTTTGGTCGATGAGCCGGGTCCCGACTTCCACTGTTTCTTTGCAGGGATTGCCCTACCGGCTACAGGTGGAACTTGCTGCTGAGCCGAGCGCTTCTTGGCCAGAGCTTTACCTTTGCCTTTTGTGCTGAGCACAGGTGGGGATGCTCGCGCTAGGATTCGCTTCCTGGGCATCGATGGAGTTCTGATGGACAAGCAAGAAATCAAAAAGCTCTTCATGGCTGAGGCCGGATGGAGCTGAAATGTTGCGAGCATAAAGCTCTTCAAGGATGCGATGCACCGGCCACCCGGTGAGACGCTTACTAATGCGGCTGCTGTGACGTGGCGCTGGGGCTCCGTGTCATCCTGGGAGCGGGCCTCAGGCTGAACCCGCGTCTCCGGGATGAAGACGGCCTCTTCACCAGAGGATTGAGGCTCGCTCTCTGATTCAGAGATGGCAAAAGACATGGCAATCGACAGCCCCAAAAGAACAAGAAGTCGCATGAGCGAAGGAGATCGGATGCTGAAAAGAATAGCGCTGGGATGCTGAGTCAGGCAAAGAGGATGACAGGTAAGACGCACACCTTAAATAGACCGCGTAATTGAGTGGGTGTGAATGTTGGTGACGTGAGATATGACGAGAGAGTGATGCAGCGCAGCTCAAGTTGCCTGCCTGAACTAGCTCGCAGGCTTCGCTCCATTTTCTCTTTCTTACTTAAAAAAAAAAAAAAAAAGTATCACTACCCCTCTAATATGCAGCATGAGTCAAAAACGACCCGTATTCATTTCCTATGTAATTTCATGCTAGGCTGAGGGTTTCTTTGCCGTATCTTTGAAATAAATGTATTTTATCATGTAATACTACATATATTCAATGAATCCATTGTTTTTGTACATCACAAATAATATTTTAACAGTTTTAATTTTTTACTAATATTTTTACTACTGCTTTTTGCTGGGGGATGCCAGTCAAAAGCATCCACCATATGCAATTTTAAGTTCATGTTTCCACGGGTCCTAATTTAAAGTCTTACATAAGGGGGGTAGGGGGGACTGGCAGTCATTTTGAAGAAGTCAGCCACAAATGCAGCAGACATCTTCCCAAGTGCTGTCGACAACTATACAGTAAATACTGCGCTTCCTAGGGTAAGCTGATGTTTAAAATCTGAAAAACAATACATAATTCCATAAGAAATGGTTCTATAACTATTGAAAGAAGTATTTATATTCTATTATACCTTATAAGACTAAAATAGAGTGTGATGCATAAAGTATGGTTGACATGCAGTCAGAGCATGATCAGATTATGGTGTGAGTGTGGGAAAAAGCACAAATGTAACATTTTTGAGGGTGCAGAGGGAAAGGGTGAGAAGGGGCACTCTATGCAAGGAAAATTATTTCCCTTTGGTGATGGCTATACATGTAAATCTCTTTGCAGGAAAATGTCTATGATTTGAAATGGTTTTTTTTGTTTGTTTGTTTTAAATTATTATTATTTTTTGTCACATTCCCACTGTTCACTATTACTCTTCAATTCACTTCAACAGTTCAATTTTAGTGTTATTAGTTACAGATTGTACATGTAGACTATGTTATGTATGACAATGTGAAAAAGATATTTGAAATATGAAATAATGTTTGGTCCAAATCATTGCTATAATAGTTATTTTAACAAAATTATTATTATTATAGTCTGTCTTTGTCTTGTTTTTGATCATACTTGCACACATGGGTCGTTTTCGAGCCATGTGTGCAAACTTGATGTCGTACTACAAAAACTTGTTTTTTTTTCATAAAGTAACAAAGTGAACATGAAAATAATGATTTGTGGGAATGAAAAACATATTTAATAAATATCTGGGACATTAAATGATGAAGTCAACAGTTTTCAAAACATACAGTGAAGAAACACTAAACCATGCATAAAATTACATGGGAAATGAATACGGGTCGTTTTTGACCCATGTTGCATAGTAACAGAGGTATTCAGATGTTATGCATTAGAGGGTTAAAAGTAAAAAATGTTAAATTACTATACCAGCATGTGAAAGCTACATTAACATTTTCTGTGAGTTGCCTTTGTTTTTGCTGAATGTCAAATATTTAACATATCCGCACGGTATAACCTAGAATTCATAATTCAAGTCAGGATAACTCCAGTTTGAAAGTGCGACAAAAGTTGACAAACACGAATTAACGTAATGTAAATAAAACGCTGATAATAAAACCCCTGTGAGTCACGTCACAGATTTTCATTGTTGCACTTGAATAAACAAATCCCATAATGCCACACTACTTCTTAATTTTGTCAACTCCATCTTTTGTTATGTCTATTTTGAATGAGAGCCCTCTAGTGTCAGAATTTACATGTTACAGATTAAGCAATTTCAAAAAAAGTAACATTTGTATTGACTGAACAACAGGAGAAGAGACATAAATAATGACTGCTTTCTGGGCCTCCACATTTGAGATTTAATTCCATTGAATTAAAGCATTTACAATATCTTATGCAAATTATGTTTCATAACAAATGCCAGACAAGTTTTTTCAAGTGTTCCTTTTTATTTTATTGTATAACCTTACTTCACATTTGTCTTTTATGAGAAACATTTTCTTCAGTTTGTCTAAGAGGAGTGCATTTTTCCACAATGCAGCACACAATCCGTGAAATTATGCACATCATGCATGCAAATAACATAATCATGCACAACCTACCTATTGAAAAACAAGCAAACAAGAGGTACTAGCAAGTATAAGCACATTCTTTATGTGTCTTCTATTCCTCAATTCATTTTTAGTCTTTGTCCAAGTCATGGTCACAGAAACAACAGGACAAACTGATCAGTCAACCCTTTCACCCGTAGCTTCCTCTCACTCCTCTAAATCTGAGGTTTTCCAGGCTGTTCTGAAAACTGCTGTCCCTCCAGGATGTCTCAGTTCGGCCCCAAAGTGTCTTCACAGTCAGTCATGCCTGGAACACCTTCAAGGAAAGGTGCCCAGGGGTGTAAACTTCTCTGTCAATATGAAGATGCAGCAGCTCCACACCCTTGAGCCATCGTCAGTTGAATCTATAATCTTCTTCAGACAGAGTCCAGGTTGGGGTAAAAATTAAGATCAACGTGCTTTGGCTGACTAAACTTGACTACACCCACCTGATGATGTAGTTCTTAATGTGCAAACCACAACAGAAGCTATTATAGATCAATTTATCCCAAATGACCCCTCCTGTCAATCAAAGAGCAAATCTGTCCAGGGACCAATTTTCTGCCTAGATTATCAGCTTATGTAAGAGGTACAGAACCACTCTTAAAACATGGTGTACTGAAGGTAGTGTCTTTATGTAGAAAAGTAAACATAACGCAGTCAGTCGTCCCCACAGACTTTTCGTCAAACAGCCCCTCAGGAAACAGTGACAGTCTCTGGCAGTGAGAGCCAGGTGGGTCCCACTGTTTGCTTACACTGATTTTTTGATGTGATTTCAAGCAAAAATCTTGGCTAGGCATGTTTATTTTAGATATCCTGGATAATTACTGATCTGAAGTTAGAGTGTGTATTTTCAGCTCTAGTTATTGATGACAACTTAAAGTTTCTACAATAAAAGCTCACTTTATACATTCCTTGTTTGAATACACTGGGAATAATTTTGAAGTTATGAGTGCTCGCTGATCATGTGCACTCTATTGCACTGTGAAGCCTTGTAGTTTAAAGGCCGTGAAGTAATCAGTGTTTTCCAGTCCCTTATGTCCTTTGGAAGTTTTCTGTTCTGATTTAACAAGCTACAAGGAAAACCCTATTTTAACTAGAAAATATGACCTGATATAAAACAAATTTTATAAACAATGATTCAGAACCATTAAGATTCCCTTTAGGCCATAAATAGTCATAGCAGGACTTTGCTAAATGGAATGCAGTCGTGCTAAAAATTTCCCTTTGTGAAAAGGGTCTTCACTTTAATCTGTCCATGTATGATAAACTCACTTTCTTAAACATTAATGAGATCACGATCACTTTTTAATTTAATTTGTATTTCTTGAATGATCAAATGGAGTTTCTGATCACACTTTTGGAGCAGTGATTCATTTGCTGACCATAACTATTTTTAGATGTTCCAATCTGTCCGACTTGGACAGCACTTGGCTAAGTAAAAATAACATTAGTCCCATCCACGCAGGCTCTGATTGGCTGCCTCCAACAAGAGCAAAATCATTCACAGGAGCAACAACAGGACTATTTTAATCTCTCAGTAAAATTTCAGATGTGGAGGCGACTGAGAGAAGCAGGGGCTGGTTGTACACTGTGAATTTGGAAACATTCTGAAGGACAGGCATTTTGTTTGATTTTTGGTACATGTGTGCTGCACATTTTATTGTACACGCAAAACACTTCTGAAGCCAACTGATGCTTCCTTAGAAATCTTCATAGAACTAATCAGTTCAAATCACTCTGATTGCTCTCAGCAAAAAAATAAAAATAAATAAATTAAAATAATCTAATTTTCTGTCAAACGGCTGCCAGTTACTTAAGATCTGATCTCTTTCAGTCTTTCACTCTCATCCCCCCTCTCTCACTTTGCCACTCTCTTTAAGCCCTGGTTAATTAAAATGGAAAGGATAGGATTCGCAGTCAGTAATTTAACTTACTGTATAGTGGAAGTTAATTATAGAGCCCACTGAGTCATATGAAGAACATTTTCAACTAGTGGTGAAAAAAAATCGAAAACATGTTAGATGGACTAAAAACAACAAGACAAATGTTCAGACAACACTTAGAGCAGATGGTGAAATAATATGTAAACACATTTTTGCTGGCAGAATAAGCAGCATTTCTCAGTGAAACACAACATTCCAACTTGTGCCTTTGTCACTGCACAGCAAAATAATGAAATACAGGCACAGGGCAGAGTGTCATACACACTGCAACACATTCCTAGTTATGATCAAAACAGAATATATTTTCAGAATATATTTTTATATTCATTGTTTATTTTTAAGAAAGTCCAACTCACTCTGCCTTTAACTGACCCTTTGCTCTAACAGACCAAACACCTTCAGACGGGCTGACCTCTTGTATTTAGTCATAATGGAAAATGTTGAGTAAAATATGCAGCAGTTTTAAGTCCACATGACTATTAATTGATAGTTTGATTGAACGAACTCAAGATTTTTTTTGTTTGTTTGTTTCCCTTTCATATTTGTGTAATTTAGGGGTTCCCAAACAATTTCTACCTTAGAAATTTGGTGTTTTCCCAAAACCCAGATTTAAAATATTTAATAAAGAACATTTAACATTTGCATTAAAAAAAAGATTGAAAACACAATAAACCTTGAACTGAAAATGTATGTAAAATATGTAACTACACTAACCAAAAGTCAAAACATAATGTTAAGCAGGGCATCAACACCACCTCAGCAATTGGGAAGGACCAACAGTGCCTCTTCTATCTGAGGAAATTGAAGAAAGCCACACTACCTCAGAGGCTACTGATAAATTTCTGCCACTGTGCTGTAGAGACTGTGCTGACCTACTGTGTGTCTGCGTGGCTCTCAAGATCCATGAAGGCAAAGCAGAAAGAACTCCAGAGAGTCATAAAGCCTGTGGGGAAAATCATCAGGACTGTGCTAGCAGACATCACCACCATCTACACCTCCCGCTGCCTGCGCAGATCACACAGCATCATCAGGGACCAGTCACACCCAGCTCATCACCTGTTCAATCTCCTGCCCTCAGGAGGAAGGTACAGGTCCACTGGGGCAAGGACCACCCAAATAAGGAACAGGTTCTTCCCCCAAGCAGTCAGGCTTGTAAATCAAACCCCCCTGCCTCACCAACCCCGACCACCGTGTCGTCCCATGCAATCCCATTTTCCTCCACCAGCACCTACATAATGACAGACAATAGCTTTGAACTGGACTTTGCACTATCATGTCAATTTGCACAACACACATTGCACTTTATATCATATTACTGCTGTCTATGCATATTACTATTGTCTCTTAGCATCCACTATTTACTATTTACTACTGCTGATAATTGTGTTTGCTGCATTTGATTTATTATTAGGTGAATATGTATTAATTATTTGCACTTTTTCTATTATTTGCACTTTTTTTGTTGTTGTGTACTAAGTTGCTCGGGGAGATGCCTTGTTATCTCATTGTTTTTTAAACAATGACGAAGATTACGAAATCAAAGTCGATATCATTAGCAATGCCTCATTCCCGAGGAACATATCTATAGTCTGTGATCAAGTCTCAAATGTCAGATGAAAGCACAGTCACGCTGGCTATGGATGTTAAGTCGCTGTGACATTAATGTATTATCCTTACTGTACATGTCATCACTCAAAACATGTCTCTGTGTTTTTATTTTTGTAATCCCTATAAAATGTGATTTGTTTGCTTTTTTAATGCCAAGCGTAGAAAAAGAGCTATGTTTAAAATAGTTCTTTTGGTAAGTAAAGGTATCTTCAACAATAATGTCCACTGGACTATCAAACTATTTTACACTTAAAAGTAAACAAGAGAGGAAATGCAAGTAAAACACAAGCTTACATTTTCTAAGGGAATATCAGTCAATTCCAATTTACATCAACACCTATTATTTGGAACAGCTTAGAAGATTTTAGAGGTTAGGAGCTATTTGCTATTTTAACAATGCACAAGATAAAAGCAAAAACAACAATGATGAAATCCTATAATAATAATGCTGACTGCTTTTCTCTGTGGACTTTCCACTCTCACTGGAGACAGTGCACTCACACCCATGATCAAATGTTTTCTGTTTGTTTGTTTGTTTGTTTTTTTACATAATCGTCCACATTTTAGACCATTTGCAGTTTGAAATTGAGATAAACTTGTACAATACTTTGATTTTTAGATCGCCCAAGTCAGACAGATGGATGGACAGTAAGTTCAGCCTGGATCAGATCATGTTTCACAAAAACACACAGTTCATGGTTTGGTGTACAGTCTGAAAAATGGAAATCTGCTGGTAAGCATTATGTGTTCTCAAGGAGAAGCTCTCACACATTTAATGAACTGTTATGGGATCCCACAAAGACATATCATCTGTAATTTGGAAATGGACAAAACATAAGGAACCTATGATGCTCTTTGCAAAGCTGTTTATCTGACCAGTTTGAGCTCTACAACATCAACTGTGGTTAAAAATCAAGATCCAGTCAGACGCAATTGAGTTTCTCAAATGTTTTGCAAAGACAGTGTTTCTCCCTGCAAAGGCATATATTATTTCTTCAAAATGAAGTAAAAAGCTATGGCTGCAGGGGGCTAACCTGAGACAGTGTCTAACTATGAAGGTCAGTGGCTGTGAAAGGAGCGATGATAATAAAAATAGTAGCTACAATGAACAGAATCAAGAATAGGTAATTTCACAGAAGAACTGAATCACATCAGAGTCTCAAAATAACAAGTCGGGGCTCATGCATGTTAACGCCAGAGCCCAGAGTTTTGTTTGTTTGTTAGTTTTTTTTTTTTTAATTCTGAAGAACTATTGTCTGCAGAATTGATTTGAAATACTGTGTCAAAGTAACAGCAATAGATACTGAACCCAGTGACCTGAAGCATTAAGTTTGTAGCACTGGAGCTGTTTCAGTCCAAATGAAACTTTTATTTTTGGAGCTTGCCTCCAGCACCAGCTAGGGGACGCAGATTCCACCATGGCATGTCCAAATATTTTTCTTCCTGTTTTCAGAGCATCATACACACAAGTTCAAAAGGCTGAAGACCACACGCAGCCTCTGTGTTTGTTTATTTCTGAAGTCAAATTTGATTGTGCAGTTTCTGTGAGCTCATACAGCCCTGGACACATGACTCTGACAACATTTAGTGTAAATGCTGAGTGTATGGTCCTGTTTCTTAACTATTCATCTACAGCATGCTTTCCTAAGATTAAAATATTAAAAATCATTTAAACCTAAAGTTTTGTTTGAGCTCCCATGTTTTTAAAATCATTTTAGATTTCAAAATCCTTTAACGTGCACAAAATATGACTTGCATCTCACCTCACAGTATACTGCAACACCTATTCAGTTAGAAATCTACATTTTTGTGTTAATAGAAAGTTGTTGTTTTTGAATACTCTAACTTCACAGAAAAAATTAAATATTTTCATTTTCAGTGTTTAATCTTTTGCTTACTACTCTTTTTTCGCCTTTTCCTTGTCAATAAAATACTTTTCTTCATATTAAATCAGACAAAGGAAATATGAAGCAAGATGTTTTAATGCCCTCCAATAAGCATTAACTATTGTTGGCATATTACTGCAAATTTATGCCCCTTTCATGCTGCTTTTAGTAGGCCTAGCTTAATCCCATTGTTCACAGCACAAAATCCAATTGCACCAATTTTATACACTGCTGCACTGAATGTTCTCCAATCTACAGCATCTACCTTCCGCATTTGCATCAATTTTGCTCTTACTGTACATCCCAGACCTTACATGAAGTGTGACTGGCTTTCTTTTTTCTAATTTAACTTGATTTTTGAACTATGTAATCCATATATTCTACCGTACAATCAGCGCTGTTATCACACATGCACTTCTGATTAGAATATGAACTAAACCTGACAGTGTTAATATTTCATTTGTCATCTCAACATCCACATAAATTGGTCTCCTCGCCAGATTTTCGTAATGTGATATGGTACTGCTTTTTCCAATTATCAGAGCAACATAAGAAAATCAGATTGGACGTAGGAGCAGAGAAAGAGAGGAGGAAAATATTAGCACAGAAACATAATTAAATGTCAGTCACACGGACAAAAAATATTATTACCACATAATTGTTGCTGCAGAGAATGCAGCGGAAGAGTTGGTTTTATATAGATTTATATGACAAAAAGATGATGTGTATCATCCAAAGCATTCAAAGAGGCCTAATGAGTTTCCTTTTTAATGCTGCATGCCAATGTTTCAACTCCTCTGCACTTGCATTATTGATACTGCAGAAGTTATTCAGTAGATCGTGTCTATGTGACATTTCATTATTTGATAAGCCAAAAGGCATTTGAATATTCTTTGTGCTACCATTCAGATAATCAGTGCAACCAACAAGCTTTATTGCCTTCTCCATAAACTGCTGATACTAGCCCCTAATAGCAGCATGGAAGTCAAGTATGACAGATAAGCAGATGCGTGCTTCTCAAAAAGAGGGAAAATAAATGTAAAAAAACATGCTTAACATTCATTCAGTCATTTGTGCAAAGGGAAGAGTGCTTGTTTCAATGCGATGATGCACCCTTTCAGCTTCCACTGATTCACTGAAGGAGCTGCTTGTGGATGCAGTCGGGGTCCATTAACTGTGATACTTCTCCAGGATGCTCATTCTGTGGACCATTATTAAACCCAGTTAACAGCTGCCAAACATAGCCAACAGAGATTCTTTGTTCATGACACACTCCCATATCCCAGCACAGCAAGAGACATTCTGCCATTGAAAGACATCTGCTTTCAAACATTAACAATGCCTCATAGCCTCTAATGGAGTCTCCCGTGTGAATGTGTCCATTTTTGAGGAGTGTAGATGTTAAAGTTTCTGCATTTTATGCATTCTTTATTTTACTTAATTTAGCGAATTTAATAATTAGAATTTTTTGTGCAGGCGGTGGTTAACACATATTGGCTATCAGATCTCATAACATTTCAAAATACTTTATTCAGGTCCAAGCCCCATCTTTTCAATGTGCCTCAGCGCTGTGTCCCATGTTGTTTTAACAGATTTGAGTAACAAAAAAAAACCCGATAAACTTTAAATGTGCTGCTTTTCTAGCAATGAGAAGGACAAGAGGACATAGCTGCATTTAATAACTATGTTAAATGAGTGAAGAGAAAGTTTTGGCTTTAGCGTTTGGGTTTACGGTATTTTTGTTTTAACCAAGCAAGAGCACAGCCAATGCTGTCTACATCCAGTCAGGATTAGAGTATCCCTAAAAACTGTAACTTTTACAAGGGATATTCACACAGGGTTGGTTTGATTTTAGCGAATGGGTGCTAATGTTAACTAGCTAACCCTAGCACTCGCAAAAACCACAATTTTGTTTGCATTTGTCTAACATACTTAATCAAACAGCCATGTTTTCTTGTCTTTCTCATCACCAGAAAAGCAGTAGAATTAAAGTTTGATCTCTTATTAATTTATTTTTGTTTACTCACACCTTTTCAAACAACACGGGACACAGCATTGCGGCATATTGAAAAGACGGGGCTTGGACCCTGAAATTGTATTTTGAAACAGCCAGATAAGTAACCCATTCACTTCTATGCAAACAACCAAGCAAACTTTTTTTAAAGAGCCCTTTTAAAAACCTCTTGGCGACAAAGTGCTTTACAAAAGTATGCAGACATGAAAATCAATTAAAAGCCACTCATATGAAACTTAGAGCACTGAAAATTAGTAAATGCTAATGTACCAATACAAGTAAAAGACTGTAAAGGATATAAAAAGAGATAAAAGTAGCTGGGATAAATAAATACATAAGACTGCAAAAATATAAAAGCAACTAAGAGACACAGCCAGGGTAAAAGTGAAATAAATTTAGTAAATAGACTAACTCTAAGATTTGCCAGACTCACCAATGACTAGAAGTGAGTCTTTAAAAGTAATGTAAATGCTTTAGGGTTGGGAGCAGATCTAATGTGTGGAGGGAGACTGTTCCATAGTTTTGGACCAGCAACAGAGAATGCTCTGTCCTCTCTGAGCTTTGACCTCGAGTGAAGTACCTCCGGGGGGACTGGTTTGAGGACCTCAGAGATCTGCCTAGCTGATAGGGATGGAGGATCTCAGATAAATACGTAGGAGCTAGACCACTGAGTGCTTTAGAAACAAATAAAAGCAGCTCAAAATTAATTCTAAAATGGACTGGGAGGCAGTGAAGTGCGGAAAGTACTGGGATGATGTGAACACATTTGCGGGTATTTGTACGGAGGTGAGTTGCTGCATCCTGGACTACTTGCAAATGGTCAAGTGACGATTTACTGATTCCAGTAAGTAGCGTGTTGCGGTAATCCAGCTGTAAACTAGTAAAAGCAAGAATTACCTTCTCTAAATCATAAAAAGAGAGAAAAGGTTTACTTTGGAAATAAGTCTTTGTTGCCTTCACTACAGAATTTACTTGTCTGTCCGACTTAAGAGTACCATCTAGGATCATTCCAAGGTTCTTAACATGGGGTTTACAGAACTGAGCCAGTAGGTCATAGTGAAGGTTAAAAAATATTGGTGGGGCCTGAGCCATTGAATATCACATACTCTGTCTTCCTTTCATTAAAGTGCAAGAAGCTGAGATTTAGCCAGTCTTTAAGCTCTTTCAGGAAGTTGGACAGGTTTTGCAGTGAGGTACCTGATTTGGATTTCAGTGGAAGGCCTATCTGCACATTGTCAGCATAAAGGTGAAAGGATGCATTATATTTGCTCAGGATAGGACCTAAGGGGAACAAATAGATGGAGAACAGCACTGGACCAAGGATGGAGCCCTGTGGGACCCTGCAGGTAGGGGGAGCAGTTGATGAAATAACATCCCCTATAGCAAAGCTCTTGTTTGACAGATAGGACTCAAACCAAGTCAGGGCTGTTCCCTGAATTCCTGCACACTGAGCCAAACATGAAAGAAGATTTGGTGGTCCGCTGTGTCAAAGGCTGCAGTGAGGTCTATAAAGCAATAAAATAATGCTGTCTCCTGCATCAACAGATAAAAGAACATCATTAAAAAAAATTAAAAGAGCTGATTTGGTGCTATGGCGCGGTCTAAAACCAGACTGAAATTTCTCTAAAATATTATTCTCATCCAAAAAGGGCTGCAATTGAATAAGAACATTTTTTCCAACAATTCTGACAGGAAAGACAGTTTAGACACTGGTCTGACATTTAAGAGCACAGCTGGGTCAACACTGGGTTTCTTAAACAGTGGTTGAATTTGCATGTTTAGAAACTGCTGGGACTGACCCTGAAATTAGATAACAATTTATTATCTTGAGGATGGCTGACCCTACAGTATTAAAAACCTCTTTAGGCAAACGTGATGGGATACAGTCTAAAGAGCAAGTTGTCGGTTTTAAGTGCTGAACTGCCTCTGACAGTGGTGACAATGAGACAGGCTTGAAACAGTCTAAGACAGCTGAGCATTTTAAAGAAGCAAAGTCAGTGACAGAGGAGCCTGCAGGTCCTCTGATCAAGGCAATTTTGTCAACAAAGAACTGTAAGATGGCCTCAAAAAATCTCTGGAGATTGCTACAGGCAGAACAGTTGAGCAGGGGTTGAGAACTGACTTTATAGTGCTGAATAACACTTGAAGCCTGTGATAATTATTTGCCACAGGAGTAAACAGGTATGTGTTTTACCCTCACCCATATGAAGACATGTAGGTGTATACAGTATAAAGATATATTATCACCTTATGGCTCCCATTATTGAAAGACCAACACATGCTCAATCTCACTGCAAGAACTAATATAGGATCTTTTCTCATTGCAGGCTGAATGATCAGAAGAGAGACTGGAGAGCTGTAAGTAAAAAAAAAAAAAAAAAGGAAGGAAAACACTTGCATCACAGCAGATAAGGTTGTGCTGATCAATAATTTCCAAATCTAATAAGATTGGCCCCCTTGGCAAATTGAATTGATCTGAAAATAAAGATGCCAGTAACAAATGAGTGGACGTATGACAATGGTAGTAACCCGTTGTATCACCTTGTGCAAAAAACATGGTGCTCCCATACAATCATGTTGATTTTACTACTGGGATTCTTCTTGTAAATGTTACATGTAACATATTAAATTGAATTTCCAATGCTATCAAGAATGATAGAAGCATTCAGTGGTGCCTAATGTTGAAACTGTAAGAATGAAGGGGAGCAAAATGCGCAGTATTAACAACAGCTAATTTTTTCTCAGCATCACAGAAAAGACATCAGTGATTTCAGTAAAATAGTAAAATTAAACATCAAATTTAAAAAAGTAAATGTCTCCGTTGCAAATTAAATACTACATAGTCCTCATAAATCACCTCTGATTCATATTTTCTTATTACATTTATACATAAGAGTTAAAAAAAGTGGCAGAAGTGGAGTTATAGATGTACACTAATAAGCAGATAGAATGCAGTTTAATGACCTCTCAATCCAACAGGAAAAACTGCGAGCACTTTTGAGACGAGGAAATTATGCATCAATCAAATTCAGACTAACCTTTAAAGTCACCCTGTTCTGCACAGTTAATTACAGAGCTGGCAAACTCCGTTAGGGCCAATAATTCTCAAGATCAGGCCGCAGGTCATTGACTTTAAATAGTGAAGCCAGTATACTTGATCATCACTTTATGGCTGACCTCTTTAGCTGTAGATGAATATGTTACTTCGATGAGACACTTTACAGGCATAGCAGGGGACGGAAACAATGAACATAAACACTTGCAGCCTCTGAATCCCTCCAGTACTGTATGACTCCAAATTATTTGTGAGGATGGAATGTTGGATGAAGTGGTGGATGAAGGACAAAGACATGTGACAGTGCTGTTTATTTCTGTCTCTTCAATTCCTGCCTCCAGTTTCGAAATTAGTTCTCACAGGGTGTTGAATGTCAATTTTTGCAGCACAAAGACCTGATGTGACATATTGATGTAAAGTCACAATTCAAAAATGAAAATGAGTTTCCAGACCACACATTGTTTTAATAATGTTACATATGGAGCTATAATAAAAAGCCATAATTTACCAATGCAGTGTTTTTCTTTGTTATTTTGGTTTTATTTATCCAACCACCTGGAAAGCCCTTATCATTCTGTGATAAAATACACTAGTTTACTGAGCCAATTATAATCCTTCATTCAGCATGAATGTACCATAGTCTCCTGGTCTAAAATATCCCAATCATTTGGTGGTATGCAGTATATAACCTGTTCTAAATAGTTCCAATAAAACACAAGGATTCAAAGGTGTAAAGTCTCCTAGTCCTTGACAAGACAAGATACAACATTTAGACAACACATAAAACTCAGTGGAACATTACCTCACTTTATAGTCTTATCCTGAAAGCACCTCTGAGTGCAGTGGTGCCATAAACAATGACCATTATTTGAGCGATAAGAAAGGATGGCACAGAAAAAGCAGTGTCTCTCAGTTGGTTGTGCACACTTGGCTCATTTATGAATTTATTTTAGTATGGAAGAAAGCCCCCAGGGAGCAGGATGTTTTAAAAACCCATGATTAATGAAACATTAATCATGAATTTTGTAGGGGAACAGGAAGAGTTGTCACTCTCCATTTGGGCCCGTTAGGAGTTGGATGGAAGGAGGAGACAGGCGAAGGGAACAAGGGTGGCAGAACTTGTGGAGAAGGATGATGATTGGTGGGTGGATGTCAAGGAGTTAGAGGGAGAGAGCGGGACCAGCAAATGAAAATGATGGGGAAAAGCTTTTTGGAATTCATGAGATGTTGACATGGCAGGAAGCCTTTGACAACACTGTAGCGCTTTATTTTAAGTCCCTAGATACTGGAGAGTAATATCAAGGGTACAAGCAGGATACAACACCCAGCTTTACCGTTGGACCAGTAATGATGATATAGCTTAGGTTGCTGCAAAAAATAAAAATGATTTCAACTATCTGATTATTGCTAATAAACCTCATACAGATTTTGAGATTTTAGCAGTCTCATATTTATTGCAAAGTACATTGTGCAACACATATACAATAAACTTGGGTACAACCTCAAATTAGATCTATGCAGACTGTGATGATTACACCTACCTGAATCCCAGACTACGACACGAGTCAATTGAATATCTTTAGTGGCACTCCGTCATTCATGTAGCCGCTCTAGAGATAGACAAAAATAATGAAAGTAAAAGAGAACAGAGTCTTTGCAATAGTCAGATTTATGTGTGTGGAAAAAAAAAGAGGAAGAGGAAGGGGAGGACAGTGTGGACGCAGTCG
This sequence comes from Naso thynnoides, assembly GCA_029783665.1. Classification (NCBI taxonomy): domain Eukaryota; kingdom Metazoa; phylum Chordata; class Actinopteri; order Acanthuriformes; family Acanthuridae; genus Naso; species Naso thynnoides. The sequence goes on from JAQLOL010000024.1 coordinate 8,685,371, forward strand.
TGGTGGAGAAAAGATTTCATGCTGACTGTCTCTCTTTGAGTTTCAAGCCGATGTTGCATTGATCAGTGCATCATTATTCCGCGTTCCCCTTGGTTTGTTAGTAGATTTGGTTACTTGCAGCTAGGGCTGGAACTAACGATTATTTTTATTATCGATTAATCTGCCAATGATTTCTACGATTAATCACTTATTACATGTAACGTAAGAAAAGTGCTAAAAATACTTGATTTCCCACAGCCAAATGTGACATCTTTAGATTGCTTTTTTTTTCTTCAAACAACAGCCCCAAACACAAAGACTTCTCATTTATTTTCATAAATGACACAAAAAGCAGTAAATCCTCACAATTAAGACAGCAGTTCGTTTACTTATTTATTGGAAAACTGACTGAAACAATTAAGTGATTAGCAAAATAGTTTGCAATTCATTTTCTATCTTGATTATTCCATTAATTGTTGCAGCTTTACTAGCAGCTGATGTATCGTGTGTTGGTCGTTCCAAATATATGACACTGTCAGAATCCTGGCCCAGGCTATCCTTGGTCACAAGACAGGGCAATAAGCCCTCTCACTGTGCAGCATAGAGCCACCATTTTAGAGCCATGACCAGATACTGCCACATTTAGTCATCTTTTCTCTGAGACAGCCCAAAATCACACAGGATAAAGAGGGCTTTACAAAATGGCACATCGCAATCTGGTAACCATGCAGTTTCAAAACAATAATGAAGAAGTTCATAGTCAACACAGCAGAAATCAGCTTGCTCTTAACCTATTGAAAAACAAAAAACAAAACCAAGAACGAACTTCACTTAAAATCATTATGTCACCCTTATGCTGCAATGAGTTCATCTTGGCATCCAAGACTTTGTGCGCTGTGTGTAATATATCCTCCCAAGTGTATGTAAATCATGAGGCTTACAAAACTACAATAGCATTTGTCAATATTTGTGCCAGGTACAACAATCCCCTCTTGCCTAACCTGCTGCTGAATGCTAAGTGCCCAAAAAGAAGGGAGAGATGGTGGAAACAGGAGACTTTTCAACTGCGATGCCTTTGAGGCAAACATTTCTGTGTAGAATAGATGGGTCGGGATGTGTGGAGTGAAGGGATACAAGAAATAAACATGGCAGCAGCTTCTGTCAGAAACTCCCAGTGATTTCACAGCTCTTGGAATCTGACAGTGGCGGGCGGCGCCATTGACTGCTGATAACGGTGGTGGAGGCTCTGAGTGAACAATAAAACTGTGCAGTGTTAAACCTGCATACTAATACTGTCTGCAGACAGTCTGTAAGATTTGACTGACTGAGGACTGAATGTGGATGATACACTGTTTATTAAACATTTAGACTTTACTTAAGAAGTCTCACAGAGTTTACCCATTGAGACAATTAAATTAACAATACTATATTCTAAGGTGAGTTAAAATAGATTTACGCATGATAGAAGAGATCTGAAGGTCTTATAACTTCTACCAGGAGTTACCAAAGCAAGTTACAGATGAAAAAGAACACCAACACCACAGGAATGGAGTGCATAATATTTTAATTAAATCCATTTGTGCTGCACTATTTAGTAATTATGTTAATTTAGTAGGAATATATTTATTCCAAATTAAAATTATCTGATAATACATGCATATATTTCAAAACACCTGTACACAAATATACACACAAACTTAAGACAATGCAAGAATCAGTGGGAATAAAAAAATGAATTGATTAATGGATACATAATTGCTTTAAAATTAAATAAACACCAGCAGTGTATCTATTACACATGCATATTGCCCAAGACACTGAGACATTAGTGCAATGTCACTTAAAAAAAAGATCATCTATGAGGCCTCCACCTCATATCTTATGTGAAATTCAAATCTGTGAAAGTAGTCCTGATCTTGCAATGAGAACAGGATAGGGTTGTGATTCATTACTTTCCTCTGGCAGAGCACAGCAGTGGTGTTGGGTGAAGGAGAGGACATGCTGAGCAACATCGTGGACAGAGCTGAAGGTGATCTAATGGTCTCGGGTAGCAATCAAGAGGTGTAAGGACCCTTACAGTGGAATGGATGCATGGGTGGTTGGTAGCATCTGAGTAGAGTTGTCCTCTCTGTATTCCTGCCATCACTTGCCTTGCGGGCCAGGGTACAAAGACATACTGGGGCCAGGAGAGTCAAGTCATTTCCTCCCGCTGCACCAATCCAGCCCTTTGGCATGGCTCGCATCTGACTCTGATCCCACATCTGTCAGAGGCTAAAACCTGCTTGGCTTTTGATAGCAAACCTCTCACACTCTTTGGCCTACCACTGACTGAAGCTCTTGCCATCTGGGCCGTGCATAGCTGAGCTACATCAAAGACATAACCAGACCAGTCTTCTCTATCAAACCCGCAAAGAGTCAGATTACGAGCTGGCATGATCGTAAGTGCGCTTTTGAAATATTTAATGTGATTTAACAATGATGTAGTTTTGAAGTTAAAGCTTCAGAAATGAATCATAAATACAAACATTTGGGGACAAGGAAATGTCAGGGTGCTTGATCCATGATGTATAGTCAACGAAGTCACCGTTGTGCATCAATAGCAAAGGCCTTCCTCGTGTTTATTAGAGGTGTTCACAATCAGTTGTAAGCCCCCCTGCTCCCTAATGCAGCCCCTCCACCCCCCTCCCCTTCTCTTTCACTCTTTCACTGAAATAATGTGGCAGGGATTTATTAACTTATTCAGGAGCTAGGCTTCATTTGCACAACAGAGGCCACAATCCTCAATCTGGCATTGATTTTTATTTATTTATTTTTTTTTATTTATGTTGAACAAGCGGTGGAAGGAGTGCACATGCATTGAGCCTGGTGCCCTTCCAGTCTGCTTCGTTTACAGATGACAGTGATATGGACTATGATGAAACACAGAAGCAAATCAAAACAACCAGCTTTCCTGTGGATGAGCATTAAGAGATTATATGGCTCCATACTAATTTTTCACATTGCGTACTGTTTGCTTTACATTGTACATTATTTGAGGCCAATACTGTTTCAGTGTAATTGTGTGTGTCTGCATGTCTATATCAAAATGTGCATGTGGCTGCGTGTGTGTGTGTATTCACTGTATCTGGTATATCTCTGATGTCCCGCTCACCATTCATACCACCAGGAAGGGAGTGAAAATGGATTTTATTAAGTAAATAGCAAAACGCATTGTGCAACTCAAAAAAAAAAAAAAAATGCTGGTCTGATGTTGCATTGTATAAACAGCAGCAAGTGGATAAAAAAACAACTGATTCAAACATGACTTTTTATATAATGCAGAAAAGAGAACTAAGATACTGTTTGGCACATTCTGTATTTTACTATGTGAAAATATTTTTTTTTTCAAACAACTTCAAACTATCTCAAAATTTGCCTTTCGCAGAGATATATATCAAAAGCATTCGTGAAGTAGAGTGTCAAGCAACCTAATTGGTCCATCCAATTAAACAAAAAGTAACACTGAGACTAAGAGTAATGTAGGTTTTTTTTTTCCTAATCCAGGAACATTTTGACCTGATGTTGATACATTACTCAAAGTTTTTACATTTCATCTTGAAGGAGTCATTAATGTGTTTAACAATTCAAAAAGCGATCATTTCAAAAGTCAGAATATTTAACTGACAAAAAGTTATGTTAATGTTGATTCACGTGTTT
>JAQLOL010000024.1:8703908-8716577 GCA_029783665.1 Naso thynnoides
AGAGAGAAACTATAATATAGCAAAAATAGTCACTTTATTCTCTATTTAATACCAACATCTGCCACCAACACCTTGCTGCTCCCTATGTCTTAAAAAGGCTCTGGATTGAAATTGGATGTCGTCAGTCTGCCGGCTCCCTTTAAACATTTTGCCATATTGTTTAATTTTGTTCATTTAGATCCTCCTCTCTGCTACTTTGCAGACTTGATTAGAATGAGAATCTGAGGCATCGGGGCTAGAGATGTAGCATCTCTGGGGAATCATCCGACTGACAAAGATTGAGTGCATGTCCTTCATTGAAAGACAACTGGCTGATTTGCTAATTTCAAAATACAAATTAATGGTAACACACACTTTATGTACAAGTGCACACTGGGACACACACATGGGCACAGATAACAGTGTTTCAGACCTCTCGATGTCTCAACTGCGGATATGGAGGCCGGAGAGAAATAAACAGATATGTCACTTTCTATTTAGCTCAAAAACAGAGTGCCTGTCCATCATCTTAATGTGTCAGTTTTTGTGTATGAGAAAAAGACTTTGCAGAGGGAGACTTTGTAAGATTAAATAAAAAAAAGGTGAGCAGTGCTGCATCAACACTTCAAAATTTGCTTTTTTCCCCATGACAGCCAAATTTTTTGCAAAATTTACAATTGCAGTACGTATTTGATTAGTTCATGTGTCTAAATACTGAGGACTATATTGCGATTCCTAATTTTAAACATTCAGAGCCTTGACGCATGTGCACCAAATTGCACTTTTGTCTTCCAGCTTTTAGTTTTGGATTGATTCTCAATCAATTCTTTGTATTTTTTATGCATTCAAGTTTCAAAGGTCACTTTGTAACCCGACCTAGTTAATTAAATTAATCAGGAGCTGCTACTTTGCTGTGCTGTGCAAAATGTGCCCCTTGAGCTCTGACGGCAGGCTTGAGAAAGTACTGAATAAATAAAATTTATTGCTGTTTCTCGCTTGGAGAAAAACTGCTGGCTGCCATGCAAATCCTGTGTTTTTAAAGTCGAAGTAACATAAAATCAATCTCTCATGTTACAACCCTCTAGCATCCAATAAGTATCATTATTTTAATGGATCTGTATGTCTTTGTTGCACAGTTAAAATAAATGATAGAGCCAGGCTTTAAGGCTACAGATCTATACTAATAGAATTGGGGATTTATGTCATAATAATCCCTGTAACAACCAACATTGAAGGTTTAAGAGTGGTATTTGCATACGACTTTTTGGTATTCTCTGTAAAGCAAGCATACTGGTTAGCCAGCCTCACACCTTTGTTTTAGTATTATTTTTTATACAAATTGTTGCCTTTAATTACTTGCCTTGAATATTAGTTGTAAATTTACAGGTTATCAAAGTGGTAATGACAATTTTAAAGGGGGTTTACAGTGATTTTACACATCAAAGTGTGTTTGCAGGTTTTAGGAAGTCCTACTGCATTATGAGGTCAAAGTTGTATGAGGTTCCAGGCTCCAAAAAGGAACTGAGCAAAATCAGATAAATCCATACTGAAGTCCAACAGCATCAGCTGTGGGTCAAGACAACAAGTTTAAAAATCTAGGGGGAAAAAAATCCAGGGGTAAGGTGTTTGCAAGATGCAAACCTCATACTCATCATCTTTGCTTGAGGCTAGAGGCTAATGAATATATTAGCTACTACTAGCATAACACACCTAAATCTCCCAATTAAATGTAGTTGAGTTGCATTGTGGGTAATGTAAGCACCAGAGGCCAGTTGTTCGAAGCGCTTTAAGTTTTGTTCTTAAAGATGTAACTCGCCGCTTAGTTTCTATTAGAAATTACCTAATGATTTGCACAGCATTACTGAAAAATCTTCCTTAATCAAAGAAAAACATTCAGGCATTTACTGCTTTTAAAGGGATTTTACAGCGTTAAAAATCAATTAATTTCCATGGAGGCCCTTAGCTTCCTTGCATTGCACTTGGCGCAGGTGCCAGTTATTGCCTGACTGTTTGTCTTCAGATAAACGACATTGTAAAAGAACACATGGAATAAAAAGATGGCATCGTGCTGTTTGAGGCGTCGTGTCACTACAAATTGAAAACTAGTTCCCCAGTATTTGCTCCTGCAATGACAGTGTCTCTATAGCATGGTGAATATGCAAGTCACAGCATGTAGATGAAGCGTGTTGGAGATTTTTACATGTGTTTAGACAGCAGTAAAAGTCTCCCGGTTACTTCCATTGAACATGCAAAACTGCTCACATCATGCGGGCATCAAGCAACCTACTGAACACACAGAGAAGGGAAAGGCATCTATGTTCTCGATTATGTCTATAATGATTACGTCTGTGTTCTATGATATGTTCAGGATTTTGGATGAAAAGGCAAAATTCCCCAAAACATGCTGGGTTTTTTTGAGATACAGTTGTCTAGACTGAAGGCCATTTGCAAATTATGTTTGGCCATTTTACTTGTGGAAATAAAGATGAAGGATTTCTTATCAAACTATATTTAATGTACATTGTAGATCACAGTGGAATACCCAAGTAAATAAAATTTTGATGCACCTATTTAGTTTTTGACACACTTGATAAATTAATTTCTGTGAATGGATACAGCAAGTTAAGCAATATCCATTAGGAATTTACTGACATGCAATATATCAGTGACACAGTTATTGATACAGTGGGGAGCATCCTTACAATAGCAGCTTTTCTTATGAATATATAAGAAGTATGAATAGACTTCATTAAAGTAAGTGAGGGACAGAAGAACCTTGAACTAACTTTTATGAAAAACGGCGCTCTTGTTGAGAAGACCTGAAAGATGACATGCTGACAGACTAATGTTATGTCTTTCTCTTGTTCTTACTCATATTCGCTATCTGCTGCATGTCATTTGGCAGTGGATTATGGTCATAGCTGATATTAAGAGGCTCTTAAACTCACAGACTCCCTGTTTCCTGAGTCATTTAAGATTATGCCCCCTGTGGGTGCACTGTAGGTTTAACAGTGTATGAGTCCTTTACTAGACTTCACATCTTTTAATGTTTCCCCTCTACCAATGTCAGGACATTATAATCTGAATTATGTTTATTTTTGTTTCCTTTTTTTCTTTGATTTTGGAGGGGGTGGCATTGACTGAGTAAGGAATTTTGTTCTTTCACTGAGTACTTTGAAAATAAAACTCTGGCATAGTGTGTAATGCATAAATGATATTTGAATGAAAGGCAGGTTTTAGCTAACAGAGCTAAGAACTTCCATGTCAGACCTATTTAGGTATTACAGTTTAAAATGAGTCAGGATCAACCTCTTTATTTTCTAATGTGGATTTCTTGATTGATTAATGTTGATGACAAAATGAACATAACTTCAGTTCCGCCCAGCATCCTTAAATGTATCCAAACAATTCAGACATTACATAAATATCCTTTGCTTAACTCACTCTGTGAGAAACATAGAAGAGCCACAGTGGCTAAAAAACTTGTAACAAAAGCAAAGAGGCCTCTAGGGCCTGAGTTCAGCTTAATTATTCTGGGCTACTGAAGAAATATGGTGGTGCTACATGGCAACATAGAGGAGATGCTGCTTCCTCTGCACATACACAGGGCTCATTCTAAGGTGATGACAACACAGCAGTTGTAATGTTTTGATGATTAGGCACTAATGAAAAAAATATCTAAATATTAAATTCAATTTCTGCCAGATGTTAAGCCCCACACACTGGACCTTTGAGGAAAAAATATCAAATTCAGGCTAAGGGTTTATTGTCCCAAGAAGAGGGTGGGGGGTTGCAGACATACAAATTTGTTCTGCCTGTTTACCTTGTCTACCCCACTGCTCAACCTTCAAGCACATAAGCTCTATTGTTATTCTTTGCCCCTACTCATCATGTTCTTAGGCCAAATGCAAATCTGTGTTATCCTCTGGTTTGGCCGCAGTGGGGTTGTTTTTGTGTGTGGATGTTAGTTGCGCTGATGAAAAGACCACCTGTCATCCTCTGGCCCTTTGATTAGATTAGGAAGTCAAAGGGATGGATTAAATTGATATGACGTAGACTAGACCCCCATGCACTGCTTAGAGGGTCATTATGAGAGCTCTGATCTAAAGATATTGGGCATTAGTGTATATCTTGTATTAATAGAGGGTCTGTGCCTCGACTCTAGACTTAATGCCAGTCATTATTAAATATTTCCAGTCATTGTAAAATACTTATTTTATTTTCTCTACATGGATTCAGTTAGAAGGCTATTGTGCTGTTTGCCCTTGAAAATATTTTGCCAGACATTTAAAATATATTATCTGTTTAACTATAAAAAGGTCTAGTCTCTGATTTAGCTAAATGTTTTACACCACATTTATGCTGTAAGCACAAAAGACAGTATTTTCATCTTTATGCTTATGTCAGAATGCTAAAATTGTCCCTAAGGCAATGCTCACATGCTGATGTTTAGCATGCATAATCATAGCAGTTGTCTCCTATATTGTCAATTTATAATTGATAATTACAACTAAGCAAAAAGTAGAGCTGAGGCTGAAGGCAATGTCATTTATTAAACCAAATTGCTGGGGAAAAAAGTGAAATTTTGGAACAATGATGCTGCTTTATGAAAAGTAAAGAGATCACAAAAGTTAGTATGATTCAGACTTTGGGGCATGAATGCCTGAAAAATGTAACCCCTCACAGTGGCCATATTAAATGTTAGAAGGTCAAGGAGGATCAACAGAATGTCTCCTCTGGCATCAATGATCATCACATCATCGGAATCCACTCATCTGTTGGTGAGATAATGTAGCATAGACCAAAGTGGTATACTGACCAAAAGACCAACAATGCTATGTCTTTAGCCATGCAGCTAACATAGAGAAAACACCAAATGGGACATTTGAGATCATTATTAGAATCTATAGTCGTGACAGCCGGAGTTTGACTTTACTAATGCAACAATGATTTCACACTGTTTCTTAAGGTTAAAAAAAAAAAAAAAGCTTTAATCTAACATATTTAGAATTATCTTAGATAACAAAAATGCAGATTTAAAAACTTTTATTTTGAGCAACAAATTAATAATGTGTTTAGATAAAGTTAAACTAAAAGGTAGATATTTATATTTTAAACATCATGGGTTCCTATATGTCATTGTTCTTTGTCAACATCAGCCACATAGATTACATAAACCCCTCACATTTTTTTCCCAAATAGCTTTATCTGTGAGATATTGTGTTTGTTTACACTTTGTCCATATTCAGTCAATGTTACAGAAAGTACCTGTTAGTTGAAAAGAACGTCTGTGTCAAAATCTTTTTGATGCTTATATTTATGCTGGGAAGGCAGCACTTGTAGGAACTGTTTTTCCAGGCATAATATCTTTTGTGTCAACGGCTCAGGCTCCTCTCTCTCTTGCTTAGCGGTTTTCGACCAAATGAGACAGACATTCTCTGTAGAAGGGTGAACTACCTACGAACAGCAGTGAAATGGGTTTAAAAATGCAGTCTGAAGCTTGCCCTGAAATGTAAGAGTGGAAAGAGTTGCAGCTTTTTTAATATTTAATGGGCATAACCAGGAAAACTTGTTAGTAAGAATGCATTTGGGCCTTTTAAGGTGTCTTGCATCATGGCTCTTAAGTGAATGACTATGAATCTGATCAGCCCTGATTAAAAAAAAAAAAGAAGCTGGATAGGAATAAATACTACAGCTTTGGTTTTGAATCCTAATGTGGTCTTCATCCAGTGTCAAGGAAAGCAGCTCACGTTTTTCCCAAAATTCAGTGCAGTTCATAGAATCCAAAAAAAGCAGGGATCTTAACTGGGAGGAGGGGTGAAATTGCACTTTTTGTTTTGTGGATGTCTGTGTTATTTGTAGCCGTAGAGGCCGAGTCGCTTCCATTCTTATTCTAATTGGAACTGCACCCTCTCTGTTTCTCCCATGGCAGCTCCCGTTCCCAGAGTGAGGACCCGAGTCTCCCAGCCTCACACTCAGCCACAGCCACCCAGACAGCCAGGCTGGGAGAGAGAGAGGGAAAGAGAGGGTGAGAGAGGAGGGGAGGAGTCTAGTTGTGGCGCTCTATCCCTTGGCTGTGTCTGCTACGTGAGTGGTAGAGCCAGAGAGTAAGAGAGAGAGAGAGCATGAGAGAGAGAGAAAGAGGAGGAGGGGGGGAGGCAAGTGAGGGCTGAAGAGACTGAGAATGGATGGGCAACGAGGAGCCGTGTGAGCGAGAGAGAAAGAGTGAGCGTGTGTGTGTGCGCTCGGAGTCAGCGGTGAAGACACAGAAAGTCGACAAGCTCACATCAACAAGAGAGCGTGCGAGGCAGAACTGACCGTCAGCAACTCGCAGAGAGTTGGCACAGAGAGGAAGGAGACACGCGAGAGAGAGACAGAGAAGAAGAAGATCCAAGAGAAGAAGAGAGGGACTGAAGACAGACTACCAGCCTTTCACTGGTAAAAGGAGACACCACTGAGGGACTGTAGCATCCGTCCCCCCTGCAGCAGCACAGAGGAGCACTGTCTCATCTCGTGCATGTGTTTATGCCTGCCAACTTCAATTTCACACTCGCCCACTGTTTTCCGTAGGTTTTGCCCTCTCCACTCCCCAGTCATGATCCCTTGGGTCCTCCTGATCCTGTCTATCTCCGGACATGGTAAGTTTTCCACATTAAGTTGCTTATTCATCACATGTCGCTTGCTTGTGATTGCTATGTGACTTGCTGGCTGGGAACTGTGTCTCTGAATTCATCTTGCTGTGATGGCCGAGCTTCCACAGCTACCATCTGTGTTTTTATAATATCGCACTCTCATGTGCGCTCTTATATGTGATTTAAAAGAGAAAGGAAGACATAGAGGGAAAAGTGTGTGTGACTGTCCTGGGGTTAAGGTGCGACGAGTAGTTGCAGACCATGCTGCATCTCTGTCAGTTGTTTGTCACCGTTTTCTGACCAGACAAGTTAAATACTTCCTTTGTGTGGCTTGGTATTCCTGTCACATGCAGACACACACAAACAAAGCCCTCTAACCCCAGTCCAATTCAGTCAAGCATTCACTTCTGAGTCACATTGTTTTGAGCTGACAGCCCTTCCCCATTGAGTTCGACTACAGGGGGTCTGGTCAAAGGAAAAAGAGAGAGAAAAAGTTAATGGTGAAGCGCTTCAGAAGGCAGACTCCTGAGTACCGCTGGCAATTCAAGACCCTCGGACACTATCTGCTGTTATTTTTATTCCTAGACAGTTTGTTTGTGGACAGAATGAGGATGGAAGGTTGCTTCCCTGGCTTGCCACCAGGTGGTTGTCTTTGGAAAACAATAGAGGTGAAGAAAGTACAGCAGAACTCTGCCTGTGTAGTGTCTGTCTGCCTGATGTACGGACGCACACAAGACTGACTCAGACAGTGGGTGTTTGTCAGCTCTTAACATCTTGCCCGGCCCACAACGAGCGCTCTGGTTTACGCTCCACAGAGTCGGGGTCAATGACACGGCCACCACCCCCTTTCAAAGTCTGACCCTGTCACATTGGGCTATATCCTAAGGAGGACACTGACTGAACGAGTGTGCATCTATTTGTGTGCGTACAGTTGTGTCCTAGGGTGAGTTGTGACCTTTTGTTGAAAAAACACAAGAAAAAGGAAACGTCCACTCTGCGATCTCAGTTTGTTCACACGTTTTGTTGAAACTGACACCTCAAAGACAGTAACACACTGCCCGAGAAGAGGCCAACAAATGAAGCTCGGTAAACAAGATCATTTTCTACTGCAATGAGTTCAGCTGTTCCACATGTTGATTTATAGCCTAAACAGAAAAAGGAAAGAGCACAAAAAAACACTAGTTAATGAAAACAGCAATTTGCTGTGATTGTCCTTTACTGTTGGTTCATTTTTCACACTAGAACAGGGGAAAAATGATGAAATCAGGACAAACCAATCTGAATCTGGCTGGAGTGATGAAGCCTCTAATTTCCTCTCAGCAGCTCCTGCACTTTAACGGGCATAGATCAGCTTTAGTCTCTGTTTTCCTTTTGACTGAATGACCTGGGTCAATGACACAAGCCGTGCAAGTCGGCCCAGAGAAGAAAGTGCAAGAGCAGTGAAAGTTTTCTGTCTAGGACACAACATTTGTTACAGGGCAGTTATAAGAGACATGACACTTGCGATGCTGTAACTGTTCCTGATGTTGCTGCTTTGCTCTGTTCTGTTCCCCTGATTTTCGTTGTTAAGTCTTTCTGCGCCATCTGTGCTCACTGTGATGCAGAAAGACACGAGCAGTTATTAGTCTCTTCTTCTCCACTCTTTTAAGCTTCGGATTTTCTGGCTTTGTATCCCCAACTGGCTTCTACTGTTTTGCAGCCCTGTATTATATTACCATTCTTTGGAAATGTAGAGCATGAATAACATCCTAATTATATTAAACATTAAAAATGCAGAGGGGAGTTGATACACTGAAATGCAGCACACTTTATTTTGGACTTATATTCTGTGACCATCACATTTTCATTCATATAATATCACAGGCTTTGCCACAGTTCTCGCAACCAACATCTCATCTCTATCACACTATACTACCAGCTGGAATGAAGCGATTGCTTCAACTGGAATGAGATGGGATTGCTGTGCATTTCTGCACAGTTGGTTATTACCATAATATAAAATACTGCTTTCCCTGCCAGGTAAACAGGGGATAACAACCTGCCTTCTCTATGCATGCCTCTGGGGGGGAAAAGTGCTTCCCTGTAGCTTACTGTTGTTGAACAAATTACGGCTCTGTTTATGTGCCGGGCCGGTGTCAGCAGAAAGCTGCGGAAAACAATCTCGTTTTTATGAAAAGGGAGACAGAGGGGAGCTGCGGCCGTAAGAGTCATATACTTAGACACAGATATCTTGCCGGAGAGTGAGAAAGAATAGACAGTGCAAAGAATGAGAGATAGGCAGAGAGGAAAGTAAGTCCATAAGCAGAGGCACTAAGCAGTGTTTTTCTCTCTCAAGTTTGAGAAATAAATGGTGGAGAGCAAGCAGACTAGAGAATGAGAATGAGGAGAATAAAAGCTGTGGCGAGATGCTCTTCATCCTGACTGGGCTGTTGGCGCATCTGGGGCACCTTTTCTTCTGCTGTCACCTCTCCTGCCAGTGACAGATGACACAGCACCAGCCAGCAGGACCTGAGAGAAACAGGAACACGTTCACCTCAGGCAAAACTTGCCCAGGACCTCATCCTCATCACCTTGCACCATCTCCTCTTCATCCCTCCTTCCATCGAATCTATACAGCACCCAACATCTCACACATATTTCACTTGGCTCCTGCTCTCCTGATCTCACTCCTAACCTTGCTGCAGCACATTTCTGCCTCTCTGGCCAACCGTTCCTCTTGCTTTCTATTTCTTTTGTTCTTTTGCTGCGAGATGCAGTGTGATTGAGAACCCTGGCTGCTGTCGGGGAAAGGGTAAAATATGTGAGAGCATTATGTCCCGGTGAAGGAGGGGCAATTTAAGAATAGTCTTGTGCTGAATGTGCCAGATTCTTAAGAAAATATGTTGAAGAAAACTCGCAAAGTGTATGAGCTCTGTCCCCTCTTCTACTGTGTTTCTCTGTCCATTTATCTCTGTTTTTCTCTGAGTAACTCCTTGTGAACTTTTGGGGTTTTTGGCCCATCCTCTATAACACTTTACTTAAAGTATGCGTCTATAATGTATTATGAGTATACTTATAATTTGTTCCAATGTGCTTATAATTCTGTATAATCAAAGTTACAAGCAGGATTAGAGTTAACGGTAACCTTAACTATAACCACCTATAATTCATTGTAAGTGTGCTCATAATGTGTTATATGCTTTATAGAACAGGCCTCATAGAAAGTGTTATCAAATCTGCCTCTTGGGCTATCCTTAACACTAAATCTGTCCACTAGGGGCAGTGCTGCTGCATAGGAATAAAATCTCAATCTTCTTAAATATCTCCTGCCTCTTCCCTCCCCCCAGTCGCCTTCATTATCTCCCACCCCCTCAAATATCCTGTGTCAGTACTCTGGATTTCAGCACCCAGCCAGACTAAGCTGTTTCTCCGTCCTGGAAAGCATGTCTTAGTACCCCCAGCAGTCCCTGTTTCATTTACCGCTGTCTATTAACTGCTGTCTGACGACTCTAAATCCGTTTTTCATGGGCGACAGGCTTTGATACATATTTCTCAACCAAAGTATAATTAAATGTCTTTCCAATGTCATGTCTGGTTGTGCGTATTTTTTATTGACGGAGAAATCATTCTTCCCTCCCCACAAAAGGGGGGAAAAGGAGAGAGAAATACAACCCATTACATTGCACAACACTAGCCAAACAGAAACACCAATTTTCAGCCTCATTATTATGAATAGTTATTTGTAAGCAAGACTCACTGCTGTCTAATACATGGATTATTACTGTAATAACTCAGAGGTAATTAATTGATTTATGCCCTTTTCTTTGGGATTGCTGACAAAATATATGTACATTTTTCTTGCATGTTGTCATAAGCTTTGAGGTTCATGCAGTTATTTTTTTTTAACTCAGCCACACAGAAGAGACACTAAATTTGTCTTGAGCTTTGCCTGATTTTTGATGGGAGTCTGGAACATTTCAGTTGATATGCCTGATAAGAAAGACAGACATGTCCTTGTCCTCTTCGTAGGACTTATGCAGTCACCCTACATGACAGCTGGCTTGAGTAATGCTCACCCTGTCTGGATCATGCCATAGAAACAGAATGACTGACAGATGATGTCATCGGTTCGCGATGGCACCCAGTGGCATGCAGTTTGTTTTCATGTTTGTGCTGCATGTCCCATCAAGGCGAGCCAGCTTAAGTCACCTCAGCCGCTGTGACCCCTGCTCATTTCTGTGCCACGATAGATTAAGCCCACTGTAATCCCTCTGAGCCGAGTGCCCTGTTGGATATTTATGGTAATAAGTAAACATATGAATAAATAATCTGAGAGGCTGCCACTGGACAGCTGGAACTTGTAAGTCCTGATGTTTGGCAGTTGATTTTACGTTTAAAAAGATATACTGTTCCCAAGGAAAAAAATCAATCAAATTTTGGTTCAGACTCATATTTTTGGTTGATGCCTTGCAAAAAAAGAGAGCGTTTGGTCGATGACTATTCAAGCAATAGATAAATAAAAATGTTCAATCAATAAAATAGAGATAGAGATAAAATTAAAGTTTTGGGAGTGTGTTCATGTAATCACAATGCAGATGTCTCCATTTTAAAAGTACAAAATAAATGTAGAATGTAAGTAAATAAGTACAGTGTATCCATCGACTGCAGTTTGGATTTAAACCTCATTTTTAGGCTGTCAGGATTCAGGTCAGCTGGGGAAGGGAATATGATTAGTTTGGAGTGTTCTTGGAAAACCAGGCAATGATCTGCTTCCTCTCATGCAGTCAGTCAGCCAGTCAACAAAATCAAGCTGTTTACTGTTGGGCTTCATTATCCATCCACAAGACTCTCTTCCCAGCCCCAACAGTTTTTCTTTAGTACCAACCAATCAACCCCCAAGCCCCTCATCTCCTCTCTCTCTTCCCCTCTCTGAGACTCTGCTGCTGGATCTCATTCCTCGGGGATGAATTTATCCAGATTGGAGCACTCAGCAAAAGGGCATTATCCCGGATTACATGTCTGTTGGGCGGCAGTGTTAAGTAATTCAACCAGATGCTGTTGTGATCACGGGGTCACCTGTGAAGGCAGGGTTAGCATCTGCACTTCTTCATTCAGCTCTTTGTTGTCGCATCTCCATCCATCTGAGACTTGGTTCTTGGAAGACAGTAAGAGATTGTTGGAACTTGGAAGATTGTTTTTGTTGTTGTTGTTGTTGTTGTTTTTAAAGAGCTACATGTTAGATGACTGTTTAAAAAAAGGGAAGTGTACGGAAGCCCTGGTCAGGATTTTATTTGCTGACAGATTATGGGATGGATTAATGGCTTCTAAATTGCAGTTTAATGCACAGTGAACAACAGGCTATGTTTTTCCCGCTGAGGCAACCAAAGGCAGCCCCTCAGGGCTGTGTGTGTTCGGTTGTGGGTGTGCTGTAAGTAGAGTGGTGTTGGATCATATGTTTTTTGTTGTTGTTGTTGTTGTTGTTGTTGGTTTTTTTTTGTTTTTTTTTTCTTGGAGAGGACAAAGCAGTTGCAAGGCTAAAAGCAAAAAGCAAAAAATGTTCTGGTGTTTATAGCTTGACTGTGTCTTTCCTCTGCTAATCCTGTCTCTACCTAGCTGAGAGTGTAATAAATATTTTTTTAGACTTGCTCCTGGGATCTGTGATTGCTTGTAGAACACAGGTTGGTTCAAACTGTAACAATGCAAAGTTGTTCCTTTCTTGTCAAAACCCCGCTCTGCAAATCTGAGGCTTTAATAAGACTTCTGCTGAAGACAGTACATGAATGTTAGTCATGTCTCATTTTCACCCTAAACAGACCCCCCCCCCCCTTTTTTTTTTCAATAACCAAATAAAGTTCTGAGTATAGGGATGGGTGAATTCCATCAAAAGCATTGTTGCTTGTTCCAATGTAGTTGCATTTAGTTAAAAAAAGAGAACTTGCATCCCTTAAAGAAGTAAGTTAAGTAAATGAAAAGTCAAAACAAACAAAAAACATAAAAAGATAACACAAATACTGCTGTTATTAGAGTTTTTTAATTATAGTGCATCTTGATTATCCCTCATGGGCAACAAAACTGTGCT
>JAQLOL010000024.1:8743256-8767492 GCA_029783665.1 Naso thynnoides
GCTTAGTCAACATCAGTGGTTTGGCACAATTTGACATTATGCTTTGATCATCGTATCCTCCCTGTGCCAAGTAAAAAGAGGGGGAAAAGTTTACTGTGAAGAGTGAAATCAGTAGGGCCAAGAGTGAATCTGCTGGCAAGAGCAGCCGGTCCTGCATCCTCACTCTTGATTGACTGTAGTGCTTTGTCTTGTGACGTTTCACAGCTCATCAGAGGCCTGATTAGCTGGGTATGTACGTGTGCAGGGAGAGGCAGACGGCAGGAGGTCAGGCTGGCACGAAGAGCCTCTGCAGGACAGCAGCAGGTCAACAACAATACACTTGGCCACAAGCTGAGAGATGACTGCATGTTCACACTTCTGTAACTGTCGTGACTGAAGGGGGTCTCTGTGCTCTATGTAGCCTATTGTACTGCTAATCACAGTTTATATGCGTAATATGCTTTGCTCTGGGAATAAACATAGGAAAACAGAATATGAAATCTTTGCTTGCTTGTTTCTGAACAATGTTCCAGTATCTAACACATTAACAACAGAGTACTGGCAGGAAATGAGCATCCTGCAATCTAAATGCAACAGATGTATAAATTCATTCTCTAATGTGATCAGACTTTAGGGGTGGATTGCACCAACAAGGGTTAAATTAATCTAGGATTAGTGCTAATCAGAGTTTAGTAAAACTAGATGTAAAATGAGATCATCCAGGTTTAAAATTAAACCGAGCTCTGTTGCACAATGTAAAATTAATCTCCGTTTAGTTAAACCAGTTTTAATGATGTTAAACCTAGATTAAACAGAGTTTAATCAATACAAGGGTGCTTGCTTACCCTAATTAAAATAAATACACGAAAAAAAAAGACTATACATACAAATAAATACATTTGTGTTCTACCGGGACCTAATAAGTATAAAACTAAGGACAGAAAACTGTTAACCCAGCTGCTTCACCTACTTTCATGAGAGACGTTAACGTTACATTGTTTCCAAGAGACGTGACATTGTTTGCTAGCTAAAAAGTTATTAGTTAGCTAAACTAGCTCCAAGAAGGCTCGGCAGAGAGGCTCAAATTTCTCCTCCTTTGAGAAACACTTGTTGGCTGAATTGATGGAGCAATATGGCCAAAGATAAGAAGATAAAAGAAAGAAGATAAAAAAAAACGACAGCAGCACAGTGAAGAAAAAAGAAACCGCCGGGCAGCAACTGGCCGACTGTTTTAACGGAGCAACCGGGGTGTACTCAGTTTAAAGCTTGAAATCAAAGGCAAAAAAGGATGCAGCAAGTGTACGACGGGAGATGTTCACTATGGGAGGAGGGTCTCCAGCCCTGAAAGATGATCTGCTGTTGGAGAAGATAAATAGCCTCATCCCCCAGCAGATGGAGCCTCTAAAAAACCCTTACGATGATGATGGTGTCCTGGACCGGCTCGTATCTGAATCCCTTGGAGAAGCAGGTAACTTTGGCCCTAATCTATAATTAATTAGTAATAACTAAACATGCATATCAGTATCCGTCCACCATATTTTTATATACATTTTCTTTTATGTTTAACCAGACGTTATTATTATACTGCAACCAGTGGAGTTAGAGGAGCTTCAGCAAGTCAGTGCTGCCTCCTCCTACTCATCATCATCATCACCACTTGATCCCAAAGTGAACAGCAACAGCAGCCACCGTCCTGCCTCGAACCTCCATGACACACCAAGAAATTTTGGTGCTAGAAAAGGAGAAAATTAAAATGGAGATAGAAAATGCAAAAATACAAAAAGAAGTATTGCAACTTCAAAAGGAAGTGCTGCTACTGAAAAGAAAGAAGATGCTTTCCAGTTGTGAGGGCTTCACTTTTGATGCCACCTTTTGATAAAAGAGTACTTTTCTCCACAAATTATTGTAAATAGTTTATTTTAGAAGGATACATTTCTACATACATATATACATATTTTATTTATCACTTCCTGAAATAACTCAAAAATATTGAACTTTTTCCACAATACTCTTATTTACTGAGATGTGCCTTTATGCTGTATGTAACATGCCCTAATCAGTTAGTTTAATGTATACAACAAAATTCTCAAATTGACTCAGATTTATGGTTTATTGTTGTTATCAGAATGTATTATATGTAATGTTTTTTTTAAATTACATGTTTGCCTTTTACAGTAAAGAGAAACTGAACTGAAATTGAATGTGTTAGCACTGTAATGTAAAATAAATGAACTTCCTTCCAAGGTCTTCTCTGTGCTTCACCCTGTGAAATAGAAATCATATTATTATTATCATGTACGTCAAACCATTAGTTTATTTTTAAACATTATTAGCCCAGGTCTTAGCGTTAGTCCCCCCCCCCCCCAAGACAGAAACAGTATGCTATAAAATATTTTTAAGATGAAAATATATACTTCCTCACATGTCAACAATAGCACATTTATACACACCTTAATTAGCAAGAGAAGTGGTTTTCTATCAGAGTTCGCCTCACAGCATTCCCACTTGGAGTGGCGTTGTGATCCTGGTCATCTCCTCTGTCCTCTTGTGGGTCCTCATCAGCATCCTCATGTAGCTCATCCCCGTGCCTCTATCCAAAGTTGTAGAGAACTGCAACTGCTACAATGATGGTCAAGGTGGTATCCAGTTTTGTTCGCAGTCCATCTTTGATGCAAGGGAATCTTCTTTTCCACACTCCAAAAACTCTATCAGTCCCCTTGCTTTAATCTGACAGGAGTTGTATCTTCTCTCTGCTGGTGTTTGGGGGGTCAAAAGCAGAGTCATGAGGTATGACTGGCATGGATATCCATTATCTCTGAGGAGATGGCCTTCGTATGTTTGGCTCTCCAGTAAGGCACAGAGCTGACTGTTGTCAAAAATGTGACTGTCATGCGTTGACCCTGGCCAACGTGCAACAGTGGTAGTAATTTGGGATTTGTCATCACACACCATTTGCACATTGATGGAGGAGTAACCCTTCCAGTTTCTAAAGAGCTCCCCATTCACTCCACCAGGATTCTGAATTGGGATATGAATACAGTCGATAGCACCCAGCACCCCTGGAAATCCAGCTCCCCTGTAGAATCCAGCTGCTGTTTCCGCTGTTGGAGAAAACCGGATGTACTGGTTCCTCAGACTTGCTATTGCCCTTGACACTCTTCTGAAAATTCTGCAGACAGTTGAGTTATGTATACCAAACAGGTCCCCGTCCACCCTCTGGAAACATCCGGCGGCATAAAATCTCAGGGCTACCAGTACTTGAACCATTGGTGGTACCGCAGCATTCCTTCCACTGCTATGTCTAACAGTTGGTCCAATCTTCCTGTTTAGCTCGATAACAGCATCCTTGGTGAACCGATATCTTGACAAAAATTCAGCAGCATCCTAAAATTCAATTGGGTTGAGTCTGTCGCTGCTATTTTGTCAGTTAGACCTCCAGTTAAACCAACTCAACTGTAGGTTTAAAATTAATCCTGGATCACAGTTTAAATGGGAGTTTAAAGTTTTTGTGCAACAAGATTAAAGTTAATCTAGGTTTAGAGTGAAAACTAAACTGAGATTTAAAGAGAGGTTTAAATTTAATCTTTATTATTTTTTAAACTGGTTTAAAAGTTTTGTGCAGCAGAATTTAAAGCTAAACCATGATTTAATCAGGTTTAAAAGTTAATCTTGGTTGGTGCAATCCAGCCTAAGTAATCCGCCATACATTAATAAAATTTGACAGTTTTGCTTGTAAATGTCTCCTTGCATCACTTTTATTACATAAGAACACATTACTTGATAACTGTCATTGAAGTTCTTTCTGTGCCACTAAGTTTTTCAACTTAGGAACACATGTGCTCCTAAGTTGTGCTCTTAAGACTTGTTTCTTTTGGTCTGGCACTGCACTGCCAAACTGTGATTCCTGCAGTTGAAAAGGTGATTATCCAGTGAGCACCTGGGGTGGGGAGCAATTGGTGGGACTAAACTGTCTGTCAGGAAATATCCAACATTTCAACCAACACAGCCAGATCAAAAACAGTAATGTGGTGGTATGTGGTGACTCTGATATGAGTTCTTAAAAATGTCGAATTTATACATGGAAAAGTAGCCGCAAGTAGCCATCTGTTTAAACTAGGACTGAAACGATATAATAATGACATCAGCTATCGGCCCCAATGTTGACCTAATAGCTAGATCAGGAATCTGTGACAATGGGTCCTATCCATGGAGCTGATATATTCACTTGGACCGTTTTTACATTGCCTTGTCTTGATGCCGAATTCCAACTTGTTACCCGTATCCGATTTTTTTTTATCCTCTGCTTACAACCACTTTTAAAAGTGACTCAAAACTGGTACATATTTACATTTACCTTTGGTGAATATTTAAGCAACTTTTCATCAGCTCCTTGTTGTTCCATCACTTTAACAGACAGTATAAAACTTCTCCTAGATGGATTTAAAACTGATCTGCTGTTAACGAATACTGAAAATATTGCTGTTTTGCTCTGAAAACTAGCATTTAATGATCGATAGTGGTAAGCTAGCTAAGCTAACTCAACACTGTATTTCCTGTCATTAGCCTACTTCAGAGAAAAGTAAACTTGCGTTTCACCAGTCAAATGCTTTTTTTTTTTTAAGCTATTTTTGGGGATTTTGTGCCTTTATTTCCCAAACAGGATAGCTTATTAGACAGGAAACAGGGGAGAGAGAGAGGGGGGGAATGACATGCAGCAAAGTGCCACAGGTGGAAACCCGTGGCCACTGTGGCGAGGACAAAGCCCCTGTACATGGGTTGCCTGCTCCACCAACTCAGCCACTGGGTGCCCCAAGTCAAATGCTTTTAATGTGAAGCTGCATCTGTAGGAAATGTTAGTTGCATTAGCAGTAACGTAACGTGCCAGCTACGGGTAGTTCTTTTTACATGTGAAAAGCCGGTGTAACGGGGATTAGGCTACTGGTGGTGTCATGAGTAAGTGGGAAAATTTCGTCCCTGTGCTGACTATCGAGGACTTATAACTGCACTCTCACAACTGAAACCTTCTCGCAAACGGAACCGTTTCTGTACAAACCCTGTATTTTGGATGTTCCGTCTTTTTGCCCTTAAGACTTAATAGACAGATAACTTTGATCAACATTACCTTTGGTAATGATTGTTAGCTGTCTTTTAAGCCCACATCCTCCATTCCACTTTCACCGTTTTGATTATGTTTTCAGCAGAGAGCACAGAGAGTCCTTTGCTCGTGTGTTTTCCTCATCAAAATGCAGAGCTGTCACATTTTTAATGATGTGGGACTCACATTGGCAGGAAATATCCAATCTGTCCACTTAGATCACAGTTGAAATGACACTTTTCAGATTCATATCAGATTTATTTCCACATACGGATGGGGCATGCATTGGATCTGAAAATATCAGATTGAATGTGCTTTTTTACTGCTTATAAGTACAAATCCAATCTGTGCCAAATGGGAGGAAAAAAATCGGAATTGGGCCACTTGAGCCATGCAGTGTAAATACAGCCTTAAATTCTGTGAGCATTTCATCATACAATGTCAGCACACATACAATTACAACCTGCTGCAGGATCAGATCCATGCAGCAGCAGCAGCAGTGAGTTGCTGGAGACATAGTGACATTTGTTTGTTTGATTATTAAGATGTCCGTTAGCTTCTGTACTCAACTCAATTTGACCAGCAGGACGATGGCAGGGGATCAGTTGTCAAAGTGAAACGAAAAAAGCACCTAATGAACAATATTTCAGATGCTATTAGAGAGCTAGAAAACCTGAATGAAGGGGAAGGAGTTTGTGAGCTTAACTTACCGGGCTGGAGCTTTTCATCTAACGGCGCTTCCTTCCTTCTATTACTTTCATAGATGGTATAAAACTTCTCCAAGACATATTTAAAAATGATCCGTTAAAAAAAACTGAGAATGACCGTTGTTTTACTTCATAAACATGTTTTTTTAAGATCAATAATAGATAACGTCAGCTAGCCTAGCTACTGAACACATTGTATTCCTATGACTAGCCTTCTTAAAAATAAAATTCAACTCACTTTTCTTTAGTTACATGCTTTTAATGTGAAGCTGCAGCTGTAAGTAATGTTCAGTTTGCATTAGTAAGTTAACACTGCACTCTTTTTAGATGTAGATAAAAAAAAAAATTAATTTATGTTTTTTGTATTCTGTTGCACTGTGGCCTTATAGTAATGTATGTATGTAAATGATTTTTTTATACTAAATTATGACTGCACCTTAAGTTTAAAGGAATTGTTCTTTATTCCTCAATGTATTTATGTTACTTTCCACATAATAAAAATAAGTTCTATGGCATTCACGCTCTCTGTATTTGTATGTTTTACAAAGGGATTTACCTGAGCCAGGCCATACAACAACTTTATCATATCACATCCATACAGGATTAGTGGTTTACAACTGTATTAAAAAAAGGATCTTATGTTTTTTATATATGGTATTATACTGGTATTAGATTGGTACTCAGTATCGGCTGATACTCAAAGTTAGGGCTGCACAATAAGTCGTAAAAAAATCACGATATCAATTCAAACATACATGTGATCTCATTTCTAAATGATGGCAATTTACTTGCTTGTATTTTCCTGTGCGTTCAGATCACGCTGCGTTCACTTATTTATGACGATCCCAGACGATCCAGATGCTCTGTCACACTCACATAGTGCGAAACACGCATCCAATTCAACAATCAAGTCAGAGATTGGCCAATGATTCAACCAAACAACTCAATCACCTCTCTCATTTCTCTTCTTCATTTACATCGCTCCGCTGTCACTCACCGCTACAACAGTAACCAGACACAGCATCGGCAATGTCACGTGTAGACAAGCAGGAAGAAGTCAGTTTAGTTGATGGGGTTGGAGCCGCATTTTGCATGTGAAAATAAAAAATGAGCATTGCTGAGGAAAATCGTGGTGGCAACAGCAAGAGTAATGACGTACTCATGCAGAAAAAAGGGGGACATTTCATCGTGTAGAACTGACAAAACCTGACGACAATGTGTGAGGAGTAATAATTTGCATACAAGTCCTTTGGCATTATTGCTGTACCACAAGGTAACACTACGAATCTCTACAACGTTGACCAAGCTTTTGTTTGCTTTTAAAGAGAGAATCGTGATCTCAACTCTCAGGAGAGAAAAATCGTGATTCACATTTTAGCAAGAATCGTGCGGCCCTACTTAAAGCCGAGGTATTGGATCTGTAAAGGAACTAAAAAAAGGTGGGATCAGTGCATCCCTAGTTTAAACTGATGCTCCTTCGTGCCAGCTCCTGTTGGTGGGAGTTTGTCGTCAGCAGTGAGAGGTAGATAGGAAGTACCACTGTAAGTTCCACTGTCTATTCAAAGTGATAATGTGATGCAATTTAAAGTTGCAGTAGATAACTTTTGCAAACAAGCTAGCATGCTAACGTTAGCTGTAGCATTAAACTCGTTGGGAAGCAAATCCGCTGCAGCCGTTTGTGCCAGTTCGTGCTTTATTTTGTTCATTGTCGCAATCAAACAGTTGCAGGTAAATGGGTCCATCTCAGCTCAAGCTTGAGCAGAATGACATCGTGGCTTGCAGACTCTCTCTTGTTAGCAGAGGTGAGTCAGAGCACGGTGAGCTAATCAGCTCATATCAACCTATCACCTATAGCTAAGAAGTGCAGTGTAGACCAGCCAATCAGGACAGAGAGTTCAGAGAGCGTCACTGATTTTTCATTTTTCCTCAAAACTCTCGTCCCAGTGGCAGAGAAAATATCATGGTGAAAACAGGGCTTACTGGAGACCAATTTAGCAGCAAAAGGTGCCATTTTTCAACCACTATTACACTATTTAACCAGGTTGTACATCTCTGGGCAAATTTAATCGTAGGCAATTGGACTTGTATTTGTCTAGGAAGACGTTTCGCCTCTTATCCAAGGGGCTTCATCAGTTCATACGCATTGGTCTCACTAGTCAGTAGTAGTCTGACTCAATTAGTACCATGCATATTTTTCTCGACCTTTAACTACAGTGGTGCAGTTTAGACTTTTTATTAAGAATAGCCTACATTAAATCTTTAAAGGCCAGTTTGAAGAGGAGGAAAACAGTACTGGAGTGATTTACAGAGTTTCCTGAAGGACAGATAGTTTGTTATAAAAGTAACTAAGGGTAAATGTGCGGCTGTTGTTAGCTTTTTAGCTCATTTAGCTATACAGCTAGCATGCAACGGTTGTATTAGTTGAATCAGCCCTCGAGTGCAAGGAACCAAGACCACAAAGATGAAATCTGAGAGGTGTCTAGCTAGTCTTTATCTTTCTGTGTTTGCTCTTGTTGGCTGTGATCACTGAGAGTGCCATACCCAGGACAGCTTACTGCATGGCAGAGGCATGTAATGATATTCAGTACAATGCTTTTAGACACCAGTCAATATTCACAACAAATTTCTCTCGAGCTCTCTGTTTTTATGTGAAACACAACTGTGTGGAATCAAATTCCAATTTCAGATGAAACAACTGTTTGTGATCACAGCAGGACCAGAACCAAACAAAACTTTTCAGACTGTTTATAAAAGCTCAGCAACCTAATGACATTTAACTACAAAAGTAATTAACATTCATAAAACCTAGTTTATGTTCATGAAAGGTGTCATGTTTACAATGACACGTCAGTCTTATGATGCAATGATGGGATCATGGAGTTTTCTCTCAACATTTGCCCCAACTGCGCAAGGACTTTTATTGGTCAATCATTGCAACAGTTATCAAGAAATCATGGGAAAACAAGGTGTACACAATAATCACTCAACAGACAACAAGTGACACTGTATTCAAGCAAATCACCACTGAATTCAAAAGACCAAAAACGTTGGACATTAGAAATAAGGGACCCACTCCTTGGAGTATAATGAATGACACTGTAAACTTGAAACTGATGTATGTCTTTGAATAATGTATAGATAACTCTATTTTTTGCGACTTTTTTTTCTGTGTATTTATGTGATTTCTTCCCATAATAATTCAATAAAGTATATTTAATGTGAAAAGTTTTTGAACAACCATTAACAAAAAGTTTCAAAAGAAGTCAATAATCTCTGAGATTTGAACAGTTCATGATATAATATTTCATAATGTGATTAAGTACAATCTTGTCTCTAACTTATATAATACACTGTGACACCTTGTCAAACCAGCATTTTTCAAATCTGACATTCACATTAAAGTTGACAATTGACTCACAGTGTTACCTTGCCCCAGCACAAAGGACCCACTGGGCTAATTATAGTTTGGCAAGCAACATATTGACTAACTTCCCAGAGGCTCTCAGTCACCACCTAAATCGAATTCTGTTCACAGCACAGTGACACATAGTATCAATCAAGCAGCCCGCATCTTCCGACACCACAGATCTGATTGATGGATCATGGCAGTGAATGATCATCAGTGAGTGTTGGTGGGTTGTCCTGCCTAATCTGCAGAAGTCTTACATTAACTTCTGATGGGACGAAATAAACAACTCATTTCATATAAACAATAGAGGCATTGCAGCGTTTGCAGCACATTAGTCTTAAGACTAATATTATCTGTCATTGTTATTACTTCCCCTCTTCCTCACACCTTGATCTGCAGCCCTGACACTTTAAAATATACATGTGTCAGCAAATGCAGTATATGCAGCTCCCAGAGCACTCTTAAAATACCTTTATAAAACCATGAAGCAAACAATAAAAAAGGCTAAGAGTTGCAAGTCTGGCAGAAGGTGTCAGATTATGCTTTAGTCAGCCAAGTTAATTTAGCTGTAACTCCTGAATTTTTTGTGTGCTTGCACCTGCATCCATGCATTTGTGTATGTGTGGTTGTTTAGGGACCTTTCAATATTTATGGGAGGGGTACACTGGAGGAAAATAGGGGAGGTTGATACTTTTTTAATTTGAGTTGGAGGGAGGGTACACTGTAATTTGGGTCCCGGGGAAGTTCATACAAATTTAAATCAGTCAAATTCTGAATAGTTTTCTCCTTGGAATTCATAAAAGTATAGTGAGTTCCTGTAGCAATCCCCTCTTGGCCCGACTGTTTGGTATGATCTGGGGTGTTGTTTTTCTTTGGCTGCCCTGTCTGTCGATCTGTACACTTGGCCTATTCAGATAGTGCGCAGCGGAGATGTTTTATAGCAGAGCTACAATGTCAGAGGCATCTCTTCATCTATGTGGATGTCATCTTACTTCCATGTCCTGGGGTGTAATTCTTACAAGAGGAGGGCATCCTATCAGAGTTGGACATTCCACCATTTTCCAGTCAAAATCTGTCACGAGTGGACAAATGATGCCTCTGGCATTGTTGCGCTAATTTGAAATGTCTCCGCTGCGCCCGCTAAACAAACCTCGTTTTGGAATTACAATGGTGACGTGTGTGAAAAAGGGAGAAAGGCGAATTATGCTGCATTCCATTTACCGCCGGAAGTCGGTATTCTGAGCTAGGAATGACGTCCCACGTGTCCTTCATTACGGTTATCGTTGTGTTCCTGCTACAGCTCTGTGCTAGTACGCAAGCTGCATACCTGTACCAAACTTGAATACACATATGGCAACGTGCCAACATCTAGTGGATGAAATGAACAGCTGTTGTCCAAATACACAGCAGTCGGTCATATTTATGAGTGCTATGAATGATTGAGATGGTAATAATACAGGAAAGCTATGTGTTATTGACATTATTTGCAGAGCTGCTGTATATTGTGATTATAAAAATGTGTACACAAACCAAAACTGTTAAAGAAAAGACATCTTATTAAGCAAAAAGTTTTATTATAACACTGTCATCAGCAAAAAGTATTGGCTATTAAACATTTGGTTTGTTTTTTCCTCAGTCACTTGGGGAGGGTCAAGAAAAAATTTATTTTGGTTGAGGGAGGGTCACAGCCTTTCATTTCAGAGCATTCAAAAATCCTCCAGTGACCCCTTATTATAAATAACGTGCAGTCCCTTACACGGATGCCTCCATGTGTGTTGTTACCATACATGACGGCCTTTGAGATTGGCACCAGTCTGGAGTCAGACAATACTTAGGCCAAGCATTTGTATTTTATTGTAAAACTTGGAATACCAATTGATTCTCTCTTAGTCATCATGCTGCTTTTGTCTAAAAGGAGAGCCCTCTAGCGGGCCCTTAGGGAGGAAAACCCCCTTGGTAAAAGTGCAAATGGCAACATGAAGTATGTCAAGCTGACAAGTAGGACCCGTAGGTCCTGAGGGAGCCCTGTCGGTTAACTGCTGTCTACTGAGCCCAGTATTTGGTGCAGTTTGACTCCCAAGCTCCCTTTATCTTATGGGGCCCCCATCAGTAAATCAAAGACTACAAACACCATCTCCCCTTTGTACCTTGAATAGAGCTCAGGCACTCAAGGGAGAGACGGGGCTTACGTGAAAGAATACCTAATGCCGGTGCGCCAGCGGGGGCTGGCCAGCACTAGAGCGGAAACCGACTGGAAAAGTGAAAGCAATGTGATGTGATCGTCAGGCTCTTTTAACACGTAGTCCTAGCGAGAGTGCGGCTTTCAATTATTCAACCATTTTCTTTGCTTGTTAACACACAAAGAATGAAACAAGACTAATGCACACTTCAAGGGCAATGTCTGGCCTGCTCCGGCAAGGATGTGGCTGTCACCACCATTTCACTTCATTGCTTTTTTGGGAGGGGTAGATAAAAGGCCAAAGTAGAGTGTTGTCATCAGACATCAGCTAAAAGCAGCTTTGGTGACAAATAAATGGAGCTGCTGTTTTTGTTTTTTTTTTCAATAACAGTTTTTTGAGTCATAAAAACAGACACCTGTGTATACACACTCTTAAGGGTTGAGACAACAGCCATGTGTTGTGATAATGGATTTAGCAGGTATAGTGTGTGTGCACAGGTGTAAATCTCTTCTAATGCACAAAAGCGTGGTAACCGAGGATTTGCAGACATTTGGTTTTTATCCCTTGCAAACAATGAACAGTGTTGCCTCATTTCTCAGAAAAGTAATAGATTCGTCACATTGTGTTACAAAGCTGATGCCATCTAGGAAAAATGTAGCCTCGTAAACCAGACCCATAATTCGTTTTGCAAATAAAGTCACTTTGTGATATGGGTCTGGCCACGCTCCATCAGAGATTCTTTGTAGAATCTGAATCCTAGTAGGCGTGATATCGGGCTTAGTGTAAAACTATTGGAGCAGTCTTAAACCAATCGGCATTGGCATTGACTGTATGACGTATGTTTTGGGCCCAGCTGACATCAGACAGATGAGTGGCTCAGCTATCGGCTAACGTTACATTAGACACAGACATTTTTTGCTTGAAATAAAATCACTATCATTGAATAGATGCAGCTGCTGCCACAGCTAAAAGCTAACACCGCTAACAGTGGCATGTCCATACTCTTTGCTGTCCAGAGACAGTGGTTCAAAACATTGGTGGCCTAAAGACAGACGAGTAGGAAGGTTAACATTTTTTCCACGAGCTGTAAAACAATCACATAGACTTTGTTATATTGTGTGGACTATTTTCATTAGTTGTAGTTCTTTCATCCTTTAAAAAAAAAAAATGTTGTAACTGAGGCTGTGTGAGTCTTATGTCTGCACCACACAGATTGGTAAAAGACTCCTACTTAAAGCTCCTATTCATCCCTACATGTAGTAATCATGGAAAAACAGTATTCTCTGAGTCACCAAGGTTACCTGTCTGGTCGGAACATTCCTTTTACTTAACATTGAGTAGTTTTCAATGATGAGGGCCTGGTTCATTTTGTGAATAGGCCGCTGCCATGATTGATCAGCTGTGAACAAGCTTTAGACTCTAAGTCATTGAACTTAACCATTCCAAATAGTTGCCAGTTGGTGCAGACATAAATTTGTCTCTCCAATTCTAAAGATGGGCCTCATTGCCAGACTGTATCTTAGCAAAATCTGACCTAAGCAGAAGGAGGCTGGAGCCAGGTTAGGAAAAATGTACAGCAGCAAAATGTTTGTTGTTATACATTTAACCTATTTAGTAGTGTCAGTAATTCATATTCCACATTACCTAAGTCTCAAAGGACAAGAAATGGAGAGTGAGAGAGTGGAAAGCAGAAACACATTTTCCATTTCAATGCCAGACATAATTGTAAGATTAAGTTATAACAGTTATAACAGAAAATACAGTTATGATCAAAGCTGACTAAGATTTAAGGCTGGCTTCAACCTTAAACAGTGTTAGAGCGAGTTTATTGTGTCCTTCTCAAAGCTGAACAGAATTACATTAAAAAAATAAAATAAAATAAATAAATAAAAATCTACATCAAGCAAAAATATTGCCATTGTTTTCATAATTTGTCATTGTAATGAAAAGGAATAATAATGTTGAAAAGATAGGAAAAGCACTAGAGTGATGTTTATTTTTGTGTGTTGACAATATAAAAAAATGACAGTAATGCACAGTATTAACAGTAACTTATTGCTAACAACAAAGCTGTCTCCTGACCTGGATTTCAACATTGTCTCAAGCCTGGGTCTTCAACATGTGCCAACCAGCACAGCTTGAGTGCTTATATTTAGGCAAGACTGCCGTCTGCCCCAAAATTACTCATGCTGTGGCTCCCCTGGGATTCCTGTTAGCTCATCAACTGCTCCTTTCTTCAAAAAAGCAAAGGGGCTTTGACCTTTCTTTGCTGCCTGTGGTGTTTGTCCTTTGCATGGTGCCATACCTTGACCTTTTAGCTCTTTTAGATTGCAGCAGGTAATCAATTAGCTGCTATTTAGATTTCTCAGTCAAAGGTGAGTAAGACTGCAGTGGTAGGCATTGTATGAAATATTGCTTTTAATGATTTCACAGCTTCCTTATTCTCTCGGGTATGCAAGGTGCACTGAGGTATGAAATGTTTGCCTGTAACTTTCTCGCTGTGCACAAGGAGTAGGTACAATGTTGTGATGAGGATTTGTCCTTGAACACAGTGGAAGGACTCAGAAAACTGTCTAGGATGTTTATTAGATTGTGAATGCTGAAACTTGGAGCTGTTTGTCTTTGTTAAACGTGTAGAGATATCAGTTAAAAGGCAAAAAAGTCTGGGGAAATTAACTTTTCTCAATCTGTGCTATGTTAATTATGAAGTTCTCTATCACATTCTGATAATTCAGTGTGTCAAAGCTTATCAAATGAGCTTATTTTCTACCTGGTGTAGAAAGACTAGAGATTTGGCCTTTCAAAACACTTGATCACGTTGTTATTTTTATTTCTTCCCTTGACAATCAATGTCTAAATGATTTTGTGTATCCAAAAACGATTTTAGGGTAAAGACCTTTAATTTTCCTGCAGGATAAAAGCATCCCCTCTCAATAGGGAAGTGGGTCTCTCTGGTGACCACAAAGCCTGTTTGGTGGAGCATTGACCTTCAACCTGTAAAGGAGCCCAGTAATCTGTTGGGACCACAAAGGAGAAGCTCATGGCTGCAGGGATGGTCTGGGTCAATAATTTGCAGATGTTTGCAATGTGAAAGGTATTTGGCATGGATAGAAGTAGGTGTATATTTATATTTGATGTAAAGCTTGGAGCAGAGGAAGCTCTGGGTGAGTCATGGAGATTGAGGTTTGGCAGAAGGTAAATCAAAAGCGCTGCTGGAGTCAGTCGAGGGCTTGAAGAGGGAACCAGCCTGCTGTTGTCAGAAATCACACAAATAGAATGGGAAGCCATTTCAGGTGAAGCCTTTTAACTGGACAATTCGGTCAACAACTTAGTGATGGTTATCCAGGAAATTTAGACAGAAACTCAGGGTTCCATGATCCAACTATTTATTTAGCACCACCTACAGGTTTTAAATTTTCCAGTGAAACATCTGAATGTCAGTGGATTGGCACAAAACGTGTCAAGGACATTCATGGTTTCCTGACACTGTCATGTCAGGCACCCTTAAGGCCCATGCATACTTTACTAATTGGGCGCCTGCAGACTTGCCCAGTAGTGTGGAATCTGAAAGCGGTTTCATTCATACTGAAATCAAAAGTCCGCGCTAGCCCGGCAATCTGTGATATACACTGCACAGACTGCAGCAGAATAAAAAAAGATAACGAGAAGTTTAGTGGCTACACTTCTTTTCTTTTATCTTTTTTTTAGACAACTACAACTAAATTCATGCCAACATGATGAGGACAGGAGATTCTGCAGACATGATGAAGAGCACATTCTTACTTGAAGGGGAGGAATTGTAATTTTTGTTGAATTAAATGAGAAATCTCTCAGCTTGCCTTGTAACAACTGGACTGGAGTGTGGAGCAACCAATTATACACAGAGCACACCTAGTCAGTGCTATTTCCATGTAGATAATTTGCGTGGTCACAAATTTTGGGCTGCACGCGGATGGGCTGATGATGAGTTTTATGTTAAACATACCAAAGTTGCCTTTCGGGACATGCGGAAAGTATGGACAGGCCTTTAGAATGACTTGTACAGATTTTAGTTAAGACTTTTCATCTGTACAGAGTAAAGATTTTTCATCTGGCATTATCATCATATCAGAATTTCAAGTTTAGTTTCTCTTTTGGTTCCTTGTTTCTTTGTCTTATGAGCAAATATATGCATAAATTGACAGAGTTATCATCATAATGCTTTAGCTTATTAAACATTAACATTGTTAGTGTGAGCATGTCGGCATGCTGATTTTAGCATTTAGTTCAAAGCACCTCTGTACGTAATGCTGTGTCTGCTGTTCCGGACAACCTGGAACTTGAAAATATGTGAACATCAAAATCAAACTTAAAATGTGCTAACAAGAAACAGGCAGAGTTACACTGAAGTTCCCCCAACCCCTATTCATTCACTGCACACTGTTATTGATTGGATATTCATCTAACAAACACAGGCTTTGAGTTTCAAGGTTCAACACAAACAGGTCAACACATCTCCCTATGTGCACACACAAACACACACGGGTTGCATGCCTGCTCGTCTTTTCTTTCCTTTTCTGTCCTTTCTGTCTGTCCCCTTTCCTTCCTCCGCTGCTTCTCCGACTCTCTTCTCTCACTCTCTTCCCAAGGCTTCTTTTAAGGAGTACACACACCACTTTATCACACTGATGAATCTGGTGGGCTTCTCAAGGAGAGGCCGTCCGCCAGCATTGCAAAGACAAATGCCCCCTGTCCCCCGTCAGCTGCTTCTTATGTTTAAGGTGATGCACGGGGACAGGTTGATTAAAAGAAGGTTAAGAGATGCGCTGGGACTGTCACTCAGCCGTCATGACGGATCGGTGACAAGAGGGTCAAGGGTGTGGCAGTGCAGAAATGGAGGTAGAAGAATGAAAATGGTCCCCAAAGAACACCCACTCGCCTACATGTACACACATACCCACAAACCTCCCTCTTCAGCTGGATTTACGATGGTACAGGTGTTCACGGAGAGACATCTTGGCCATGTTTTAATTAAGCCAGACATTTACTCAGGAACAGTGACAAAGTCACATAGAGGGGAATGGGACCTGAACTGATGAGGATGTTAACCTTTTCTCCGTTTGTCTTACTGAATGATTCAAATTCACTGTGTTCCATTATTCATTTTTAAATCGTATAGTATGCGCCGCAACCTTTTGCTGTAGTTGGAGGATAACTGTGAATACGACAATGAGAGAGGTAATGTTTTCTTTGTTTAATCACGGTTCTGCAACCAATAGCATTATTGTATCAACACAATTAGAAAAAAAATATTGATAAAGCTTTTTTTTGCTGAAAAGTATGACTTTTCTGAGGTAGTTTGTTTGACCTTGAATGCACCACAGCTATGAAAAATAGCCTGAGTAGGAGAGACAAGGAGAGGGAGTTATTCCCCCAGCAGTCATTCAACCATATCTTGACCAAAGATCCTCGCTGTCACTGCTGGATTACATATGCTGAGAGTCACACATGTGTAAACAAACTTGAGTGTGTACTGTCTGAGCATCCACTAGCTCATCCATACACATAAGCATCTAAGCTGCTGCAGTGACATATCTAACGCCGTAAGGGAAAAAATGGCTTGTGATTATTTTTCAGGCAAGTGATTAAATGTCAGGTTCAATTGTGCTCAACTGGAGTAAAACCAGGAAAAGTAATTAAATATCTAAAATTAATCTCTTTTTTTTTCTTTTTTTTAAACTTCTTGGTAAAACCTTTGGAATGTTAATCGGCTTAACTTTATTGAGGAACATTTGATAACAGTAGCACCAGTACGCAGCTAATTTTTATCAAGTGGTCAATTTACCATCCTCACGTTACCTTCCTATTGACTATATAGAGTGTAATACTGGCTCATACACATGCAGAAACTGGTTCAGTTGCAGTGGCCTAAAGCTGGGAGGCTGCAAGCTTAAAAGAAAATACTAGAAAATTTCCAGTATGCAAAGTTAAACACTAAACCAAGGCCACTGTCAGTGTGTTGTTTTTCTTGCCGAAGCTAATGTTATTATTGTAGCTGATTTTCTGCAGCTGTTTCCTTCCAGTCTTCATAATGCATGAGCTAGACTGTGGGGCTGTTATTATTTTGAAAGTGTTGGCCTTGCAACATCAAACACAGCGACTTAAGGGAGGAAGCAGGCAACACATTCAACTAGTATAATCTCTGCAGCCATCCGTTTGTCACTGGGACTCGGGAGGGAAAGAATCAAACTAGACTAAGATGGATTGTTGCTTTTTCTGGTTTTCAATTGAGATCTGTGCCAGTATGCACGCTCACATCCTTAGCACCTGATAATTACACAGCTTAGGTTTGCTAACTGAGAAGAGTTATTCAGCCCTTTTATTCTCACTCTTATATTATTTGCTTCAGAGATTTACTCTGGGATAACGCCTGTGGTTAATTCCAGAGGCAAGCTGTGAGTCTTTTTAAAGGGAAGAATTGTATATATATATATTTGTGTGAGATTAAGGAGGCACAGGTCTTGCTTTCTCTGCCCTGTCTCAACTGACCACAACATCATTTGTTCCTACAGTCTGGCTCCAGCAGTTGTACCGTGGAACAGACTGTCTGTGGATTTCCATGTTTTACTCTGGGAGAACTTCTCTCTTCATTTAATTCTGAAATAAGGAAAGATGAGGAGAAGATCCACCTTTCTATTTTTTTTTCCAACCTTTCCCAGTGGCATTGGAGGTATGCTTATCTGAAGCAGCAGATGCACAGAGCTCATGGGACCTCATCAGAGAGGCTCTGTGAAGGCATACCTGCTGCTGGTGAACCGTTACCTCCATTCCTTCTCCATCCTTTTGAGCCCCCTAACCCCTAGCCTTCTGGGCTGAGGGACAAGCACTGCAATTGCTTAAACCAGGGAGGAAGCTGATGTCACATGTAGTGAAGTGACAACTTACCTCAGATGGGAAAGGTCCTATCTAGCCGCAGTAAGTTTGTCCTCAAGAGCAAATGCATTGCAAGTGGTGCATCAAGAGAACAGCATCAGAATATACCGGGTGGCCTACTGATGAGCAATGGAGATGCAGAATGGTGCACTGGAGTAACTGCTTTAAGTTGTGATAGCTTATACAGTATACTACTGACTTGTATACAGTCTAAAACTACTAAATTAGGAGTCTTTTCTGGTGGGTTCGTGGCTGGTTATTTTGTACTTTGAAGGGAAAAATCTTGCTTTTTTTATTTGTTTGGTTAAGTGTCTCTGTGTTTGTGTGTTTTATTCCCAATAAGGAATTTTGGGGGCCCATGCCAATGTCATATAGAAAGAAAATTCTGATATACGATGTATCAGCCAATATTAAATATATAAGTTAATGGCAGAATGTGTTTAACCCTTACACTCTGCAAGGACTCAATAAATCTTTAACAGAGTGAGAGCTAGAAATTAAGCTACACACTGAAAGGATGCTTTCATTCAAAAAGTGTTTTTTCATTTCAACATTCATTGAAAAACGCTACCCTTCACCAATGCATTTTGCTAAAGCATGATTGCAGCCAAAATGCTGCTCAACAGAACAATGGTTGAAGACTCACTGAGTCTTTAAAGACCTTGCAGGGTATAAGGGTCAAATACTTGTTAATGGAGGCAGGATATTCTACATTTTATTACATTTTTAATAAATAACAGACCACCCTCTCCTGGACAAACTATGCAGCTGCACAATTTTTAAATCACTTGTCCAAGCATTTTTTCTTAAGACCTTAAAAAACAGATTAAAACTAGCACATATGGAAAACCATTTTCCTTTAGGCTTTTGTGCTCAGACCACAAGTCACTTGGATCAGTGTCCTGTCAGGAGGAGACCCCTGTGCTTGCATTTAATCTTAAGAAAAAATGCTCTCTAAACTTGTGCAGTGTATCAAAAAATGTATCTGAATGAGAAGTGTATGTACAATTTGCAATGCACCAAGAGCTGCAATTGTTTTTTTAAACACATACTCGTCCATCTTATCGTATTAGACTGAAATGGTCTGGTAGGCATGTTGCTACGTGCTGCTGGATTCTAGTGCCAGAGAGGTCATTGCTAAATTAGAGCACCAATCTGCTCAATAACACAGCTATACAGACGGAATCAGTTATATTTCTCCAAGGACAAACATTGGAGCATTTACCAACTGCAAGATGTAAGCTAAACATTTTAGAGAGGCTCCATTGTAATTGGCACAGGATCATTTTGACAGCTTGGAGTTGCATTGCATTGTACTTATAATAAACACTTGTAAGATTTGCGATGGCTTGATTGGCCATTGCTACAGAGAGGGAGCAGATCTTGTTTGTGAGTTGTGTGCTATATGACCACTGACCGTGACAAGAACCAGAGAGCTCTCAAGGTTAATTTTGGCCTTATGGGTGCAGGAATGACACTCATCAGCTCCTAACTGGATCCTGCAAATTGCACTGAGTGTATGTACAAGGGAACTAGAGGCTGTTGTGACAGTGTCCTTGACCATGAGTGCAAGTTTTATTGTTAACTCCATTTTACGTTACAGACTTAAACATGCCATTAACTGAAATAACTCTTGAAATGAAAAGCTCTCATGAAATATGTTGGTTTGGTTTTACTCTATCTGCCTCTGCTTTTCAACTGCCTTCTTTCTATATTTTTGTGTTTGCATTTTTAATTATTGAGTCAAACAAGATTATAGCACTGCCTTTATCACTCCACCAGGTTCTGTTTAGAAACAGTAGCTTTTTCTCTTACTACCATTATCACACTGGGAGTTGTTGTGTTCAGTACATCTCTGAAATCCCTCTTGCTGTTATCAGGAAACTTCAGGTGCACAGTTCATACTGTATGTCAGCACAGGCTAGACAGTGTCTGCACGCTTGGGGGTAAAAACAATCTGTTTGCTGCAATTATTCAGTGTTTCTGCAGGGATTGTCCCTTCTCAGCCCACAACAACTGTTGCCACAGCGTGATGGCGATAGTGTAAAGGCGACTAACCTTTCCATTACCTTGAACAAAAGTGGTCATAACAAAATCTGCCACATGTGAACAGTGATAATGGATCCAAAAAGCAGGCATTAAAGAATCAACTCTGGGAAAATAACGTTTTCATGATGATGTAACAAAAAATGACCTTAAATTGCTGGAACAAAAACCAGGTTTAAAAATCATCACAGGTTTGGAAATGACCAGTAATATTTTTATTGTAGCAGAGAGAGTTTTTTCCACCCTCTGAGTGAGCATCCACTTTTCAGCAAAACCTTGCATTTATACTGGATAAACCCAATCTGATTTGCCAGGTCTATTGTAGGTCAGCGAGTAGCTCTGCCTGAGCATTTCAGGGTTAAGTGCCTTGCTCCTGCTTTTCGCAGCAAGTTAGGGCCATTTTTTGTATAAGTTCACTTTTTTTGAGTGTTACTGATGCCTCTCTCCTGCCCGGTTTTCCCTTTTATTATCTCTTAGAGAGTTTGAAGCGGTGACCTTCAAACTATTGGCAACCACTGATCTAAAATAAAGGTGCTCACACCATTCATGTGTGAGGTGAAAAGCTAACAAAGACAAGTAACAACACAACTGTCTGATTAGAACAGGATAAAAAAAAAAAAAAGGGAGAGCCTAGGTTGGTTTTCAACCTTTACACACTTGATTAGAATTGATCCCAGCAGGGTCTACAGTTAAAACATCTGGACTAGTAATTGTTTACCCCCTTTGTGAGCGTGTTTCTTTAACTGTTCCCTGGAGAATCCTCTCCACTTAGTACAAACAAAAGTCTTAATTGCTGAGTCTGATGTGTTGCACTGCACAATACTTGTTTAGACACTCTTTCTTCCTGGAAAGTGCTAATTGATCAACCTTTGAAAGATTTTTGATTAAAAGCAAAAAAAAGAAAGAAAGAAAGAAAGAAAAACTTGATACTCTCACAAGAACCAAACTTCTTTCAATTAAAATGCAACTTTACAGGAGCTCTGCCTTCATTAGGAACAAATGGTGCTAAATTACAAGTGCTAAATAATGGCATTCAGTGCATTTGTTGAGTTGATGAGTCAGTAGACTTTTTTCCCCAAACTGAAACAAGCAGTACTCAAATGAAAATTTGCGAAGCAAAAGCATGT
The DNA here is from genome assembly GCA_029783665.1 of Naso thynnoides. NCBI lineage: Eukaryota > Metazoa > Chordata > Actinopteri > Acanthuriformes > Acanthuridae > Naso > Naso thynnoides. Next base: position 8,764,712 of record JAQLOL010000024.1, read on the forward strand.
GGAAGTAGAGCTGTAGAAATGCACAGAAAGTCTCTTACATGCAATTTTACAGTTATCGACTCAGAACTCTTTTGTATCTAAAACTTTAAACTGTCAATCATAAATAGCACTCAGTTTATTGACATAAACGTCCTTGTTTTTGCTAAATAATATTTTTATCTGCAGTGTTGGAAACAATATTCTTTTATTCTGCCTCAGGCATTTAAAGGAAAGCTTTAAAGTACTTTCAGACTATTGGCTATCCAACATCTAAGTGCAATATACTCCACACTGGATGTTGCATTTAGTGTGGAGTATATCCTTAAAAAACAAACAAAAAAAAAACTAAATAAAAAACAGAGGAATAACAAATCCAGCTCTCGCAAAGCCCTTGGAAGTTGGACAGCGGTGAAGCGGGTATCCGCAGAAGGTGAAGCTTAATGGAAGCTGGGGAAGGGGAAGTGGGAAAGCTGTACTTGAGATAGGGCCAAGGAGGAGTTGTCAGCTTTGATTTATTAAGTGCAGCTCCTGCTCTGACTGCTGGTAACTTGTCAGTCCCCACATAATGGATGGGGCTCACAGCTCACTGCTCAGTGATTGGCTTTTTTTTTTTCTCCGGACCCTGTCCGTCGGGCCTCTCATCCGTCGCTATCTTGCTCCCATTTCTAATTAATTTGTTATTCACAACCTCCACTACTTTTCCTGTTTGCCCTGGTACAGAGGAGCAGGCAGGCTGCTCTTTTTCTCAGAACCCCCCACTCCACCCACACACACACACACACACACAAGCACACACCATACGTCCCTCATTTAATATTCTCACCAGTGTTGGACAATGCCTCCCTTTGGTGTCAAAGTTGGCAAATTACTACTTCCCACCCAATCCCATTCTTCTCGCATGGTGTCAGTCCACAGCAATACAACTGTGCTCATCATTCACTCACCAGAGATGCTCGAGAGCTTTTGTCTCTATCCTTCACCAGGAAGTCGGTGATATCAAAGGCTTAGAGCTACACAGAGCCCCTCTTACTAACCTTATCCTGTGAAGGTATGTTAGTCCAAAAAATGTGACAAGCTTCTTTAGCTCTTTTCTGCCCTAAATGGGCCCAGAGTGAATCGAATCCTTGGCCATTATCCCAGGAGCTCTCTATAATTTCAAACATGGACCTGAGGGATGAAATACATATTGATGCTGAAGTACAAGAGGAACATGGTGGAGGAAAAGGCAACGGAAAAAGAGATGATTGTATTGAAATAGCTTGGGTCTTTTCCAATTCCAGAACCCTGCAATTCAGACAAGAACAGGCCTGAGTTTAGCTTTCCATTCAAAATACAGCATGCAGTGATCATTGCAATACATGCTCACAAGTCCTGTCAGCTCACATAACGGATATCTCTGAACATACCAAGTTTTATAAAAAGATGAGACAATGTAGCCAACTTTATTTGGATTAACATTAAACCAGAGTGATAGCAGTGACTGTCAAGGATGACTAATGTTGCTTGTCTTATAAACAGTCAGCCACAGAAAATGGGCAAAAATATCTTTTATGCTTGGCAAAGCAATTGCAGCTTGGAGTGGTCTTAGCTTATAAGGCAAAGCTTGCAAACACCAATGCTCCCTTCCACATACACGACAAAAAATAAAGACAAGCCACACACACATAAACACACATGATGCAGAATTTTGAGGTAAGCCTTTGTGATGTTTGCACCATAACCCCCCACATAACATTCATGATCAAAAACCACACACGCACAAATTTACACACACAAACATAACACCCAGCGTGAGCCCCAGCTGCCCTGCAGTGGGCCCGTCCAACACCATCCCTCACATCCCCGTCCTCCGCGATTAGCTTTGTCTTTGGCCAGATGCAATACAGCGGGCCTGGAGGATCTAACAGTGTGTGGAGCTATTACTCAAAAACAATCAGTCACAACCCACTCTGATATCATGTTTTTTTCCTCTTTTCTTTGTACTTCAACCACTGTTGAGATCTAAGCACAGCAGGATTTTTTCCTCTCTTGACTTTACTTTTTTTTTTTTTTTTTTTCTCTGGCATAAAGACTAATTTGCTATTGTAAATGTCACGCTTTGGCCTGTTTATCAACTCCTCCTGACAGTGTGCCACAATTTATTTAAGACAATGAGGCTCTTGCAGTTGTAACATCCTGGCCTCTGGTGCATTCAGACATTGCTGCAGTATTACATTGAGATGACCAGATTAACACTGTCTTGACTGTTTACAAGTGAGAAATAAAGCTCACGTTTAAAGATCTCAGCCTGGGTATTAAGTATTTAGTGAAAGTCTATTTAGCTATGTTGTTCAGGGGGCCACATTTTTAGAAAGCTAAGGGCCTGGGGGCCGGACATTTCCCTCAGCTGTTATTCCTAATATATATGTATGTAAACTAGACACAACACTTGGCTTCTACAGACTGCAGGGAATCAAAGATGAGGAGTTATTGTGGCAAAATGTCAAACATTCACAACATTTATTTACTTACATATGTCTTAATTTTTATATGATACATGTTTTTTAATTGAGAAGAGAACTTACCAGCGGGCCAGTCTGACTTTATCCTATGGGCCACCAGTTGAATAGGCCTGATGTAGTGCATTTCTTAATTTCTGCAATATCTTAAAGGAATAATCCGGCATAAAATGATCCCAGGGTCTTTTTCTGAACTGGCACGCGTCAAAGAAGACCTCCAGAGAGTTTTTTTTTTGCTCATCGACCTGTATCGGGTTTGACCGGAGCAAAGTTACAGCCCAAAAACGGCTAACATGCATCGAAA
>JAQLOL010000024.1:8788488-8798592 GCA_029783665.1 Naso thynnoides
ATGATAAATCCCACAGTGAAAGTCTTTGGTAATTATTCAATTGATTTTCCGTATCAAAAACAGTTAGCACAGTGGTCTGTCCTTCCACGTAAATGTAGTGCGTCTACTACTTCTGCTTCCTGCCTACCAAAATAAAATAAAAAACTTTTTTTTGAGCACAGAAGGAAATCCTCATGTCTATTGACAATGACACAATTATAAATAAATTTGCAGAAACCAGTGCTCTGCTTAGATGGCTATTGATGCTGTAGTTGCTGTTTACAGTTCTATGTGTTAGACAAGACTTGTAAACAATAGGGCAATATGTTTCCCTGTATGGAAGGGCGAGATACATTTTATTTCAAATGTTTTATTTCTATTTTAAGTCAACATATTGTTGAAGTTAGATAGGCTATTAATTTTGTTAACTTATCAACCTATCCTTAAAGTGGAATATTTTTTGTCATCAATATAAGTGAAACGTTATTTAACTTCTACACATTTGTAAAAGCATGCTACTCATAAAAAACGGAATAGTAAGGGCTGAATTTTCGCCTCATTTATCCAATTTACTCCACTATGGAAAAAGTGGGCTGGGCTCAGCCATGAAACTCCCAAGCTGAAAAGTATCCCCACTCCGGTCATGTGTGTTGGGATGTCAAAATGTTAAAAAGTTGATGCTCCCAAAGCTGTGTTTTAATCTTGTGAAGAAAACAAACTGATACCATTTCCAAAATAAGCAATCAAAAAGTTACATATATTTCAAAATTGGATCGAAACACACTAAAAAATTGCCTGATTAATCACACTGATTTTCTAGAGCTCTTTGTTGCACCATTTGGGAACCAAATATAACAACAGATAAAATGAAAACCTTACAAGGCTGTAGGCAGTGTTTTGCTTCAAACACTGTCTAAACATCCAATGAAGTAGGTGAGAAGGTCCTGTCGCCAATTAGGAAGCAGTAAAAGACTGTGGCTTGGGAGCGGTTTTACTGTGAAAGAGCTTCGCTATGACATCCTCAGATTATTTTTGGCCTCTGCTCAAGGGCACAGGCTTGTGAAAGGTGTGCGAATATGCCCCTGCCTGGAAAATGTCACACCCGCACCACAGCATCAAGTGTTGTATTCAGTCCTAGCTTAAGGTACAAAGTCAAAACCACTCTGGGTCTAGAGCTGAACATGTGCACTCTCATTAGGATCTCTTGTACGTGTAGTGGGGGATAAAAAAAGAAAGGAAATGTGCAGATTCTAAAGCCCACGGCTGACAAATTAGTGGGTAGATGTGCCGCTGTAAGCATGAACAGCCTGTCTGACCGATTAGAGTGACGTAGGCATCGCATTGGTGGACAGCTTTCATCAGAAAACTCAATTGCCATGGCGACAGCCACATGACTCAGGGAGCAGTGGGAGGGCTTCTGACACACTGTGTCATATTTGCAGGCACTTATATTGCTTATGCAGGCACTTACGCTGATACTGCCTCAGTTTATGATAGCTTGCTGTTCTTTCAACAAGGATTCGACTGTGTGAGTGCAAGTGAAGTGGAGAGTGGCCATTGAGTAAAATGTGAGGGTCCTTTGGGTGTCAGCTCTTCACTAATAAGTAGTTTGTAATTTTAGGAGTTTCATCTCGTGCTCGTCACATAAGGTTTATGAGACTACAAAACTGCACTGTAAACTGTGTGGAGGGAGTGAGAATCTGTGTGAACTACTGTGTGTGTGTCTAGAATCAAATAGTAAGATTGTTGAGATGGAAATGCACCCATGTGAGAATGTAAGTGAGTGTGAAAGAGAGACCTCTGTTCGTGGTATTAAATGGAGGGACCCGTTCTTTAGCCAGAGGGTCCAAGTGCCACTGACCTCTGCTGTGACCACAGTCATGTTGACAGCAGCTGCACTTCACACATGCTCCCTCGGGCCTGATATGTCCACTATCCTTCAGAGATGAGACCAGACTATAGGAAGACTTATAGGTTGCAGCCTGGGCACTAAAACAACACAGCAGAGTGCAGTGTCAATCACTGAAAAAGACCCCGAACTAGCAGAGCTCGCTTTTCACTGATACTTTTTTATCTCAGCCAGTTAACCCACCTCTGTTGAAGAAGATGTGAAACCTGGAGGAGCGCAGAAAAGAAAAAAAAAAAGGCAGAATATCCATTTGTAGCGAGCGAAACCATCCTTGTCCAAGTTAACTGAGGTGGAATTTTCACTGCCTTCATGCTTGTTCTGGTTTTAGTGTCAGATTTTGGTGGGTTTTTTTTTAAGGAAACAGCATGTGCTCATTTTATATTCAGCACTGATTTATTATTTTATTATTTTCTGCCAAAGTGAATTAAATGGCTGATGAGCTGCTTTAGGACTTGCTGTCTGATTTCAGCTGAGCACATTTAAACTCAACAATTGGTAGGAAGGAGCCAAATGTGCAAACATACAAACAAATACATCTGATGTGTCATTTACACATTTGTTGGCCGGAATTTTAGGACTATCTAGAATTATTCTGCTTCAGTAATTAAGCTTTGGGTAATCATGCTGTGTAAGTATTCCTCATGGTCCAGAGCAAAGGCTCCTGCTACACATTTTATGTACATGTGCTTATGATGTAATGAATCTGGCACTTAATTTTATGCTAATAAAAGCCCCATTTTTCCAAGGTTACTTGCAAAGTCATGTCTTTGTACCCTTTTTGGCATTAAACCAAGTTAAAGTTGCTACCAGGGGTAACCAAAGTAGCTGCCACTGTTCAGTACAGTAAAATTGACCAGGTGAGCCTCTTATAGGGACAAAAAGGCCATGTTCATTATGTTTCCGAGTCGTCTCTTTTATGGCGCCAGTGGGATATCCATGACTTTTTTGACCACAAGTCTCTATGGGAGAAAAGGTTTTCTGCAACTTCCATTACACCATTCCATAATTCATCAAACACACTAAATTTTTCAAGAGGAATCTGTCATCGGCTTAGATTTTTATCGACAATAGGCTGCCTTGTAGTTCACTGAGCAGCATCTGAGCAGCAGATAAGAAATGAACATGAAAAGCTGCGTTAGGATACCTGTCAAATCTGCCAGCTTCCCCAAACCTTGTGTTCATGGCCCTTCTTATGATGAATTAATGATTAATCAGGATTTTGGAAAAAAGTCACAGTGAATGACGGGAGAATAATGAGATTGTCTTTGATCATTTTATGTTAACTCATGTCAGTAATTTGTGGCAAATCCTCTGACTTCAGCTAATGAAATTCACTGTACGCTGCAAGCCCATTAAGCCGACGACTTTCTCAAAATCTTCCACATCAACAAACCCGCAAGTGAATCCGTGATATCCAGGACAATTTGAGTAACAGCTCTCCCACTCTGCAGCAGTCTCTCAGGCCGGCTCAGACATCCAATCCTCACTGTGGACAAACCATTATTATGTCCATGATTGGACTCCCTGTGTGGGAATACCCAGCTCTGTCCTTTGTGACTATGTGAGCCTAATGCTGTGTGGCAGGTCCGGCACTCCACTGCCTAAACACATCTGTCATGTTTTGTCATAGTGACACAGCAACCAGTCGACTCCCACCTCTGTGACAGGATACACTACATCACACTACACATACATCTGTGGGCATGGAGGCATTTAAAAGACAGAAGTAGACAGGGTTGGGGTTGTAATGTAAATTAATATTGATCTAGATTTGCATTGTTAGCACAGGATGCACAAATTAAAGAAAAACAAATTAAGAGACCGAGCATACATACAAAATCATGCAAACACTTGCATATATACACCACTTTGTTGCATCATTTACTTTTCAAATGCTGCACATGTACCTACAGCTGTAGAAGTTCAAATGCAGGGCATCCCGCTTGCCTAGTGGTCCAATCCATACGACTTTTACCACTGCTTCAGTATACACCTTCCTGAATTAGAACCTGATCAGGGGGTTTGTTTTTATTCCATGTTTTACTCTGCACTAACATTAAGGTTTAATGTGGCCCCATAACATTGCCACATTCATATCTAAAAATGCAGTTAAAAAGGAAAAAAAAAACTTATATATCAAATATCAATATCAAAGCTCTCTCATTTCAATGAAACTGGCACCATGTCAGCAGTGGCCCCTCATTACACTGTGCTTTTGCTCATTTTGACTTTTTTTAGTAAGTCCTTTTTAGTTGGTAGATGTTATTAGCTTGAACATGGCCATTAGTCATTAGACATTAGCCCAGTTAGTTTAGCAGCTTTTAGTTTACATTGATCAGTCACCCTGGACAGAATTTCAGTCCTGAAACTTTCTTCAGATGACCCATGATACCCTCCTACGACTGCCATTCATGTGCTGTTAGTACACAATATTAGCGCAACAAAAACGCCTCCCTCCTTCTTTATAGAAAGGCTACTTTGTCCTCCAAAAGTTATAAAGAAACTTCAATTCTGTGGTCCTGAATGAAAGTATATATCTATTTCTATAAATATCTAAATATTTAGATAGACAGATAAAAACATTGATACATAGATCGTTAGATCAATAGATAGATTCTTTGTTTTACTTCAGTCAGCCTATGATCTTCTTCAACACCCCTGTCTGCTCAATGATGAGCAAGAGTAATGTTTCTTTTTCCTTTTTTTCAAAATAATCTTGCATATAGGTCAATGAGAACATCGGTTTCCCCATTTAAAAATAATGTAGGCCTAAGGAGTATAAGGCCGCATAGTGTTACCCCTAAATACACTGGATGCGGAATGACTCCGGAACGGCTCCGCCACGGTGGCCAAGTCGATGCATTTCTATTTTAGTCAATGTGTCAGCTCACACAGGCTCTGGCTCTGCTGTGACTCGGCTCCGGAACGACTGCGGCATCCGGCAGCCCTCCGCAACATATACGCAGAGCTCCTATTTTTGCCGGACGCCGGAGCACCGCGCATAAATTCAGCACAGAGCAGATTGTGCGGGGAAGGAAATCGGCTACAAAATACAAAATAAAACCCCAGTTGATTTTCAAAATATAATACTCCGTGTTCACTGCGGATCGAGTTTCATAACAAGAACTACTACTGTGGTTCTCTATTCTTCTACTGTATGAATGAATGAATGAATATCTCTTCCTCCAAGAGACTACAGCTGGGATATTGCGTGCTTATGCGTGAATTCACGAGATCTCGTGCTCCCTGGTGTCCGGCGGAGCCGCACCAGTGCGCATCACAAACGGATCCTGTGTGAGTTGGCGGACGGCAGAGTTCGCCGTCATTCCGGAGCGGAGCCGTTCTGGAGCCGTTCCGCATCCAGTGTATTTTCGGGGTAAGGGAGAGAAACTGGAGGAAAGACAATTTATTGCAATAATTATCTGTGATAAGACAGTTAACACTCTGGTCTTAAGCATGGATATCACTGACCCTACACAGCCTTCTACATATTTTAGCTCATAACAGAGACAGAAAACTTAAAACAACAACAACTCTGCAATAATAATTCTGTTTGGAAAAAACATCTGAGCATACAGAGACTCTCCAACAATAAACCTTTCTGACATCTTACTACAGCCATAGCCAATAACCAATGAGTGATACTAGAAGTTAAGGGGCAGTGATGATAGGGAGAGAAACTTTCATAGTGATGTTCTGAGATGGCTGTCACTATAAAGTGTTCATACACTGCTACACAGCCCTCTGTCAGAAGGTTGCAGTTGACAAATCCCAAACCATGAGAGGAGCAAGTTCAGCAGAAGACATCTGACTTTTAATCTGTGGGATGTCAATGCATGCACTGCGGAGATGGTCTGGTTAAAAATATAAAAGGTATATCATATGACATTTGCTAGTGCTTAATTACACTTTATTATAATATGGCAGTAAACGACTCAGTTACAGGTGGTGAGTTTTTTCAACGTCGGCTGAATGATAGGGTAGTCATAATACAGATCCTAGCTGTTTTTTTCCTTTGCATTAACTTGCTGCTCATTGTGACATTTTTTTCAAAAGACTCTTTATACACAGCTACACGCTACATCTTATTTGCCCTTACACTGCTATCTGATAGCATGACATTAATCATATCTGATTTACTGCTGGTTTTAAGCTATTTTCATTTCAGTATTCCTGTTTGCTTGTGCATCATTATATGCATTGTTTCATTTCTATACATTGTTGTAACACCTGTGACTCTGACAGCAATGACCCTGGAGCGATATGTGGCAATTTGCATGCCCCTCCAACATGCAAAGCTGTGCTCCACACAGACAGCTCTGCCCTTAGTTCTCATTATTCACAGCATGAGCTCTGTACCCTGCATTGTTGTTGTCTCTACTTTCTTGGCATCAGCCCCACATACTATATACAAACGGTACCAGGTCTGCACTGTAGAGTTGTTCATTTTTCAAAGGTGGCAGCGTCATATGCGGATAGCTATTAGTCAGATTTACTTCTTGATCATGTTTGCAGTTATTGTATTCTCTTACGTAAAAATAATGAAAGTGGCCAAAACTGCATCAGGAGAGGATAAAAAATCAACATGGAAAGGGCTCAGAACTGTAAGTCTTCATGCTTTTCAGCTGCTGCTTTGTCTCATTCAGCTGTGGGGTCCATTCATAGAAGCTGCTGCCCTTCAGATTAGTTTGAATTTTTTTATTAATGTCAGGTATTTTACCTATGTAACTTTTAATCCTTGCTCCAAGACGTCTGAGTCCTCTCATTTATGGCCTTAGAGATAAAATGTTTTTTCATGCTCTGCAAGACCTTGCTCTCTGCGGCTTGTATAAGAAACCATTGGATTTATTTTGATTGAACAATAAATGTCACAATATTAACCTACTAATATGGCATGATGGACATCTGTTACTTGCTTTATTTATATTATTTTACAGAAAAATGTAACTAAGATGATTAAATGATTTTTTTTATACAACAAGCTACAGAACTGCTAAAAAACATAAATCTTTGTCAGGACGTTCATATATACTGTAATTATATTGCACTGATTGGTATCTTATCTCATTCCCTGTGTATTTGTTGCATTGAACTGACCCTATTGTCATCCCATCATTTATTTTAATATATGACTTCATATTGACAACAACACCTATTCTCCTTTGCTGTACTAATATCCTAAATATGTGATTGTTAAAACACGGTAACAAAATACAAGACATGTCATATCACTTCTTACAGTGAGAACCATTTTGAAAAAATTAAATGTCCCTAAGCTCGATGTTTTTTTAATGTGTGTGTGTGTGTGTTTGTGTGTGTGTGTATCATTATTACTGCAACCCCTGACTCCCAACAGTATTATGAAGGTTAAAGATCAGAAAGGAAGTTTTTCTTTCAGGCAGACAATTCTGTGCTATGTTACCTCTAAACCACTACCAGCGGACTAGCACATTTAAAAAAACAAAATAAAACATTCTTTACTAGGCCTTTCAGGTTAGGTTATTATGCCTTAGTTTTCTACAACATGTATGTGTGTATAACAGATTTTTTTCTGTTAATATTTACAACACTTAGGAACACTTCATTAAATTTCATAGATTTCATGAAAAGCTAAAAAACAAATCACTTCATTCAGCTAAAAAGTAATAAAACTGAAGAAAGCTAGATCACCTCACTGCTTATGTGAAGTCACATGCAATGTTATGCACAGCCACGCACGCACACACTGTGAAGCCTATGGAAACATGAAAGAGCAACAGCTTAACAGCTGTAATATTATCTGAAGGTAATTTAGGACAGAATATAACAAAGAATATAACCAGAATTTCTGCCATGATGGGTTAAATATGCAATTTTTAATTATTTTAGAAATTTATTTGTTCTTCAGAAAGCTTCTCGTGACCACCCCACCCGCCAGGTCTTGCGACCCCCACTTTTCACAACTGAAACAAAAGGTTATAGAGCTTTTGCATTTGCTGAACCATGGTCAAGAAATGATTTATGTGACTTGACTTTATTTTAAGCCGGGAGTCATTGATAGCATATTGAATGAAGACATATTTTTCTGAACATTGCGATGAAATTTTCTGCACATATAGGAAGGCCTGTCTTTACCTGTTACCATAGAACTTACTATGGCCCCACAAAAGTCTACATTTAGTTTAAATCAGCGAAAGCACTGTCTTCTTTCATTCTAATGAGGCCACAATGTTGGTTCAGCAGTGGTCTTGATGCAGGGGACTCCAGCAAAATATGTCAATACTGCTTAAAATGCTGATATTGGTGTCGGCGAGTACGCCAGTCTGTGCAACAGTCAGATGTGTCACACTTTGCAGTCTGATCACTACCAGTCTCTCCATTTCTTCCTGAATAAAGCATGATCACACACTCACTCCTCAGCCAATCACACGCATCCTGCTCTGCTCCACTACAATCAGCCTCAATCACCCGCACCTGTATAATCACACTATGTAAGCCCCACTGCCCTTTGTTCTGAGCCAGATTATCCTCTGCTTGTTTGACTCCCCAGCACTCATCTCCAGATTGACCACCCGTTGCCGACCTTGCTTGTCCCTGACTTTTGCCTTTTGTCAGTGTTTGATACTGAATGTACAGGAACACAATAAATACTGCGGTTCTGTACTTAACCGACCAGCTTTATTGAACTGCTGTTCTCTGCACGCACAATCACAGCGCCCCCGCCTGTTGACTACTCCAATGCTCAGCGCGGTCCCCGCTGATTATCTCATCAGTACATGACAGTCAATTCTCTGGTAATGTCACAGCCTTCTGCTCCTTGGGCACTAGCTCTGTCTCTTTAGCTTGTGCCTTTTGCTTGTTAGTAGCAGTTGGGCGCTCTGCCATGTTGACAAACCTGTTAATCTGGAATCGCTTTGTCATTCGGTTGGTGAAGAAGTTACTGAAAACTTAGTTACTGTGCTGGGTCCTAAACATCTTAGAAGTACTTTACTTAATGATATAGTTACGCTAAACGACATTATCTCGGCCTCCAGCACCACTGCAAAGAATCTGGGAGTTATCTTTCACCAGGATCTGTCTTTTGACTCCCACATTAAACAAACATCGAGAACCGCTTTCTTCCACTTGCAAAAATTAGGCCTACTCTTTCTCAGAAAGATGCAGAGAAACTGGCCCATGCATTTGTTACCTCCAGACTGGACTATTGTAACTCCTTATTATCAGGCTGCACTAAAAAGTCTCTGAAGACTCTCCAGCGTGACCGAATGCTGCTGCTTGTGTTCTGACTGAAACAAGGAACAGAGATCATATCTCCCTTGCTTTAGTTTCTCTTCATTGGCTCCCTGTGAAATCTAGAATAGAGTTTAAAGTCCCTCTCCTCACCTACAAAGCCTTAAATGGCCAGGTACCATTATATCTCAAAGAGCTTATTGCACCTTATTACCCATCTAGATCGCTGCTCTCCCAAAATGCAGGCTTACTTGCAGTTCCTAGGATCTCAAAAATGAGTCTGGGGGCGGCAGAGCCTTCAGCTATCAGGCCCCACTTCTCTGGAACCAGCTTCCAGTTATGCTGCAGGAGGCAGACACCCTCTCTACGTTTAAGAGTAGGCTTAAAACCTTCCTTTTTGGGAAAGCTTATAGTAAAGGCTGGCACAGGCTAGCCCACAGTTATTGGCCCAGTTCCAATCCAACCCCTCACAGAGTCACTGACTTAGAGGCGCGTTCACGGTACGTCCGTGGGTGTGTGAGGGCTGTTCCATTGTCAGATCATCAAGTCTGTAAGTCCGTGAATGAGCCCTTTCTGCCCCCTTACCTTAAGTCCGCACCGATGCGGTTACCCACAGTTCATAGCGTTGTGAAGTCAAATATGGGGGATGCCATCAGAATACCCGGAAAAGAAAAAAAACAAACAAACTTTAACCGGTTGCAACTTCACACGGCTGCCTCAGCCACATTATGCAGTCGTTGTGGCATTTGCCTATTGCCCTTTGGCCAGTCTGTCACTAAATACATGAATTATTTTGAAATTACCTCTTGTCCACCCTGCAAAGCAAGTGCTTGGATAAAGATTGACTGATGTTTTTTTTTTTCCTGTCATTTATTTATTTATTTATTTATTTTTATTAAACATTTAATTTACATATCATGTCAAACATCGGTGCATAACACAAAACATGAGAGCTTTTCCATACATAGCCTACAGAAAAAAGACATCAATAAATATTGAATAAATAG
>JAQLOL010000024.1:8824515-8839340 GCA_029783665.1 Naso thynnoides
AAAGCCAAGTCGTTCGAGTCATCTATGTCAAGTCTAAGTCAAGTCTCAAGTCATGAATGCCAAGTCAAAGTCAAGTCAAGTCTTTCATCAGTGTTAGTCAAGCAAGTCTCAAGTCCTCGAATTTGTGACTTGAGTCTGACTCGAGTCAAGTCATGTGACTCGAGTCTCCCACCTCTGCCTCTTGCTGACAAATATGATCTTTTTGCTATGTTGTCACCTTGAAGATCCAGTTGCAGAAATTCCATTATTAAGACGTTTTTCTCCAAATCACAGTCAGAGTGACATAATGCAAGATTCTACCTTGGGTTGCACTTCTTTTAGCTGTCTTTCACTGACCATCTTTTCAGAGTGTGTGATTAGCATTTGAAATCTGCTGTATGTCTTCCAGTGAAGGTGGCAGTTAGATAATGAATAAGCTCCAATGAAAGGAGCACAATGTGCCAATCAGCAAACCCAGAGTGCAGAAACAACACCTGTCTCTTACTTCCGCTAATCTTCCCAGACAATATATGAGAACAAAAAAGGTAGTTAGCATGTTTTAAGTTCTATTCATAGTTCAGTTTGGGCTGTTGTTGAGTGAGAAAACCCACAGGGCTGTCTGTTGTCTCTAGCGACAGACGAAAGGTGTCTGCCTCTGCTCTGTGTGCCCACACATTCACAGAACCTAACCCCTGAAGTCAGGGCCCATTTGTCTCACAGCAAATTGGCATGTCTAGACTGTTGTTTATTTTATTATTTATGTTTTATCTAGCTCTCCAGTGAACTAAATAAAGCGTTATTAAGGAGGATCTCCAACTCTATGGGCAACCGAGCACAATTTCCCTTCCTTCCCTCCTATTACGGTCAGTTTAAAATGAGGTGCTTAATTCTTAAGCAGGCATTTTAGTTATGAAAAAATTTCATGAAAAAGTCGCCTGTTACACCTGGCAGAGAATAAAGAAGAGGTGGATTAGGGAGCAATGTGTCTCCTGCCAACACCGTGATGCCCAATGAAGGATAAACCTGCAGATGTGACAGTGATTTATTAGGTGCAGAGGGGATGGACAAATGAATGTAACCACCGTGATGTGAGCCCCAGCCATCTCAAAAACATCACTCCAATTTCTTACTGTTGTGTCCACATGAAGACACATTTGTTGCTAGCCTCAGCCAGGCTTTGAAATGATGGACAGAAGTCACGTTTTCACCTGCCTGAGTGTCTTTCATTCTTCAACAGTCAATCTCTGAATGGCAGCGAGTGGAAACCTTTAGAGGAAAGCACCTAAAGGATATTTGGAGTCTGAAGAATTCAAGACAGGCATATCTGATGTCACATTCAAGGTCCTAAACTTCAATTATTGATCATTGAACTATGTGCTTATTACTACTTATTACTAGCAGCGCATCGGAAAGACCTTAACAGCAGCTGATGTTCTAGATTAATAACTTTCAAACAGCTAATGTTAACCTCCAGGTATTTTTTTGTTTGTTTGTTTGTTTTTTTAAAGCAGGGTTGTATGAGGCACTTATTCCCAGTCAGTGTCTTACCTGTCGTAGATAATGGTCAGCTCACCCTCTGTATGGAGAAGCAGTGTGATGCACCAGCAGAAAACAACTTGTGTATTCCTACGCACATCCGCAGGAAGTCCCAAAGAAATGGCTGTCTGACAGCAATGTAAAGCACTAAAAACTTTAAAAATGTATCATATACATAAAGAAACATATATATGTTTCTTTAGGTGGGTAGTCTTATTGGTACGGTTTACAGTATGCTCTGTTTCCTACCAATGCATCACACTGCTTCTCCATACAGAGGGTGAGTTGACATTTATTTATGACAGGTAAGACACCGACAAGGCATTTGGGCTTCATTCAACCTCATTTTTGCAAGGGGGGGACTATCCCTTTGAAATGTCAGGAAAACATAGTTTCTTAGCTTTTCAATGGTACACATTTGTCTTGTTTAAAAATAAATCTAATTAAATATCAATGTAAAAAAAAAAAATGGGTACACCCCTTATGAAAAACTCTATGTTGTAAAGGGTAGATGTAAGCAAAATTAAATTATTCATATGAAAAACTGCACCAATCTTTTACAGACATTTTTCAAAAATTCTTGTCATTTCATCCATTCATAGATTTTGTGTTTTAGGTCTTCTAAGGGTCTGTCTGAAGTCTGATTGACTGGTGCTCACAGCTGATTACACTCCTTACATATTGTGTCATGCATGTTCTGTTCTGTTCCGCTATTCTGCATAGCTATTTTGTTCCTTAGAGCAACGATGATTTCTGCTTTGGTGTAAGGACTCTTAAAGGGCTGTTGTTGCGATGTATTTCTATAAAATCAGAGGCTGCCTTTAAATCCCAAAACACTCAATCATATAACTCTCATAAAGCAACTCATTGTATCATGGCTTAGTCCCTCCCTTTCCTATGACTTTTTTCCAAAGGCTTTTCCTTAAGAAATTTAAGTCCCCAAGCCCGAGCTGATGTGATCATCAGGTTATTTAGCTAGTCTTTTAAAAAAGCTCCCTTCAGAGCCAAACAAGACATTATGCAGCTATTTCCACAGACTGAGTAGTACTCTCCATGATAAGTGAATTGATTTTAATGTGCAAAATCAGTGGAGTGCCCTTTTAAGTCATGCTGCTCAAGTTCAAGTGAAGCTACAAGTAACGGCTCACGTGTGTGTATTTTGTGTAAGAGACACGCGATTTATTCAAGTACAGTTAATTAATATTTTGAGGGGGCTGTTTAAGAGTCAGTTATTTGTTTACAGCAGTTTCAGGACAAAATGTGACACAGAATTAGCATTTACAGGATTAGTATGAACTCCTACTGGAAACTGTGTCACTGTGCAGACACTATAAAGAAACATGTTTAACAGCTAAAGCACAATACGTCATGTTGGCGGCCACAGAGGCCTTCTAATCAAAATAATAAATTTAGGTGCAGTTTAATGATGTCGTGAAACAGCACAATATGATGGGATTCATTTATTTCATTCGTTAACGGCTACTGATGCAGATAGGGTTATGATTAAAGTTTTATTCACGATACATTTAGTCATGTTTGTGCACGTTCTTCCTCGTTCTCTAACTTGTATTACCTCAGAAGTTTAAAAATGCACTGATGCCTTTCAATAAAATTACAGATTTCCCGGAATCTGAACATTGTTGGAAACATTTGAGATAATGCAAGTATGTAGCCCAACTATAACGAAGATATATTTGCTTTTAAACATTTTAAGGTGGAATTGTGCATATTTTACATTTGATTAAATGATGCAATGAGGCACAACTTTGCCGGTTGAGCTCCATGACAGAAAGTCTAAAAAACAATCTCCAGTCTATTTTTTTCTTTATGACACAGAATGCTTGAAGGGATCCTGAGAAGAAGGACAGCAGTGAGGGTGCAGGCGGATTGTGGGAAGCATCCAGGCATGCATCCTGCCAACGGAGAGATCCCTGCAATGTTAAATCAATTACAGCACAGGCTGAACTGTTTGATAATATCAGTCATGACTGAGCAGATACAAGATTCCCTGGCGTTTACAATGTTTTTCCGGAAGATGCCAGAAGATCTGTTGAGGAGCTGTCTATATGTTGGCGCTGCTGCTGACTGGGTAGCAGAGTAAAGCCGAGATAAGCCCCTCACGTGGGAGCACAGGCAGGGCTGAACATAGCTGTCTCCGTTTAAAGGGCAATACTTAGGCAAACCTCATCTAGCCAGCAGCACCTACAATATGCATACGCATTTACGAAGGGCCTTCTCAGCCAGAGAGAAGCTGCTGAGTCTCAAGATGATTAAAAAAACCCATTGTGTGCTTTGAGGTTTGAGCATTGTTTTTTCCTGGTGTCGGCTGAATAATAGATTTGTATTAAAATGAGGCCTATTTCTGTCCGTGTGGCGGTGATAACAGGAAAGAGAGTGCCCGAATCAATATGAAAACTTCTGCTTACATCCCTAACAAGCTATCAATCAAGCAATATTCAGTTTAAGGCTGAAAAAAATGACTTGTGGGGATTCTAATGGTATTTCACAACTAAATTAAAATCAGTTCCTTGTATGACAACAGTCTATTTCTCTGATGTGGTTCGAAATCGTACAACAAAGCAAATCAATTTCCTCCCCTGCAGTAGGATAAATAATTTCCTTTGAATATAAATCTAAGCATCTGAAGAACGACAGTAGATGAGTGCAATGTGATACAAAGCTGCTGTAAGACCATGCCGCACTTGCACTGCTTATTATTATAATTCACCACGTTATTCATCTCACAGGTTTTCATTTGCATGATTAAGTAAGAAATGTGTGCTCGTGTGTATCTTTTAGCACAATAAGAGTACATGCTGTTGTTTGTATGTGCAACAACACATGCAAAGGAGAAAAAGAGCATTGAGTTCTTAAATGGAAGAACTCAAGAAAAAGGTAGACAGTCTGATCCGAGTGTTTTAAGTTAGTTTGAGGCTAGAAAAAGCTGCGAACAAAACTGTCTAAAGTGTGACGCTTTTAGAGCTTTGCTGCACTTCGTGTCTGTATGAATGCATGTCAGCGTGTGCATGTAGGCTTTAGTTGATAGGCAGCCTGCCAGCGTTTCTAACTACACATCAGTACCACTCTGCACCCTCCACTCTGATCCACTCACCCCCCCTTCCTCCCCTCTCCAGTGCTACCGTACACCTCCCCATTAACACACCCTCTGCCTCTAATGGAGTTCACTGCATAGCACTTTCAGCCTGAACAAGCGGTTGGAGGAGAGCAGCTAATAGTGCTTGCACAGTTGGAAAACATGGGTGTGAGCTCGAGTTAATGTATGCCACTAGAGCAGTGTTGGCAGACAAGATCGTGTGATCTGCCGCTGTGTGTACGAGCCCGGCCCATCTGTACGGTGACATCCTTCATAAATGAACCAAGCCGAGCGGTGACGGCTGTCTCTTAGACTGTGCCTCAGTCCTGGGACTGCACTGATGCCTCTGATGCTTGTACAGTAGCTTGTCTCTGTATCCCAAAATGTAAAAGAATGTGCCACGTTTGTACATATATCATCCCCTAGGGTTCGTTCAGCATGACTTTGATGAGAGGTTTGAGTGAAATTGGTGTAAATGGGCATAGTGTTCACTTCCTTTCATTCAGCACTTGATACATTAAAAGCAGGTGTTTGTAAAACCACACATATTTCCCTGATTGATCTTGAATTATTAATCCCCTTCTCTTATTTATATTACGATAGCATTGATTTAAATAGGTCATATCTAACCTTTTCCTACTTCTTTTGTTCTGCAGGGGTGGAGGCCATGTTTTCCCAGCAGCCACAGGACCTGGTGGTGGTGGCAGGCCAGCCTGTGACGTTACCGTGCACCATCCCCGGTTACCATGGTGTTGTCCTGTGGATCAAAGATGGCCTGGCACTGGGAGTAGGCAGAGACCTCTCTGGTAAGAAACGACATTTATCCCCTTAAGTGTGTCACCATGGATTTATCCATCACCCTCCGTTTCCCCTATTAATTAACACTCTCTAATATAACTGTCATATTCAAAAGGCTGCCAAAGCCCCCACATGTCAACATCCTACCCTCTGCCAAATATATCACTCCACAGACAGATAACAGGGGTCTCATAATATTGTGCTACAAAAGAAGTATTATATTACAAGTGTTGCATGAAGCATCAGTAATTATATCACTGGATGTGACCAGATGGAATCAAAAATTTGTTTCTGTCTCTGTGTCAGACACAGACCTAAAGCTCTTATAGTCTACTCTGGGTTTGGCAGGGAAGCACAAAAACCCAAATGAAACGTGAAATCAATAGTGGCACTGGTCTCTCTCTGGTGCTTGAGGCTGATAAATGGCATTTTGAAGAGTAGCTAGCGTCCTCTAATTACACCGCACCTCATGTATAATTGCCTTAATTGTTTAATTTGGAGTAAATGTGGCAACTGCACTGTCATTTAGTAGCCTGTTGTTCCAACAATCAAGGCTCAATGTATATTCATGACTTTTACAGATTTTCTAGGAAACATATTACTCCTCTAAATAAACATTTACAACCTTTTGAAGCATTGACCTATTGAATGAGAAAATCCATAAAAGCGTAGTATGCCCGCATCATTTACTGAAACAGTCATTAAATTCTTCCAAACCAGAGATCCATTTGCATCTGTGCACAATCACTAAGCACACAGCAGGTGCGTTGCTCCATAAGGGCGCACCCTTTATTTTAGAGCTTCCTAATTTGCCTCATTCACATCCTCTGTGTGACCATTGAGACGTAATTGCAATTCATGGCACGGGGAAAAAATATTTAACTGCGGCCTTTTCTTTAAACACAAATGTCTCTTATGATCAGGGACGATTAAATATGTATTTCACTTGAGATTGGAGGTCTCCCACCCTCTGACCTTAAGAAAACACTCTTGGAGGCCTTCCCTGTCGCTGATGTGGTCTGTAATTAAACCTCAGCGGTTAACAGAGACCCAGTAAAGGCACCCTATTCCCTCTTCAGGTTCTTATCAGGCCCAAGGGAGGCTAAGAGGCTGCAGTAAACAATGGTACTGCAGTCTTCAAGTCTCCTCTTGAGGAAGAGGAGGCAGACAGTTAGAGTACTTATGATTGCTAAAGATAGAGAAAGAGAGAGAGAGAAGAAGGAAGAGAGAGCAGAGTTCTATTTAGGGTCAAAGTGGATGTGGAGTTTGTTTTATCTTTTTGTATTTCTATGGTTTCAACAAGACAAGACAATCAAAATGAAATTTCTTTCTTTTCCTTTTTAGAAAAAGAGAAGAAAATCGTTCATGGAAAACATAGAACAATAGTAGATTAACCTTTAACAAAACATCCTTGACCACAGATGTATTTTTATGTTAAAACTTAAGTAGAGAGTCAATTTTTGATGTCATTGGCTAAAAAATCCTTTATAACCTTTCAGCATTTTGTAATTCAGTTGGTCTGAAAGACCACTTGACTTCTGCACCTCTCCTTGACTCATTGACTCACGTATTCAGACTTTAGAAAATGAAGACTGACACTTTTCATCCAATCAGGGGTCATTTCAGAGACCACGTGTTTCTACTGGCTGCTCTAAAAAGATATTTGCTCATTCACGTCTCCTCAGCCATTGAAATCTTGATAGAACTGTGGACAACCAGGGAGGAAAAGTTGCACTTCCAGTTTAGCAACAACTGCAAACCTGGCAAAGCAACCAAAAAAAGGAAGATGGACATATCAAGACGATCATCTACAGGAGAGAGCGGCAACAAAAATAAATAAAAATTGAGCCAGCTGAAAGGTTGAGCTACAGAGCAAAAACAGGAAGGTTAGGGGTCATCAGAATTGCTTCTTTAAGAGTCTCATGCTACAGCTAGCTTAATTTCCAGATATTCCCTACCCCAGCTTTCAAGTAGCAATAAAAAATAACTTTGCCCTACAATTGTTCTATTCTTATATAGAACAACAATCAGGGCCATCATTAAGAGTTTGAGGGATCTTTCTCTCTTAAACCGTATTTAAAATGCAGAGTTAGTCAGAGGAGTGATAACTTCCTGCCTGGTGAAGATGGGTAGAATCAACAGTATGATCCAGACAGAGTGCCACCTATTGAGAGGGATAACTCTTTTTAGAAATAAAGAGTTTGACAGATGTTCTTTTTATCATTCCTGCCTACATAAACAAGCAATGCATGCGGCAGTAAAAGAGTGATGGTGCATCCACTGCATGATGTACACAATGAAAGGAAAGTGGCAGCTGTATACATATAAAAGGGCGACGAATCAAATGTTGCAAGGAGCATTTCAATAATATAGGTCTGCTCGGCTATTCATAGAAAGAAGCTGCGTTGGCAACGTGGTGCTCCGCCTGGGACCTGTTTCCATTCACAGGAGTGGTGATTAAACTGAGAGAACTCTTTCACCATTCAGCGCTAGAAATCATAGCACAAAAGCAGATGATTTCTATCTTCCCCTGAATTTCCTATTCACTCCCTCTTGTGTCACACTTCTCCACTCTAATTAACGAAAAATAAAGTAGCCCCACCAATCGCTCAAAATGTACCAATCAATGTCATGAATATGCATGTCAGAGAACATATTTGTGCTTTCGACAACAAAGCAGGTATATGTGAATTCTCCTGGTGGAAACAGTGGAGAGGTGTTTGTGTAGCCTACATTATGCACCAAGGATGTGGGAGATGAGCTCTTGAGGAGAGAGGCAAGAGAGATGGATGGTTAGCAAGCATTTGTCACTCTCATGAGACCAAATTTACATCAGGAGTGGAATTTCTGCCTCATAACACTTAGACAAAAATACTTCTGATCCTGTCCCAATCAAAAAATACTAGGTGGGTTTACATGGAGCCTATAATCAGATAAGAATCTGTTTAAAAGCCAAAATTGAATATAACTGTTTCTTAGAAACACCTCTGTCAGAATATACTGGTTTAAACTATATTACATTTTTATTTGCTTGCAGTGGGATAGTAGAAATCTTGTCATAAACCAATGAAAAGTTTTACCATGTAAGTGATCAAACTGATTATTTTTTGGTTACGTTTTTTTCTGCACATGCACTCTCTCATGATGAATAGACGTGATGACATCTCTCAACTGCCAAAACATGGAGGCTTCACTGCAGAAAATGGTCAAAACAGTCTTCTTCATTGCTTCCAGTAGGGGTGTTTCACGAAGCTGTTGCTCAACTGAGAGCATCATGATAACGGAAACTATCGCACTGAGAAGTTCAAAGATCTCTATCTTTACAGATTTTTTTATGTGACTTATTCAGAATTTTACACACTTCAGCCAGCTGTTCTGTAAAAATTTTAAAGTGCATGTAAATACAAGACCTTAAAAGACTACATTAAATGTAAACAGTTGACTGAAATCTTCCTTCGAAATGATTTCAGCCAGAATGACAATAAGTGTGCATGTAAACGCAGCTAATGACTCCTGTCCAATCTCTTTCCCGAGATGTGTTTTACAACCAACCAACAAGTGTAAAAACAACAAGAACGGCTATGTTCAGAGTAAATAAGTGGAAGTAAATGAACATATTTAAATAAAAACTTATTTCCTTGACCTAAATGTCAACCTCCAGTTTACATCTTCAGATAACCTGTTTCAATCCCCAGGTGGTTGCAATGTAAGGAACATGTTCTAGGTGGATGCCATAAATCAGCAGTCCATTCAACAGTGTATGCACTCACACACATGCACGTATGCCATTGATCCAGCCTCAAGACAAATCCATTTGCCCCTGATGGATTCATTACTCCTTAATGGGCCTATTTTACATTGTTTGCTTTAGGTAACACATTGTGTCTTAGAAATTTGCTGAGCTCTAAGATCAATGGCCCTTTATGTACATATCACATGTGTAGGGGTGATCTGTCTTCATGTGCACCATTAGGATTTTAGTCTTGTTGACAAAACACATGATAAAGGTGCTTATAAGGAGTCAAAAACACATTAGGGCATGGTTCTGTTCTTTGGAAATTAGATTATAAAATTTATATCACTCACAGTCCAGCACAAATGTAAATTACTTTTGCTTTTGGAAGCAGCTAATGCGCAGAGACACAACTGGAACACAGCCATATCCTCACACAGCAAAATTATTCTTAGTTTGCCAGAGGCACAAATGAGGTAATTGGCCAGATCATCTGTTTGTGTAAACAGAAATTTACATGGCTTATACCTTGCTACAATTAAGACAAGCAAAACAAAAGCACATTTAAAGTTAATTCTCTTTCCGGGGGAGGAAGGTAGAACACAAACTCGCTTAGGTAGACTGGAGTCAACTCAAGGTCACATCATCCAGAATGTGCAATGATCATTACCCTTGTGATCTGCAATGGCATTATTGCTTTGAATCTCATCAATGAACATAAAATTGAAGCAAAATGGCTCTCCAGGTGACCTTCAGTGCATAATGGTGCGTCCTCTATTTTAGGCATCGTTCTGAAAGTGAACAAGCAGAAAGCTCCTTTTCAGTCAGTGGTTATTAAAGTTATTAATGGAAGCTTTTAGTTGCGATTGGGTTTCTATTAACTCTGTTACATTTGCCACAGGTTTTGCAGAAGTGCTGCTCTCCCGTAGTGTTAGACACTGCAGCAAGCATTAAATTCAAAGAAAGACGACATGTTCTAACCTGTGTGACTTGTTTTAGCACAAAACATCAACTAGTGTAGCTTCTTTGCTTATTTTTTTTGTCAGCTTTCCACATATTTTACCTTCTTCTCTTTATTTTCTGCCGAGCCTTGATGTTTGTGTCTTCTTTTGTCCATCCTCCCACTGTAAAGACCCTTAAGATTAAAGGCTAGACGTAGGAGGATGGCTTAATCGGCTCTAACTCACCCCACCAGCATACAATGAGGCTCACATCAAGCTCCATTAAAGACAGCTGGATTCATTGATGCAACAGTCAGTAATTGGAGTTTGACCATACAATGTTTTTTTTTTTTTTGTTTGTTTTTTTTTGTTTGTTTTTTTTTTGCTGTAGACATATTCAGGAACTTAGAAGCTGTTCTAAGGCTGCCCAGTTTTTATTTTATTTTATTTTTTTTGGGTGGGGGGGGGGTCTCTGAAGTAAACATGAGCCATTGGCTTTCTTTTTGCAAGGCACAAAGTTAGAGGGAGGGTTTGCTAAAAGTCTGACCTTGTTGTGCTGTTAAGTGCAGTACACAAGTTTTAACACTGGTCAACTACCTGAGGATCAGCAGCAGCAAAAAGTTAAAACTTTGTAGCATTTTCAGGAGTGATTCTTGTTAACATTCTCATTTCATTCCGCATCCTGCATCCCCAATAATTACAGAGATGAACTGAGATAGAAAGAAGAAGGATATTCAGAAACAGGCAGTTCCATAGGCATAAGAAATACCTCGTAAAGCTTCACAGTCAAACACATTCCTCTTGCTTATTTGCCCCAGTGGAAGGATTCACTCTATAACACACACTCAATGCATATTTCGATAATAGTTAAGGGGATATCTTTAAAACCGTCTCTCTTGACTTGTGCAAAATGCCCAGGTCTCTTGTATGTTGCTCCTGCTTTTGTGCATTATTAAACTATAAATCATGTCTCAGAGCGATGCAGAAACAACTAAAACTCTTACTGTTCTTGGTATCAGCTGCAGTAAAGCATCATTCTGTAGGATGTGATAACCTCCATAGTGGCTCATTAACATTACCAAGAGTGCTGAAAAACATTTGAACTATTGATGTTTTCAGCTTGTTTGATAATGCGTGGGTAAATTAGTAAGTGTACTATCAAAAAGCATACACACCTATAATCTATATTACTCACCTGCTGCCTGTTTGAATTATCTGGAGCAGCCCAATTAGAGTTAAGATGCCCAAGGTGTTTTTTTTTCTTTTTTAACATATTTGTTTATGTGTTTGAAAATTAAAACCTTCAGATTAAACCTGCTGTACTGTATATACATTCTGTTTGTGTGTCTTCAAAACTCCAACACAAAACTTACCTTCTTGCATCGGGCAAATGAGCTGTATTTTGATTCTGAGGATGATTAACATGAACACGCGTTTGTGTTGCAGGCTATCCTCGTTACACGGTGATTGGTGACCACGGCTCAGGAGAACATCATTTGCGAATCCAGCGTGTTGAGCTGATGGATGACGCTGTGTTTGAGTGCCAGGCCGTCCAAGCCGCCATGAGGTCCCGTCCTGCCCGTCTCACTGTGCTGGGTAAGTCCAATTCAAACACTGTGGCGGCCAACCACCCCTGAACAGTGACATGCAAAGTGGCTCATGGAAAAGGCTTCACTAGTGTCACTGACTTCTCACACTATCACTTGTTTAATTGTGCTAGTTTAATGACAAAATCACATTGGCATCACAGAATTTGTTTTTATTGTTGTATGTGTAATGTAGCTGTATGGGGCATCTGATCTTTCATTATAACAAATGCAGAAAAAGCAGAATGTTTCTTTGTTTGTTTTTTTAGACAATCCTGTGATCAACATCAAGGTGTTCTGATGGAAAACACTTAGCTCATGTGCACATTCAAAATACTCAACTCAAATCTACTCTCTTGAGCAAATGATAGTTAGTGGTACTAGTAGAGCTAAAAAGGCCTAAACAACACTGGTGCTTCTGAAAAAATGCAGCACATGCTCTTGTTCAGGTTTAAATTACACAGAAAATATTCATAAAGGTACAGATATAAACAAATATTCACATAACATTATGATGCCATGAATCCTTAGCTCTACATCTTGAGATTAGATCTCATATTTTGTATTAAAACCATTAGAAAGGAATTAAATCAATGCTAATGTTTCCCATTTGGCAGGTAGTGTCAATTTGACTGAACTTTTACAGACCCTCACATTTCCACTTTAATTTCCCTCCCCTGCATGCAGCCTCCATTTTCATTATTACTGTAAGCTTGAGAGGATACTGGTTCATAATTAAACTTTATTGGGTTATCATTCAATCTTGCCATTTCTGCCTTATGGCGCAGCACAAGTGCGATCGCTGGCTCACATCCCTTCCATTGGCCCTTCAAACTTCCCGCTGCTTCCTGTCTCCTTCCTCTCACAGCCTCCCTCGCTGGAGGTTCTCTGGAAAGATAGCTCGAGTCGATGACAGAGCAACAGAGAACAAGGAGCAGGAACGAGAAGAAAAATGTGTTGAGAGAAAAGAGAGGGGTGTCTGCCACGCAGTATCCTCGCCACGAGCGACTGATCCGCCTTATTGATCCAGCCTAATGAAAAGTGAAACTAACGATTTGCAGGGGAGAAGGCAGCAGGAGGAAAAGAGAGAGGGGAAGACAAATTGCAGCATAACGTTTCTCTGGCTGCCAAGTGCCCTGCAAATGGATATGAGTGAATAATTATGGATGCTTCAGCAGAGAGCTAAAAATGTCTGTTGCAACTGCATGGTCCAACCTTCTTCTACTGTCCTCCTTTCTCTACTTATTCATATCTTTTACAGTTTTGCTTCTGTGGCACCGCACTACTCACCAGAACTTTGCCATTTGATCACAGTGTCAAGGAGGGTCAGAGTCAAGACGGATATGCTGACACTGTTGCAAGGTCATCAACGAGGTTTTGTTCAGTTCGGCTGATAAACTGTTCAATTTAGGAAATTTTAGGCTCATAAATGTCCATTTTTACAACCTTGTTAGTGTCCTTGGGAGTTTTCATAGGAATGAAACAGCTGAAAACAGCTCTGCTCCTACCACTAACACGAGGAAACAGCTCCTTTTTTTGTTTGTTTGTTTTAATCCCCTTGACACTGTACTTTCCTGATTTGGCAAGCCCTACACGGACTACTCAGAGTAATTAAAACAAAAAAAAACAGATTATTTGCAAATGCTCAACTTTGGACTGCAAGCGGCATACAGCAGCAGTCGGCCCTGTATTTAAACAACTAATCAGCAATGAGAGAGGGAAACCTTTATTACCTGTTTGGCTGATTGAGGGTGAGAGAGTTTATCTTTCCTCCCCTTAAGCTCGAATAGAAGGTGTTTGTTTAATCCCTTGCTGAGCGAGCTGACTTCTGAATGCACTGCCAGGGAGAACTGCAGGCTGACACACACACACGAGGTAATGGAGGAAATATATGCAAGGCCTGTGTCACTGCAAACCCTAAGCTGTCAATTACTTGACAGCGGTGACAGAGTGTGTCTATCGACTCAGAAGACAGCTACGGCCCCGCACACCTATGCACGCACACACACATATACATACATAGGCATTCACACAATATGCTTACACACACAAACACCCATATCTACCAGCACGCATACTCACACGCAGCCTCCCTCCTTGAGCAGACAGCAGAATAAATCTAAAACTCGCCCCTCCATCTTTCATAATATCAGCCCAAACTCTATGTGCTGCATCAGAGGAACTTCTCTCCTCTTCACTTTGATAGGTTCAGAAGCAACGTAACATAAATATTGACTAACAAATAAAGAAAGACTTCTACCACTGCCGAGGTGCAGATTCTGCTCTGTATGTTTTCCTTTTTTTTTTCCTTTTTCTTCTTACGATTTGCTGAGTTTGTCCTTTAAAGCCAAACTGTCCCCGAGACCTTTCCTGACTAGTTTATGCCCAAGAAGCCTTTGTTTAACTTGCATTAAATTCACTCAATATTTTAAATGCAGAATGGTACAAGTAAAGAGGAAAACACTGATCGCATTAACATTTATAAACAATAATGAAGTTCTTTCATCAAAAAATGGGTGAGGAGAGAAAAGAGGGGGAATGGCTGAGCGTTTGCATGGCTTGCAGACTTTACCCTCAAATGCCAAAGGAGAATCAAGGTCTTGTGAATTAGTCATGAAGGAAGAGAACGGAGGGTTTCAGGTCCAAAGAAGACCCCTGAGGCTAATTATATCCTTTGCAGCAAGTTGGCACAGCTCCAGACCTTTGCTCTGATCTTTCTACCTCAGGTTGGGGACCACTAGAACAAAAGGAACAGAGATCGCCATTGTTTGATTAAGGTCTTCTGCTGCAAAACGACTTTAAGATGTTTTTTTTGTTTTTTGTTTTTTTAAAATTAGCAGAGTGTCATAATGAAAAGTGTTGCCATCTGGTGACTCATTGCTGACATTTTAATGAATGAGTCTCAATCTTAAATGTGTTTTGTTTCCATCTCTGTCATCCTCTCTTTCACTTTGTCTTCTTTCCTGCATGACTCATCATTCCTAGTTAATTCTGAGCTGGGGATTTATTTTATTACTGAATCCTCTTAATATCAAAGACTGTGTTGAAAAGATATTAATGCAGAGATGCTTTGTACATACATGTAATCTGCAATCAGTTAATCGAAGTTTAAAACTTGCTCACAGGTCTTTATTAGAGATAAACTCCAAAGATAACAG
>JAQLOL010000024.1:8839440-8852807 GCA_029783665.1 Naso thynnoides
GAGAGAGAGAGAGAGAGAGAGAGAGAGAGAGAGAGAGAGAGATCTATTCCGTTCCATGACAAGACCAAGAGAAAAGTGGTCTCAAGACTGATCTTGAGTACTACCAACACAAAATTGTATGCAAGTTTTTTCACATTAATTTACTGGCAACCCTTTAGTTTTTTCCACTTGATCCTAATACTTAAAGCATAGATATTATTTATGTTTTCCTACAAGAGTGCAAATAATCTGACAGAGTTGCCTTTTCAAACTGTAGATAGGGCACACAGGGGTGATCAGCATGGTTTACTTTCAGATGCATCTTTGACAAATATTTCATAATTATCTGCCTCTGTCTTCCAGCTCTGCCCAGTGCAGAGTCAAAAAGGTCATGCTGCTGAGATCAAGCAAAAGTTGGAAAATGCTTTCAGAGGTTAAACTCACTTAGAGTAAGTCAGGAGGAGTTGAAGAGTGTGACACTTTGTTAAGAAATAACAATTCATCTCACTGAAAACAATAAATAACACATAGCTGTGAGAATATGCAATATTGTGCAATTATAGTCAAGTCAGTTTTATTTATATAGCGCCAAATCACCAAAAAAAAAGGTCTCAAGACACTTTACATATAGAGTAGATCTAGACCACACTCTAAATTATATTAAGTTTATTAGAACCCAACAATTGAAAGCAATTCCCCCCATGAGCAAGCACAAGGCGACAGTGGCAGTAAAAACTTACTCGGAACAGACCCAGGCTCAGCGATCCATATGAATCTGCGGGATGATAAAGCTGAAAAACTTACAGGAAGGAAGTGATGATTCACTACCATATTGAATCACTTTTTCAATGATTAATATGGTACGCAGACTCAAACATCAAATTGATTGTAAAAGAAGATTAATAATAATAATAATAATAATAAAGAATAATAATAAAATTATTAATTAAAGAAGAATGAGACTTCATGTAGACCATACCTCACCTAGGGGTGGAGGGAAAAAATCGATACAGCGTAATATCACAATATTGTGCGTGACAACATTAAATTGATTGATAGAGATCAATATTGATATTTTTTCATGTAAACTCTGAATAGTGTTGCAAATATAAACTTTTTGGAGAATAGAATATTAGAAATCAATTGACTTTTTAGTCCCCTATGGTGTTAAGTGCTAACTGTCGGGTGAGATTAAAAAAAAAAAAAAAGGTATAAAATTATTAAAGTTAGATGAATAGACTAAAAACGTTGCCTTATTAGATGAATTAAATAATTTTGTCAAAGATTTCCCTTGGGGAAAATTATTTTCAGTTGAAAAAGGTGAAAAAAAATCGCTATATGATATCACAGTGCTCAACATATCGTAACAATATTACTTCATTGGCCTAATTTCATGCAGCGCAAGTGTTTTTTGTTTTTCCTCCGTCTGCGCCAGGTTGCTATTTTTTCGCGAATGGCTGCACCGAGCTGAGTGGAACGGCGCAACGGAGGGTGGGTCAGTAAATATGCCATTGCAGTACAGTTTTGGTGTCATTTTTGTGATGAACTTGTATGCCTCTCTCTGTGGCTTTGGTGGGCAAGAGCTCACATGTACAGACCTATCCAAAATCCCACAGGCAGGTTTGGTAGGTGCCCTCCGCATTTCATTAGGATACATAAATAATCAAAACATAAATTTTGAATGCTGTCTTGTATTTCAGTTAATCATAAAATATTAAACTGACTCTTGCCTGCTGAACTGAATGTGAATCAGGCAGTTGACGCACATCCTGACGCAGCAGTCATTCTCCGTCAATTGAATGCTGTCACCACAGACACAAGGCAGGAGCGGACATAAAGTACCCGTGTTAAGATAAAAAAAGACTCAATATTGTTTTTATGATTAAAACAATTACACTTTGTCAGTCATTTGGTTTTTTCTTTTCTTTTCTGTTGTCCATATCAATGAAATCAGAAGAGTAAAATACTTTGTCACCACAGTGACAATGTCATTTTTTTAAAGGGAAAACATCAAAAATATGGGATGAAGCAGAAATTTTCCTTAGATGGAAATATCTCAGAAATTTTGGAAACTATTTTATCCATGTCTTTTTCACTTTTTAACACTTAAGTTATGAGACATGCTCGAATCACAGAAACTATTTACTTTGATGTTAGAAACCTTTCCTTCATCAGCAGGGCCCACGGCTACTAATGAATGACAATGCCATCATTTTAAGATGGGTCTGCTCCTTCTTCAGCTGAAACTGATGACTGCGGTTACAGCAGTTTTAAAGGGAATGAGAAGGGCTGATCTTAATTCCAGCTCATTATCAGTATCATTCTGCACTTGACACTGAAACAAGAACCTACTCCTACTGATGTCTTTTTTTGTTTGTTTTTTGTTTTTATCATTGCCCAGCTTGCAGTTTCTTTTACCAATAGGGGTTTTTTTTTTTTCAAAGTCTTTAATAAACAGTCTTTGTCTCTTCCAGCTCTTTCAAGTGTCTAGGTAAACCTTCATGTACAAAAAAACCCCACCTCTGTAAAGATGACTTCAAAAATATAGAATAGTACTCTCGACCATGGGAGCCTTTGTGCCAGCTGATACGAACATGCATCTGGTTCATCTCATTATTAAAATTAAATATATGTGCAACTGTTGTCGAATGATTTTTCATAATAACCTGCACTCAGCACAATGCTGCTCCTCCGACAAACATAACTGATAACGTAGCATTTCAATGAGCCAGTGTGTGCAAGATATTTGTTTTCCCTTTCCTGCATTGTTAATGTTTTGGACCAGTGCTTTAGCAGCAATATTCATGTACACAAAAGCCCAAGGGTATCTTTTATTAGCGTTGTTTTCAACTGCCAAAGCTACATCAGCCTTTTTCTTTGGATAAGTCTGAATTCATTAGTTCTCAAGGATCACACAGGCATCCTTCTAGTAATGGAGGTGAACCATGAGGGCAGAGCAAAAAAGAGGAGAAGAATTAGAAATGTTAATAATGAAAACAAGACACAACACTGTCCAACATAGTTCATGAATGTGTATTTTGTTGAAGCTGCTGTCTGTGGTGCTGAACCACTTCTCGGCTTAGAGTTTGTGAGCTGTTTTTGCTGCTAATTCAGATAGTAATACAACCCACAGCGAGTGGGAACCACTGACCAATGATGGGCTGTAATAAGAAACATTGTTTGCAACTGTTGGCCCGACTATATAACAATGAGAGCAATTTGGCTGCTGCTGTTGTTGTTTCTTGGAAAAAAGCTTAAGCAAAGAAGTTATTTTCCTCTGTTCTCTGTCATTATTAGGGCATGCAGTATTTTGTGTGAGCAGACTCTCAGGGTAGAGACAGCGTGACAGCTCTGCAGGAGTTCAGTTATTATGTAGTTTAAGTTGTTAGTTGGTTTGTTACCTTTTTTACGACTAAGAATAAGATCTTTGTGTTCTAGTGTTATGATTTGTTTGCCATGTGTTATCATTTTAGGTTATAGAAGTCAGTCTAATCCATATATTTCTCCCAGAGTACCTCCCTTAAAATGTTTAAATGTGTGTATGTGTGTCAGCTAAAATTGGAGACATTCAACCAAAAATTAAGCACAGCAGCAGAAAGTGTAAATACAATGAAACAAAAAGCTTTGCATCCTTCCTTGTAAGTAGCCAATTTATCTCTCACATAAGTTAATTTGGGTCTAGCCAAGGATCTCTGTCAAAGTATAGGCAGAGATAAAGTGTCCTGCATGCTGCAGTAAAATATGACTGCAGCGTTTATATTTCCATTTTGTCTGGAACACAAGACAGAACGATAACTACATCTATGATATCAAAGGGGCTGAGAACAGGTGCGTGATTATGGTAGACAGACTGTATGTAGGATGTTTTTTCCTGCATTTTAACAGAAAGAGGAGAGATGACACGAATACATCTGTGCTCTGCAAAACAACAGTGCCGACTGCGTACAGGTGCCAGGCTGATTTGAATTCTCACCACATAGTAAATAGGTTTGCCTTAGCTAACTGTAATTGTTATTAGCAAACTAATGATTGGCACAAAGAAAAATGTGAAACCATTGGGGGCTAATGATTGGCAGCACCTTAAAATAATAAGCACATTTTTATTTTTAACAGTTGTTATCAAAACTGATCACAAATTCATTGCATCCCAGCTTCAAACTCACACACACATACACACACGTAGCTTTATAGCTGGGTGGCGAGCAGCAATGTCAGCATTCTCCCAATCTGTGGCAAGCCGCTTCTGGGGCTTCACATGGCTGTGCTGTGAAGGAGCAGGCACTACACGTATCTGACAGCTCTGGCATCTCCACACTCCTCATCTCATCTTCATCTTTCCTTCCCTTATTTTTTCTTTGGCACTGCTTATTTGATAAATCATGAAACCAAGTCTTCCAAGAGATTATTGAGAGTTTCTATGCACTGACAAAGTTAGCAAATATGTGTCGGTGTATTGCCTCAGCCCTTTGTATGTTCCCTGCATCTGCGTCCTTTTTTCGTCCATCACATGTTTTCCCAGTTAGTTTATTTATTTATTTATTTTATCTTATGATGGCTTTTACTTTCCTGCAAATCAGTCCACTGCTCCTTTTTAATTTTAAGTATATATTTTGTTCAGCCTACCATGCTGTTTGGGATTGCCATCTGTCATCCTGTTTGTGAGAGTAAAGTGCCTTTGTGCATTTCTCTCACCTGTTTTTTCATTTATTCACTTGTTCCCTTATCTTGTGTGTGTTTATGCATGTGTGCACACATGGCTGAGGATCTTCTGGCTTTCAAACAGATGTACAATGACAGCACTTGAAGAGGGCCGGTGATTTGGGCCAGTGAGCCACGCATGTCTCTTGTATCCACCTGCGCAGAGCATTCCTCTTCTATCCTTTGTCTTCTTTTTTTCCTGATCTATCTATCACAAACTCTGCAAGCTGTCGCGATGGGGTGACAGGCGGCCCGTGCGAACGTTCCTCTGAAATAGACAGGCGAGTCGGGAAGCTCATTGTTGTTCAGGACACGTCTGCTGAAGCACAGCGCTACAGCGACTACACATTCCCAGCCTCTTCTCCCTCCTTGTGAGGAGCTCTGCCTCATCCATGTGCCTCAAAATTGCTTTTTCTCTGTCGCTCGTGCTCATGGAGAGCTGGGGTGCTCGCAGGAGTTCACTGACTGCTATGGAGAAGTTCCCTCCAATGTTGGTTTGGCCTGGAAAACCTAGCAGGGTCACCATCAGCAGCACCAGCAGACTGCAGTGACTTCCCACCAACGCAGGAGCTTGTTATCAGCGTCCTCTAACATAAATCGAGCCCTATGTTTTGTGATTGGGGGATTTTATGTTCTGTGTTTGGAGAGTTCAAATGTATCAGGGGACAATAGGCAGCTTTATGATGCCCAGAGTTTATTCAGTCTCCTCTTGGAGGTGACTTACAGCTTTGAACTGTTGAGTTAATAACACATCAATATGCCTACATTTATGGATAACTTTGATTATGTAGTAAAAGCAAATGATCTCACTGAAGTCGAGGCTGTCTGACTTCACTGTCATTTGTCTTTTTGATTGAGGTGATCAAAGGTGGTGTTACAGTTAGACACTGTATTTCTATTTTTGTTAGAGAAATTAATACATCTATCCCAAGTTTTTTCACAAACTGCGTGTGAATACAGATCTTCTTACAATTCTAGCAGCCCTAAAACAAAATAGTGGAATTATCCATCTAAGTGACTGTGATAGGTCAAGGTAAGTTGAGATGAATTGGATTCCTCCCTCAAGCAAAACATGACTGCTTGGAGTAATTTTTGAAATAATTAAAATGATTAACCATCTATATCTTACAGCCATTTTCAGTCTAGTTAAAACCACTTGCCTTAGATTTTTGATAAATTTAGACTTGCAAAAATAAGCACAGTGTCAAGTGTGCTGTCATAATCTTTGATTTGTGTAACGCCTGTCTGTGTGCAAATGTATCACAAAAGCCCCTTTTGTGTGCATGCACAGGGGAAATGCAAATTTGTGAAAGTGTTGAAAGGGATCACATTCATTGTTAACCCCAGGAAAAAAGTAACTAGCAGAGCAGAGTTTGCAGTGAGTCAGCCCTGTAATTAAAGAGGAGCGATCAATCTGTACCACTGACCACACTGCTTATGCCAAGTCCATCGAATGGCTGCAGTAAAGAGCTAATTTAGAACCATTAGGGACTGCCGAGTTTGCAAACAGCCCAGTAATAATGATGGCTGATTCAAGTTCAAGGCTTGGCCTCTGTATAACTGTCAGACCTGGCAGTCATAAGGCAGGATCAGATGCAGATCTCACATGAAGAGAAAAAGCTCAATATCTTTTTGAGCTATTTTTTCCCCAGTCATTCATTTCTATTAAACTGATTTGGGTTAATCAGTTTTTCAATTTCTTCAGCAGACATAAAGACTTTCACCTGCCAAGAAAGAGGCACAGAGGCTTTCTCTATTACAGGACTATTGTGTAATCAAGCCTTTTTGCCTGGGTGAAAGGTTTTTTCCATACCCTTGTAGTGCTGGTGAATTTCAAGCAGGTGTAAAAGTAAGACCAGCTAAGAGCCCTGCACATGTAGCTACACAGAAAGTCCAGGCTGTCACAAACACAGCCTCAGCACTGGCACGGTCTGCATGCAGCACGACCTTACGCACAACGGAGGACAGAAAGATACAGAGGTATGGATGCAGGATGGAGGCAGCCAGCCATGTCCTTCTTCTCCTTGTCTGTTCACCATTCACCCTCAGTGTCTTGCTGGCAGGCAGCCCTCTAGGGGGACATGACCTGAAAGTGTAGTGCTGCTCTGTTTGGTCTTCCTGTGACCTTGTCTCTCCCCACGTAGCTCCACTGTGCACGAAATCATGAACTCCTCTTGCACAGTAAGCTCTGACATCTCTTAATTAAAAACATATGGCTGAATAATACTGGACAAGTGAGATTATTACAGGTCAAAGGGAGGCACAGTGACAAACAATCTGCAAGAGGGAGTATGAAATGCCTTTCTGAATGTTTTTAGCACATATAATAGAAAAATCACATCACTTGGAGTCCTATCAGTCACATACAGTCAGACTTTCCCCTCTAATCTTCCCCTCTCTGTAAAAACCCTTTCATGGCTGCCTTATACTTGACATTCAATTAATGTTTCAGTCATGTGCGCATAGAGCACTGACAGCAAGCCAAAAACGCTGGATCTTTGCAATCAGGTGTCATGCTGCTATCACTGAGCCTCACATTTGGTTTGTTTTCTTTAATGACAAATGGGTGGGGTGTTTGAAAAAAAGGCCCAGCTCATATTGCTTTTCGAATGCAGCCTGTCTCATTTGCATCCCATGTGTTTGCTCTATCCTTAGCATGAGAATAAACTAATGTGCTCCTCGTGACCTTGTTTCCAACTGCTGATAAAGGAAGCAAGGGTGACCACGTTCTCACAAAAATTTGCTCGTAGTTGCCTGAATCAGCACACTCTGTTGTCTGATCTGCTGGTGCTGACCTGAGATTCCTCTGCCACTCCCAGCCCTCTGCATTTTAATGAAGACCAGATGAAAGGGAGCCAGGCGGAATTAAGGCTGCATCTCAAATTCAAATATAAGGTGGTCGAAGGAATTGCTTCTGAAACAGCATATTTGCTGGTCCAGTTGGTTTGAGTGAATCGTCTGTAGACGTCACTATTTCCACACTGTTCTGAATGAGTTCACACTCGTAAATTTGGGGCACTGAGTATGTTGTCTGATAATTTGGACCAGCAAGTTTCCCATGTTTTATTTAGTCAGTAACTTTTTGTTATGCAAAGGTATTAGTCATAAGAGCAAGAGAACAAAGTGTTACCCCAATACACTAATTAACTACAGCACTTGTTGACTCAGATGAGCTTGTGTGATGTAACAGAGGAAAACCAGTCTCAGAATGCTGCTCTACTTGCTCTGTATGATGCTGCAAATGATAACTGCAAATCACTATCATTATCATGATCATCATAAATGAATGACTGTCTAAAATCTGCATCTTAAAATTGTAATCCTTAAGATTTTAAGCCTGGTTGATTTGACAACATCCATGGTCAAAATGTAACAGCAATTGCAATATATTACCCCCGCAAGTACTTCTTTCAGCACCTTCTTTATCGAAAATAGAGCTTGGGTTGGCCAGTCAAAATCATTCTAAGTAATAAAACAAATACACACACATCCAAAGAAACAAGGTGCAGATGCAAGGCTGAATGCAGACAAACTTAGTAAAGAAAAATAACAGTTTGCACACTGCAAGGCTCCTTTGTATGCTTAAAATGCAACCATAATGTGTGACGTTTCAAGCACAAAGGCTCTTCTTCAGACTCAAAGTAATTAACCACCAATGATTTTAGGGCGCAGATGCGACCTCTCACACGGCAGCTGTCCACAATACATTTTTGATTAACGAGGGCTAATGCCAGATATGTCCCACCCTGGAACCCCTGGTATTGTGTTGAAACCTGTTTCCCCCCTAGACCCACCTGATCAGGATGGGAAAACAGAATTGGACAGAACAATGACCACGTAAACTGGCAAGACATGAAGCCTGTGAAAGCAGTGACTAAGCTAATGCTAATGCTAGCACAAGTCAATAGATTTCTCAGTAGCCACTACCAAACTCTGACAGAAACTCCACAGTGCACCCAGTGCGAGTCTAATTTGACAACAGTCTATGGGGGTGAATTTGAGAGCTGCTAGCATAATATAAGAAGTCAGACTACAGCCAAATTTCTTTCAATTTTGGGTCTAGTTACAGTAAAGATGGGCTACACTTAGCAGCAACAGGAAGTAAAGAAAATTCAGCAGCTCTTATGGTATGTCATTACAAAGTTACACTGCCAACTACTGGCCTGGCATGAATCTTCTACTCTCTTGTCTAAGTAGCGGTTTAGTAACAGCTGTGTTAACAGCGTTGCACTGTAGTGAACCAGCCAACTAAAAGTGCAAGCTTGAATTCATCAATATCCAGCCGCCATTCTTCCAAGGTGAAAACGTAAATAGGCTATACTTGCACAACACAAGTAGAGGCTGCACCCAGCCAACGTGACTAACTTAAAATATTAATATTACCACCTAAAAATTGTAAAATTGCTCACCTGACTAGCATAATGCTATTTTATTGGTCAGAAGCTTTTATACTTTGCTCTTGACATGCCCAACGAGATGTGTTAAAAACACACAGACTCATTAAAAGTGTAATCCCTGTGTCTCTCCAACCCACCTCTGAAACCTCTGGTCCTGCGGGGCACAAGACAAAAGTCAGGTTCATATTAACATATTAACATATTACACACATTTTTATAACTTCACAATAAAATTTGCCAGGTAAATGCTTTTAATGTGAGCAAACAACTGCAAGAAATGTTTCAAACAGTGGCGATGATTTATGTATTGTATTTTTTCATGTAGACCCTTTGTCTTAGAAAGGAAAAGGTATGGTGAATTCTCTCTCTACAAACAAGAAGTATTAAATACAGAGGTGTGTATATACCCTA
Source organism: Naso thynnoides (assembly GCA_029783665.1). NCBI lineage: Eukaryota > Metazoa > Chordata > Actinopteri > Acanthuriformes > Acanthuridae > Naso > Naso thynnoides. The sequence goes on from JAQLOL010000024.1 coordinate 8,848,926, forward strand.
AATAGCTAAATGCCACCAAAAAAACAGTCTCAAAAATGCAGTTTGATTAAATGAAAATTTCAGGGATTATTACTCTTAAGTAAATACAGTTATGCAGGTCTTAGAAAATTTGTTATTTTACTGAAGAGCTAACAACATTAAAAACAGCTACAATCTTTTCTGGCACCACACTCCAATTTACGTCTGCCACAAAAAAGCACTTTTATACTTATTGTCATTAAATGTACAAAACAGCACCCAAAATTACATTTTCTTTCTTTTTATCTCGGTGCTGTTTGACAGCATAAATCTAGCTCATAAAAACCTTCCTTCCTTCCAATCTTGATGCTTTCGCAGGCGAATATGGCAGCTGCCTGCAGCCTTTGATTTCATCTTGCCCCAGATCTGCATTGTAATGAGCACTCGGGTCAATCAATAATTCACTGCAGCTCAGTTATAAAAAAAGAGGGGAAAAAAACAAACAGATCAACTCTATAACAGGAGGAGGACTTTGATCAGTGCCATCTACAGGCACATGTAGCCCTGTTGTGTTGCTTTCTTCTCTCTGTTGTATTTGTTGTAGCTGAGAGAAATAGGGTGAAGTCTGGGGTGTGTGTGTGTGTGTGTGTGTGTATGTGTGTGTGTGTGTGTGTGTGTGTATGGGTGGGGGGTGCATGGACTGCATTACATTTAGTGTTCTTATTCATATGTTTATTCTACTTTTAATGGAGAAATTACATCTGCATTAACTGTTGGCAAGGCTGATTATTTAGAGTCATGCTGTTACTTGTTTAAAGCTTTCAGTACATCAGACTACAACATCTATTGCTAGTTTTTGTGAAAACTAAAGGGTCAATCTATTTCTCACTGTGAAGTCATTACCTTCTAAGTAACCATAAATGTGGCTTTTATTTTCTGGAGAAAAATAATTTGTATGCAATAAACCAAAAGGTTGTCCGTTGTTGACGTTGTAAGGAAACGGTCATTGTACCAATATTGATTGTCTGATGCTGTCGATGTCATGCAGCTAAATTCATCCAGCTGCCATTTGTTGTTGGTGCTGTAAAAAAAATCAATATTACTAGAAAAATGACAAAATATAACAACAAAACTAGTTAAAGGATCATACCAGTGTTACTACATGTCATTATTCTTTCTCAGTAGTGGCCACATACATTACATAAAAACCCCACCCATTTTTTATTCCCAGAAAGAAATGTGTCTCATGCCTTCTCTTTCTCTGTGTCTGTATCAATAGTTCCACCAGAGGACCCAGTTATCAGTGGTGGGCCGGTGGTGAGCCTAAGGGCCGGTGACCCGCTCAATCTGACATGTCACGCTGACAACGCCAAACCAGCAGCCTCGATCATTTGGATCCGCAATGGAGAGGTCCTGAACGGGGCCATGTACTCCAAGGTAAGCATAGAGGTGTGTGTCATTCCAAGTTTGACGGCCAACTGGGGTAGGGTGGTCTGGGGTACCATTATAGGCAAAGATAGCATCTTGGCTGTGCTTTCATTTACCAGACCAGTTTCTAATAAAAGTAATTTTAGATAGGGAATGAAAAAAATCTTTCTTCCCATTTGTGCATGTCTTGCTTTGCTGTAAATAACTCCTACAAAAGTGCTAAACATCCATGAAATGTTTCAGAGTGGCTGCCTGAGTCACTGGTGGGTGTTCGCCTCGGCATCCAGACTGCTTTTTGAAATAAAAATCCCTTGAAAATCCAGGTTGTGTTTTGATTACAAAAAGATGGCTGGCCTCTGCTATTTTTTTTCTCCCAGCATACAAATCAATTCAGACAAGCAGATGGCAAGATCATGGAACTGTCAGTGACTTTCACATTCCTCACCGGTGTTTTGATCTCCTCCTTCATTGGCATTTGTCTCTCTTCATTTTCTCAACATGTAGGGAAATCTACTATGTCACTTTCTGTGCTGAAATCTGTCTGAACCATTTCACAGCAATCTATGATTCTCACTGACAGATCGTGTTCCCACTTCTTGATGCTGCTGTACACAATAGCGGGTGTTCACACTAGTGTGGTGGCGAGATCACCTGACACCAGAGACTCTTGACTGACTTTCACCCTTAAGGGTAACCATGCAATCAACACTGTCATGTTCTATTTCCATTAAAAACAAAGGACATAGAGAGACCAGGCACTTTAGAGCACTAACACGTCCCCCACCTCCTCCTGCTCCCCACGCTGCCTCATCCCATTATCGGCTTTTTTCAAAGAGCAGATAAATGCCATTGATTGGGACTCGGGTACGGCACCAGGCCTATTTGAATAAAGTGATTGCTTGAGGTGCCGCTCACTAATGGTGGGCGGAGAATGCACTTCCTGCCTTCAGTTCCTCTCAGTGCAAAGGCAGATATGAGGACATTCTGTGCTGAGCTGATGGATGCTCGCATATCTGCACTGAGCCCTAGATTGTCCCCTGTCCCTCTTATCTCTATTGCCAACCATTAAAAAGCAATGGGTTCGATTAAAAGGAGATGACTCCTTTTTGGGGTCCGAAGAGCAGTAGGGGAACGTTTCGTAAGCATAATCATCTGCTCTGATGGTCTGCTCATCTCCCACCGATGAAGAGGACTAATGTGAGCAGATGTGGCGGAGGATTCACAGAAATGGCTTTCCTGATGGTGTCATATCTAATGACAGTTCTGACCCAAAGATAATTTCCACCAAGGCCTCCAAAACCTTATCTCTGTGACCTCTTAGAAAAATATTTACTGGACCAGTGGTTAGAAAAAAAGTGTGTAGTTAAACTGCCCCTTAACAAAAATGTGTGTTGGTTTTATCATATAAGTGAGTCACTGACTTATTGTTCGTGAATGTAGCTTTCAACAAACAGAACTGTATTATATTGTGAACTCAAAATAATTAAGTGGCAGAAGCCTGTCGCAGGAAGGTGATTGGTTCAGATATCAAGACTAGCTGTGAAAATGTGGGCAGAGGAATTTAATGAATAATGTTCTCTCTTTCTCAAACACTCATTTCCCATCTGCTCCAGAGAAGTCGCTCGGTGGCAAACAGAAAAGGACTGTTTGTAATGTGCAGCCTCCAAGTCTAAGCTGTGGTTCGGAGGTGTGCACACTTGCTCCTTGATACTTTTGCACATGAATGGCACATTTGAAAAACACAATGCATTCCCCTCTCCAATGGGCTACAGATTTTTTTCTGAATGCTCTGGTGGCAAACTGAGAGGCGAGTAGGAGTCTGAGGAGTTATCTCACTGTTGGGGGTGTAAAAAAATAAAAAGAATAATGACATTTTTACGAGCTATTCGTGTTGGCAGGAGCACACTTGTGCTTTTTATTGTAAAACCCTCTCAGCTTTGCAGTAAAACTGTGTTGCTGTTTATTATCAGGTAAAATTGCTGAAGTTAATTTAAGTGGCTACTGTTGATGGATATCATTTTCAGCAGAAAAAAAATCATTTTTTAAATTCTAATTCTTCTCTATTTTCCCTCCTTTCTGTCCTGCAGGTATTCAAAGCAGCTGCTTTTTCTGCATGTCAGTTTCAACATTTCATTACTAATCTTTCTTTAATCGAGTTTTGGTGTTATTAGAGCACTTTATTGCAATTTAATCATCACATTCACTGAGTAAAACGGTGAGAAAATGCTTACAAACAAAGTAACCAATTAAAGTTTAAGCAGACATTAAATATATATCTCTTTTTGAATGAAGCAGGTGTAGTTTCCCCAGCAGTGGTACTTTGAGCTACAGTACTTTTTCAATGCGGCCATTTTAAAAGATCTGAAAAGATTTGGGCAGGCTAATTAACCTCGTTTTTGTTAGCATTAAAATTAAAAGTGTGATCTGAAACATAGATCACTTCAATTAATTGCTTTCAACAACTTTTGAAAATATCCTTTTCAGGGTTAGTGCTGA
>JAQLOL010000024.1:8868655-8885120 GCA_029783665.1 Naso thynnoides
AGATAGATAGATAGATAGATAGATAGATAGATAGATAGATAGATAGATAGATAGATAGATAGATAGATAGATAGTGTAAACAGCCGTAAAATGTTTCGTAGCGTTTCCACTGACTAAGCCGACTGGGCAGGCATTGTAAAGGACAGAATAGTAATCTCCAATCTCCTCAATGAAGGTCTCATTTACCAATGTAGGTAAAATGTGAGGTATCAGTATTAATAGTAGAATGCTTTATCACCAGTTAAACGTTCCTTGTACGGACTTTAATAGCGATCAAAGTCAAATTCCTGTTTGCCTTTAATTTCAAACCATATGTTGAACCAACAGCTTTACAAATCCACTGGAAATACTGCAGTAAATAAAAAGACCAAAAAGAAAAAGAAAAGACACCTAAAAAGCAAACAAACAGCTTTCCTTATGAAATGCTTACCAACAACTATCTTTTTCTACTAACCATAATATACCACCATTCTTCAGTGGTATTAAAAGCTGCATTCCTTTCACCCTTTTCCTTCGTTATTAAACCCCTTTGGCATGTTCTCAGTCACTCTTGTCAGAGTATTTTTTGTTTCATTTTTATTTTTACAACATTTGCAGTGGTGATGAAACGACGAAATGAACGGTAATCATTCTCATGAAATCTTGCATGGCCGTCTAGGAGTGTAATACTGAAGTGATTTGTCAAGAGTTGGTGTTCTGTGTGGGAGGTTTTAAAAACCCAGTGAAAAATAAATGGAATGAAATCGATAGCAAAGGGAATTGGCCAACTCAGAATCTTGTAAAAGCACTGGGAAATGAAATGGATGTACAACACACTCACAGGTGGCAAAACAGAGATGTTGCCTTTTAGATGGATTCTGCCCTTTTGAAAACGAAAAGGAGGGAGGAGGGCAGCGATATTGTGGAAAACAAGGTTTCTGTTTGATTGTGTAGGTGCGCAGCATAGACAGGACGTCTATTGCACCTGCAAAGAGAGTTCACCTCTATTGTTATGACTGGATCAATGCTGGAATCAGGCTTCTCCCTGGGGTATCATGAGCTGAGATGCAATGGCTGTTGGGATGACTTTTTTTTTTGAGACACCACAGAAAAAAAGGTTGGAGGTTGAATTTTTCCCTTTATGTGATTTATTTCTTCCCTTTTTTCCCCCCTTTCTGTCGCTTTCTCTCGCCTCTCTGGCTCTCTGTCATTGGCACAATCCGCTGTAGGATTAAATAATATCCACACAGACTAATAACTTTTGATATTTCAAGGTTAAACTCTCTACCAGTTCTCTGGTTTCATAGCCTTCCATTTAGATTTATCTGCAATTTATACAAGTGCTGCAGGACTCCTGTGCACCATTGGATTTCAGGGCAGGATTTTGGGGCCTCATAATGTCTGCCTGAGAGCCTTTGACTAGGGAGAGCCCCCCACAAATTCACCCTCTAGAGAGTAATATCGCAGAGGAGAGCAGGAAGCTGGTCAAGCAGTGTGGGGCCATTTTTCAGTGCTAATACACTCTGTCTCCCCCAGATCAGATACAGCACAAGGACAGAGCAGTTCTTAGAGGGATGGCCTGTTTTCTATCCTCGAGAGAGTCATCCATTCCCAATGTGCATTGCGCCACTTTGCCATCCTCCAATTCACTGGACACTTGAGACACAGACCCCAGATAGTAGGGGCACTGCTCAGAGGCATGGTGCTTTCTGTTGCCTTCAACCCCTCATGACTGCCACACCAGTTCATGAATCTGACTTTAAACATGAAAATGGAAATAAGATATATTTCTACAGATACCTGAACCTTTGCCAGAACACAGCTCAAGGGGAGATGTAAAGAGGAATGAAGTCAGGGGATCAGAGAGGACCAGAGGTGCGGAGGCGGGGGTGGAAGAGAAGATAAAAGTTGTGTTGAACGTGTGAGTGAGCTGAGAGAAACGGGCATGTGTTACAGTTGGCACTGAGGGAATCAACACTCTCAGAGAGAGAAAGACGAGTGGGTCAGAACATCTTCATTACTGCTTATAATGGTAGCAAGGCTAACTAGTGTACATCACAATCACTCCACCCGCCTCTGATGAAGACACAGAGGGTTTTCTCAGATCCAAACAAGAATCCACCGGAGACGTGGAAGAATAAATACAAACAAAGCAAATCAGGTCCCTCGTCTGCACATACAACCATGCACAGAGCGACAAAAACCCCTCCTCTGCATGGCACTGCAGCAAAAAACATCCCAATCCTCCACACAATTCAAATCTCAGCGTTGTTGTTGCTGCTGCTGGATAGTTCATTTGCTTTTGTGCAACACTGCAATCACCTTACCTTCATTCTTTGCTAATGCTGATACATGTTGCTGTCTGTTGTCTGAAAACTATTTCCAATCCACATTATTATCCCTACATTAGCCACAGCCACAGATGCTTAAAATGTGAGAAAGCACTATAGTGTATTAGTATATGCTTTATAGTCTTATTAAATTGAAGAGAACATAAGTGCCTGAGTGTGGCACTTGAAATGTAATTAGTTCAGTAATTCAAAGCATAATTGCAAAATTATAGATTAATGTGCACCGTTGCTGCAAACATACAAATCAATGCAGCCCTGACAAGTTGGAAATTACCCTGAAAAGTTAGGACTGCACATAAAATAGTATTTAATAGCCTCAAACACTTCGGCATAATGCTAAAAAAGTTAAGTGAAATGCAAGGCTTATCTAAGAGGTGAAAAAAGTTTCCTGAATACCCTCAAAAAGTTGGATGTTCTGGACTTTTTAAAGTTATCCTCAAATTCTGGGGTTAGCCCACTTTATGTATTTTCCAGGTTTTATGACAGAGACTGTATGACACCTGTCCTTGTTTAAAATAGATTTGAGTACATATCTGAACTTAATTGATTTCCTTAGCAGAACAAAAAGTAGCCCTGTAATTCATGCTCATGTCAAAGTCACAGCATGCCACCGCTAAAACATGCATTTTATTTAATATTCCACTGAGAATTCAACAGTCATCACTTACAATATGCATGTAAGGGAGAAGGGAGCTGCACTGCGCTGTGCTTAACCATGCTGATAATAACTGTGGGGCCTGATTTACTGTGGGTCTCGATGCTGATGGCACAGATACCTGCCTAATTTAATTGTTACTGTTTTATTGCCTTAATCACATTCAGTGAATACAAATCTCTCCCCCTCTTCCACATCTCCTTCATCCTCTGCCTCCATTAACGGCAGACATGTTTATCTGTATAATAGTGTTACCTTACAGACCAGTGCATGTACAAACACATATGCTTGCACATGCAGACAAACACACACACTCACAGTCTGGTGCACTGGATTCACACCCTATGTCTGAATCAAATCCCTGAATAGGATACATGAGTGTAAAGTGAGTCAGCTATTGAGTAAGCTTGCACTGGCCCATCTAACCTCCCAAAGGAAATGCAGGTGTTTGTGTTACCCTGGGCCAGCTATGTTTAGACACAAGTCTTGGACAAGGCCCAGCACCTCAACAGAGCTCCCATGCTCCCTCAGGACGACGGCATTCTGTCTCTGCTCCCTCTAACACTGTCAAGGGCTCCCAAACCTGGCAAGTGCAGCCTCCGCTCAGAGTAGCCCGCTGCCCAAACATCTGTGCTTCCCTTGCTACAACGCCTACAGTACGAGCTGATTAAATGTGGGTGGAAACTGGCATATTGATGTATACAGGATGTGCATATGCACAATTGCTCTTGTCTAAATATCGGTCATAATTAACAGAAATTTTACCAGTGTATGGCAAATTCTTAAGGTTCTTTAGAAGTTCTGAAGCTTTTGATAGTAGCATATTATCTTCATCAGCAGATCGATTTTTCCCAGATATCAAAGAACTACAGAGGTTAAAACTTTTATCATCTTTTTACTATTTGTGATTGGATCAAAAGCTCAAGTAAGCTTTGAAATGAGTCTTTATGAAAGACCTTTGAATGACCCATGATTGACCGAAAAGTGTCTGTCACTGCCTTCACTTTCTGTAGTCTGAATCCAGAGCCAAAGAGAGGTGCAGAAGTCTAGTGTTCTTTCACACCACCTGAATTACAAAATGCTGAAAGGATATTATGGAAGTTTTGCCCATTTACACAAAAAATAAACTGCCTACCTCAGCTTTAACAACAAGCATTACAAACTAAAATTGGAAATTTAAACAACACATCATTTTCTTGACAAGAGGGATACATCCACCTGCTGATGAAGCTCCAGAGCAGTTATTAAATCGATCTTGAGGGGAGATTGTTTTGAGGACTGCTGTTTCCACAAAGGAAAGTGAACTTTGAAACTCATCAGTGTTATTCCCATCATGGTGATCCTCATCATCTTGCGATTGTTGTCATCATCATCATCATCATCATCATCATCATCATCATCATCTGCATCCACATTCGGCTCATCATCCTCATCATTGTTATTATTAGTGCATTAATCATTGCCATTATTATCTTCATTGTGATTACCACAAATGTCATTAATGTAAGTAATGATATCATCAGCATCATCGTCTTCTTTATCATCGTTGTCATATAAACAGCAGTGGAAGCATTCATAATGATGCATTCAGAGACGCACTGCCATGAACAGTCATCATCATTAACATAATGGCTTTCACATTCTTTTAATCTCTCAGTATCAAGCATGCACATCATTTCCTGTGCTAAAATATTGGGAATATGATCTTCTGATATGGAAAGAATGAAAAAGTGTGAATACTCTATTCTGCCCCTAAGGCTTTCTGAGGTTTGCATCTGCTCGCACTTACTGACACACACAGACACTATGTAAGTGCTACAACTACTGGAACAGACAGACCAAAAACACCTATCTGCCCTATTTTCAACATTTTTGAAGACACAGGTGTTGCAAAGTTCCTTTGCTGTATCCTTGTCACACTAGAACAAAACTCGGAAAAGATCTAACTGCTGGAGAAAAAACGCTGAAGAATCCCATGATGCCCAATTAGAATTCTGCTTCACTTCACTTACTGATTGAATGAGGTAATATGTTCTCATTTAAATGATAACATTTCAGTCAAGCATGGGGCCAGCTTAGTCATGGAAAACAAATGTGTTCCCCATCCCGTGAAAACTGCTCACGGCACTGGCAGGATATTTAAAAATGGAGATGGGCACCAGCTCCGTTGTCATTGTTTTCATTTGCTACATCAGCATGCAGCCACATCTCTATTGTGAGGAGGATGGCAGCACTTAGATGCATAATACATCTCATGTCCCAGAGCACTGTCTAAATTTCCCAAAGAGACCTTAAGACATCTACAGATGCCTCTGCCTCACTTTTATAAATGGGCCTCGTCTGTTGAAACAGCGGAGAGCCATCCGCGCCATGCAGAGCGATACGCCGCTGCTCGTCACATCCTAAGAAGTCTCACCTCAACACGTGGGGAGTGCGTGTGTCCCTGTCACAGGAGCCATCACTCACAAACACAAACAGATGTTCTTTATGTGATCCCATGTCAATTTATTAACATCAGCTGTTGTGTGTAATACAGTGCGTGTCAACCAACGTCTTCATAGGTGGGGGAGCAACCCATTTATCATTTTGTGATTTGTTTTTCTTAGCTGGCACTCTGTGCTGCACTCTCTGCCTGGCATAATAAGGAACGTGCTGTCTGCTCCAAGTCGCCAGGGAGCTTGTCACAGCATGGAGGGCTGCCACAAAAATATGCTGAAGCCAGCACAGAAAACCCTGCCACAGAAGGATGATTTATTCACACAAAAGAGTGCTATTGACATAAGGAGTGTGAAAACCTGTCTTAATGCCTTTTCCCCTTTCGCGACTTTTTTTCCCATTTCTCACTGCTTCTCAATTTTTTGTGCTTTTTTAATCCTCTCACCAGGTGGGCCAAAGGAGGAAGTATAATCAAAGAGGTCTCTGGAGACACATATGAGGTTATTGTAGACCACTCCTTCTTTACGGAGCCCGTTTCCTGTGAGGTCACTAACCCGCTTGGCAGCACCAACATCAGCCGCAATGTCGATGTCTATTGTAAGTTGGCCCATATTCAGATCTTCATGCCTCTGACAAGTACCAGCAACTTGATATTACTATGGACTGTTATTACTATGTCTTGTGTAATTTGACACTAAGATTGAAGAGCTGGTGCTGCCACAGCTGGTGCTTAATTATTAATGAATCACAGACAGTTAATGATGTTTATTTCAACAGTCGGCCCTCGCATGGCTGCGGAGCCTCAGTCTTTGCAAGTGGACCTTGGATCGGATGCTGTGTTCAACTGTGCCTGGACAGGAAATCCCTCTCTCACCATAGTGTGGATGAAGAGGGGATCTGGAGTGGTCAGTATATTGATTTGCAGCACGACTGAATATGATGGCAACAGTAACATGTGGCGTTAGCTTGCAAGAGATGATTTTCTGTGAGACTTTCTCAGAATAAAGAAATGTCCCTTAAAGGACCTTACTAGTCTCTTTTTTTTTTGACTTCTTACCATAAGCAGAGATCGCCTCTGTCTTCTACAAATGGAGTTAAAATTATAAACCAGACTGCACTTTGAAACCCCATTCACTGCCTGTTATTTTGTAACAGAGCATAGAAATACTATGGAACCTGTGGAAGTTGCTAGGTATAGGAACTTCACTCCTCTAAAGAAAACATCTACTTTTAATGGTCAGAAATCGCTGAGTGAGAGGGGAGCTGGGAGCCATTGAGACGAAGGTTATTATAGCTGGAGAAATAGTTCCTTATAAGTGCTGCCTTCCTAGCTTGAATATTAACGTAAAGAGGATTTTGACACAGACATTCTTGTTAATTAATGTTGTCACACATTTTTAGGTACTTTCCATTACCTTATTAAATATGGCAGATGTTGATGGCGACAGCGAACGATGACATGGTGTGGTCCTTTAAACCAAAGACTTTGGAACCATTACAGCTCCAACCTCTAGCTGACCTGCTCTTACAAGATCTGTTGATTTGATCCTAAATTCAGACTCATTCAACCTCTCCTTTTGTCAGCACAAAAGGCCAAAGTCAACTCCTTCACTTCACTGGGCTCAGACCTAAATTAGATTTTAATAATTGAGGAGAGCTACCCTTTAAGGTAAAAATGGTCCTTGCCTTGTGTTTCTTTATTCCCGATTTGCTCTGCCTTGTCGTTACCTCAAATGCAAAAGTGCCTTTGCTGTCATGCTGGCATTTGATGATCTTCAAATCTTTTTGTGCTGCAGGTCCTTAGCAACGAGAACCTCCTGACACTGAAATCCGTGAGACAGGAGGATGCTGGCAAATATGTGTGCCGTGCTGTGGTCCCACGTGTGGGAGCAGGGGAGAAGGAGGTTTCTCTCACTGTCAACGGTAAGCTGTATTATTGATATGTCTCACACACAAGATGCACACCTACAAGGCTGTCAGATGCACACACATACAAGAGCAAATCTCGAGGTCTGGGGTCAACAGCATCGAGAAGAAAGCAATTTGTCACAGGAACCAGTATTCTGCCTCCTCTGTGGTTTACAAAAGCCTTCTGTCTGTAAAACTTTCAACAATATATGCAGTTTTATTTCTCTCATGTAGCCTTCTTTTTTGTGCAGCAATTTCTTGGAGATACAGTTAATTTTAACTGGCAGGTATGGTAACAACACGCAAGCCCTGATATACACATAAACACACAGTATGTGACACATAGCACGCCTATGCAAATTAGTTGTTGTGACAAAGTCAATGTGATAAAAACAGAGCTGTTTCATCAACTATCATTTCTGGAATCTTTTTAAATACAAACGCCATAAATTTAGATTTTTTTTTTTTTTGTATTTTGAAGATACAGTCACACATTTCATAAAGAGGTGAAATGTAAGATGCTAATTACATTCTGCAGGAGTCACAGGAAAGCTGCCTTTTTGCAGGCACTGACTGACTAATGAATACCAGCCTTGGTGGGAGACCTGGCAACTCTCAAACAAATGACTTCATTATCAGTGCTTGATATTCAGAAAGCATGCTTCAGTGTGGTAGAGTTGTGGAATTTACATGTCTCTTATCCCCCCGTGTCCATCTGAAAGAAATGTGGATCAAAATAATTCCAAAAAAAGGGAGGAAAACAAGAGAGGGTTTTGAGATGCTGTCGAAATGATGTTGAGTTAATGCTGACAGTGTATCTTTGCACATTGCACACAAAGCTAACAAAAGAGTTTGCCTGTAAGCAATGCTGGTGCTGATTTAGGGGTGAAGATGCATCAAATAGCAAACAGTGTGTGTAAAGATTTTCTTTTCAAAACCCGACGTTAGCTTTGCATATCAGAAAGAGTGGGATACCAGTATTCCCTCCAGCACAAGATCAGAACCATTGCTTTCTATGAACTGCAATGAGCCTCCTCCTTCTCAACCAGGAATTCAGTTGGAATCAAGGCAGAAGAGGCGTTAAGGAAACATCATGACTAATTCTATTGTCTCCCATTCTGGTGATAGCAAACCTAAGCTGGCATCCTTTCTGCAGCCTTAATATGTAAACTGAATACATAATATCCAGCATACCAGTTTATTTTGATGCATCTTTTCCCCACTCATGTAACTACTGAGATTGTGTTGCTTTCTAAAACGACGCCATGAGACGACAAAGACGGATTGTTTTAATAAAGATTTTAAGACATAAACAACTCAGAGCACACTGGGAAACATACAAGAAAGCTGATATGGCATGTTTATTTAGTCTCTGCCGTCTTCATTCACCAAAGTTCTCAATGTTTCCTTTGTTTTTTAAATTTTCTATTTTCTTCCTCTCTTCTTTCACTTCATGCACCTCCCTGCCTCAATTGGACTTTGACATTCAAATGCATCCTTCCTTTTTACCCTTTTGAATAATTGAAATTCATCTTCTTTTTTCAAAACCACATGAGAAATCCTAAGTCATTTCTTTGCCATTCCTTGAGGCAAATCAGGTTATCAAAGTTGTTAAAGTGCAAACACTGCAGATGAAGTGGTGGCGTGTGTGTAGGGGGGTTGCTCCTTGCCTCTCTTTGTCCTATGTGGCTGACATCATTCATTTGATGTTAGAAGAGACAATTTATTGTGTTTATCAGACTAAAACTGGACATTTAAAATACAAATGAATATGTTAGTCCGACAGAAGTCATATTAAGTTGAATTTCTAAGTCACACTGTAATACCTAGATAATGCTGTTGGCAATTGATTGGCACCAAAATAACCAATCATGATCATGATCATGATCTTTAGTGCCTACAGCGTTCTTTGATGTGGAAGTTGAACAGGATAAATTTGTTAATGAAAACTAGGAGGAAAACAAGAAGAAGATATCAACAGCACTGTATGAAATTTACATTGCTGTTACACTGTCCAACGTACGTTGGTTACGTTGTTACGTTTCACCATTTGACATGGTACTGCTTGCTGCTTGCTAGCTTGTTTGTTTAATAAGTAAGGGAAGAAAATTCAATAGCTTGCCGAGTCAGACATACTTCTGTCAATAAATTGATTCGCTCCTGGTTCTTGTACACTGGCACAAGGACATTAGTCCGATTGAATGGCCTTATCGAGCCATAACCATAGCTTGACTTCACCGTGCATGTAAACGCAGTGACTGCGGTCAGCAGAACTGATTTAGGGTTAGGGTTAGTTGATTTTGAAGCTTTTCGGGGAAGAGGACCATGATACAGTTAATAACAGGCGACGCTGTGCATATTTGCAGTATTCATGATGTGTTTGTCGCACATTTGAATGTGTCTTTGCTGTTTGTTTTCCCTGCAGTTATCCCTCGATTCCTTAATGCCGTCATTTAAATTACATGTGTTTGTAATTTGTCATTCCCTCTGTCTCTCTCTTCTCCGCCGTTGTGTGTCGCCGGCTCCCACTGTGGCAACCACATAGACATGAGGATTCCTGCTTTCCCCGGGGAAGAATGTAATTTAATTATAATCAAACAGCTAGCAGGGGAAGCAGTTTGTGTTTAAGTCACTAATGGATACATATTGCTTACTCTACTCAAACATTTTCAGAATGGAAAGCTCCTCAGCGTTTCATATGCAGCCGTCAAGTGGCTATGAGTAAGAAGGGCGGCTGTGCACACCCATGCGTGTGATTATTTATGCAATGCATGCAAAATATATGCATGGCGTTTTCCACAGTCCCGCAGAAGTTGGGATTGAGAGAACTTATCTGACATGCTTGGAAAGATTTAGCTTGTGTATACTCAAGGACCATATATGCAATCCATATTAATTAATACTGTACATCTACAAGTGTGAGTAGATCTGTGCAGCCATTTGGGTTTCTACGTGGGTGTCTTCGCGCAGAGCAGTGTGTATAATGACACATGCACAGTACTTGGGCAGCCTAGGGAGAGAAAGCCCATTATGACAGTAAGGGAGAGGGAGGGTCAGAGAATCCCACAATGTCCCACAGAGCAGTGGGTTGTTATATATCTTTTTTTTCCTGCTGTTTCTCTTTTGAGACAGCCTTTATGTGCCTAGTTAATTAGCATTCCAGCCTCCTTTAAACTGGCAGTAACTCTGTATAAGAAAGAAAAGAGCAACTTAATGAAGGAGAAACCTGCATTGAGGATAGCGCAATTTTTTGTTCTGCCAGCTAAATCTGATTAAATTAGGGGATGATCTGCAAGATTCTGCAAGAGTTTTTCTTTTATTTGCTTCTGTGTCGTGGAAATTTTCCTGGTTGAAATCTAAAGTTGCTACGTCTCAGAAGAAACACAAACAGCACAATGAATCAGATCCTTTAATACATGCATGCATGGAGAGAAGACCTCTACAAGTGTTCTCTGTTGAGTGTCAGGTTTTCTGAGAGTTATATACTGATGCTGTACAACTCATCTGATCATCTTATTTTATCTAGATTACCACACTCCTGCAAGAATTACCCTCAGAAACACAGAAACGAGACAAGACATTTCAAAATTCAGAAAAAAAAGACATTTCAACACATTCCATGTCAGATTTTAAAGTTAATTTTCCTTCAAGGTCTTTCATAAGACGTAGTTAATAAAGACCCTATTCAAAAAACTCTATTCAATTCCCACATCTGTCACATGAGCTGCCTCTAAGAAAAAATTATTAATATTAGAACATGTGATTTATTCTGGGACTACGTTTAGAAACTGACTGTGGTGTGAAGTTTTCTGACAGGTTGGTTCAGGAGCTTAGACTTGTTCACAGAGGATCATGTGATTTTTAGAGCAAACAGCTTTGAGGTCAAGAGCTTCAAGGTGTTGTCTGTGTGTGTCCAGGAAGGATGTAATGGATAAGAAATCCTCCTTTACATTCAATGAAGTGGAAAGAAAGTCGAATTAAAAAATAGCCACCACAGAAGAAGACAGTTCCCACTGAAAACATTCAGTGGGTTTCGACTTGAATCTTCATCTGGTCAAATAATACTCACATAATAGATGGAGTTTATATTGTAATAAAAAATACCTTTGACATAAGGGCAAACAATATTGATATTTTCAAAGATTTTTGTCAATTACTTGTCACCACATTTTTGTTTAATGATTATTTTGATGTGTTCTCTTGTTTAGCATCATTAATTTGCCACTGAAAACAACAAAGATTCTTCATAACGTATTGTCAAGCAATCTTATCTTCATTCCTGACATGTTGTTTTCTTTCCAAGACCCAATTTCATAAGAATTTTGCCCGCAAATGCTGACTCTGCACTGGCTAATCACTCGAAGACTATTGTTATTATTTAAAAAGAACGCAAGCAAGATGCTCTCATATTAAGATGCAGATTTGTACTGGTTATGTTTTCTCTTAATTTGACTACACAGCAAATTTCAACATCATTTGCAAATCCAGACTGAAATCAGCACTCCTAATATCACTCCTTCAAAGTTGCAAATTTGAATAAAACACTAATTGTGGCTGGAGGATAGAATGATGTTTAAATAATGTTAACGTAATGAGTTATTGCTTAAAACATATTTAACACTTACTGCATGCAGAAAAGGACTGTTCTGAAGATGTATTGAATGTAAGCACTCAAATACAGTGATGCTGTAGGACCATCCAGGGTAGGAAGGTTCGTTGTCTGATTCTGCAGGTGTTAAACATGTGAAGACAACCTCAGCGGACCAGTAAGGGATGAAGATTAAACTCTTTGTGACTGCAGCTCGACATCCACTCTGATTTGCTGCTGTCAGTGTAATATAGCACAGCTGACACAAACAGCAGGAGGAATACATTAATATTGCTGTGGGCTAGCAGTGCAGATAACAAGCCACTTGCTAACAATGTCCTCACTTTCACTAACCAAATTGTGTCTCTTATGTGGGGACACATTACAGTGTGACTGGACTGGACAGTTTAATATTTTAGGTTATCAATTGAACATTATTCTTCTCTTAATGGTTTTCTTGCATTATCAGAGTTCTCCAATTTAAATGTCTTAACAAGTGTGTTGCTATGTCTTTATCTGTTGAGTAAAAACATAAACCAACATCTGAAGGTATATGTAATTTAGCAGAATTGTTACAAAAGTTTCTCTGCAGCAGCTTCAACGTAGACAGGATTCCTTCACTAGGGAAAAAATTGGCCACCAGTGACCACAACAGACATTCTTCCTCTGTTTCAGTTGCTTTGGAGCTCTTTCATGTTCTCTTTTATCACAAAAAGAAAACCAAGAAATCAAAAGAGTTGCATTGAGGTAGAGAGGAAATGTCAAGCCTTTGTTCAAAGCTGATGCCTCAGTTTAGGAAGGAAAGTGTAAGCCCTGGCCTTTCGACACCCACACCGATATTGTGTAATCAGATCGCAATGTCCACTCCAGAGTTAACACCTCCTCAAATGAACGAGCCAAACACTGCACCCAACATTCTGATTACCTCCCCTGCTGTTACCATTGATGTTGTAGTGCCACCCACCTCCTGCTATCAACGTGTTTGTGCTCTGATCACATAGTCTGAGTAGCAAACATGCAGGCATCAACACACACGTACTTTCAACCCAGGCTGAGCCACTGAGATAAAGCTATAATTACATTCCTCATTTGCAGTTCTGATCCATGGACTAGATCCCTCCCAGTCAGAATCACCGGCCTTTTGCAGCCTGCAAGGCAATTGATCTTACCTTGACAGAAGCTCGTATGAACCACATATTTATGTTTCATCTCCTAATCATAATTAGTGCACACTGCATATAAAAATGCCCTTATTTGAACTTGAGCACATAGATGCTAGACTAATACTGTCACTCCATGATGGCAGATCAGTGAAAAAAGAGGAGCAGCTTTCAATACATTTTTTCTTAAATTGCGTGCAGCAGTCATTTTGCATCAGCAGCAGCCTTCCAGCATCCTCCAGCAGCATACCAAGACGCCATCTGGCAAAGTCTCATTAAAATGCAAATTCATTCTAATAAGAGACAGGTAATAAACTGCAATTATGTATCGTCAGAGAGATGGTAGAGAGCGGGAGTTTGAGGGAAGTTGGCGGAGAAGCGAGTTGTCTCACTAATCAAGAAGCTGCCTCACTTGCCACCCCCTTAAACCCACATCCTTAACCTACACCATCACAGGAGACATACTAGATGATTTTCCTTTTAAGGGCCTTGTCAAAATTAAACCCTTTCCTTGTGTTCTTTATGTAGGAACATATCTTTTGCAACCCAGCAAGATCAGAGAATCTAAATCTAAAGAAATATGTTGGTTTGTTTGTGTATAGTTCTGAATCAAATTATGCCACGATGAGGGCTCGTGGGCTCAGAGGAAAAATCACCAAAAGAACACTGAAATGCTGTAATCCAGTTATGGGAAACCTTAAGGACCCTGATTGCCTACATGATTCTTTTCAGACCTGACTGATTTTGTTGGGTTGGGTGTGGGTACGTTTTGTGTTGTGTAGGGCTCAAGTTGAATATCTCTGAGTGAGAGGCAGTCAAGAGCAGAGAAAAACTCTCTAACATAAAAAAGTAGAGGAGAAATAAACGCAGAACACATGAAAAGTTAAGAAAAACATTAAATAAAGTGCAAGTAAATTCAAGTAATATACCAGAGTCTCAGTTGCTATGATGACGCTACCAGATGTCCTCAAACAACTCTTGGTGATTGCTATACAATTTCATTTGTAATTACTGGATATGAACCAACATGCCAGAATCCTTCATCATTTTTCTGCAAATATAATTTCATCTATTTAAAGCTGGAGGGTCTGTACAAACGTTCGGACAAACCTCTGGACAAATGTCTGGAAATCAAGCTAGCTGTAGCACAAGACTCCTCATGAACCAACTCTGCTGCACCCGCTCCCTCCTGTTTTTGCTAGCATTTTATTGCGTATGTTGTCACTTTCTCTTTTATGGCCAGTTTACTCTAAAGATTTACGACAAGACGAAACAGTTGCAGGGAAAACTGCAGAGGTGCAAGACGGTCCGTCTCAGCTCCACTCAAGCTGGCTGATGGTGTTGCTTGCACCTTGCCAGTTTTGGAACATAAGACTTTCACTTGTAGCAACATCAGCGGTTGCTAAAAGCGTAGATAAGTCAATAGTAGCACGTGCTCTCTGAAATAACCTGGGTTTGCCAAAAAGTTACCTTTATGGTCTTCATTTTCCAAAAGCTGAGGAGAGGAGCAGAAGTCTAGTGTTCTTTCAGACAACCTGAATTAGAATATGCTGAAAGGTTATTATGGAATTTTTGCCCGATGACTCCAAAAATAAACCATCTACCCCAGCTTTAAGTATGAAATGATGAAATTTGTAGCTTTTGTTCTATGCTTTTCCAAAATGGTACTTCCAGTGAGCTCTTTACAACCAAAGGGAAAATACACTTGAAAGACAGAACTGGGTCATCTGTGACATCTTGTCTTCATATTAGCGCTGTCACCTGGCGTGAACAGCCTCCAGACCAGATGGCAAGCAGACCAGTCGTTTAGGCTGAGCTGCCCTTGTCAGGCGAGATCTTGTAGCCAGTTCAAGGTTTAACACATGCTGGCTCGAAGTCTTTACCTGCAGCTCCTGTTGACTGTTTTTACCCGATTACATAGTTTGTAATTCTTATAAAGCCATTCCATTAAATCAAGCTTATTTGGAAGACACCTGAATTTAGAAACCAGAGAACTGCTGCAGCACTTTACAGTGATGTTTGTCTGCATGAGAGAAATTAAGCCACCTATACAGTAAATCAACTATTACTTGATCCAGGACAAGTCTGGGCCCCCACTTAAGCCCATCACACTGAAATGCAACCTCCCTAGGAGTCCCAAATTACAGAACATTTTAGCTGTTACTTCTCGGAACAGGAGAGCAATTAGAACATGATGTACGGCAAGAACTCAGTTTAGCCAAGTTGTCGTTGACCTTGAAGCTGAAAATGAATTTAATTACTCTTGTTTCAATCTCTGTGACTCATCTTCAAACTTTTTTATGATTGTTCTCTTTCAGGGCCACCTACTATCTCCAGTACACAGACTCAGCAAGCTCTGCATGGAGAGAAAGGACAAATTAAATGTTTTATTCGAAGTACGCCTCCCCCAGACCGTATTGTAAGTACTCTTGGAAAATTTAATTACTTTATGATCTCATTTTTGACTCTGAAATATAATATATGACTAAACTATTGATCTGTTAATGATATAACATGGACAGCATAAAAAGTAAATATATATTGAATAATTTATAATATTAGCTCCATTGTTTTTCATTTCAAAAGTTGTGCATGAAACTTTAGTTTGATCCCTCAATTTCTCATTTGATGTACACTTATGCTCTGTTAGCACTAATCCCATCAAGATTGATGGCCCTTGTATAAACAACCTACTCTCTGAGCTCAGTTAACGCTTATTACTGTGTTTGTGTGTGTGTGTGTGTGTGTGTGTGTGTGTGTGTGTGTGTGTGATTGCACATGCGTGTGGTTAATTGCCGTACTTTGTCATCTGATGTTTTTATTATATTGATGTCCAGCGTAAACTAACAACATAATTAATATCAGGTTTAATTGAGAGGGCTGCTTGTGGAGGCCAAGCTGCTGGGTCCTAAATCTTTATCTTTGATTCCAAAGCATTTCCTTTGCTTTATATTGATGCAGAAATGATGAAGGTAACAAATATTGTCAAGTTAATAATCAGACATCATGACTTTCTTGATACGCTCTACAGTCTTTATTATACAGCATCCTCTATTCTTACACATCCATAAAAACTTTGCTAAACATTTTGAGAGTAAAGGCAAAGAAATGTCCTTAGTTTTGCAGTTTATATCCAAAGTCAGTTAGCTTTCATTCCCTTAAGATAAAAAGTAATAGCACTTGTGCCAAGTTAAATTTGTAACTTTGTAACACTTTTTCGTAATGCATCTCATAACTTTATTTAGCCAATTGCAACTTCAATGTTTTGTTTATCTTCTTAGGACAAATTCTCCTCGTTCTTTGTCCGTTATGGTAAAATTCACAATTTGTTCTTTAAAAATCAAGTAAAAATGACTATGGAATTTTCACCATGATCACCCAAAAGGAG
>JAQLOL010000024.1:8901722-8917075 GCA_029783665.1 Naso thynnoides
CCTGCAGTAGCCAAAAAGGGGAGGTGACACTGTTCATAGTGCAGTAGTACAGGAGGTGTGTGTGTGTATGAGTGTCTGTATGTGTGTGTGCGTGTGTGTTTGTTATGTGGAGTTCAACAGCCTGATGGCTTGGGGAGAGAAGCTCCTCTTCAACCTCTCCGTGTTGGCCTTCAACTGATTATAGCGTCATCCTGATGGTAGTAGGGAGAACAGTCCATTGTCTGGGTGGTTGAGGTTGCTGATGATCCTCCTTGCTCTGGTCCTGCAGCAGCTGGAGTAAATATCCTGCAGGTTTGGGAGGGCGCCCCTGATGATCCTCTCAGCAGAGCGAACCACTCTCCGGAGAGCCAGCTGGTCCCTTTTGGTGGCATATCCCATCCAGTTTGTGATACTCCCACTCAGGACACTCTCTATTGTGCAAGTATAGAAGTTCTTCAGTGTCCTGAGTGGGAGATTGAACTCCCTCAGTCTCCTCAGGTAGAAGAGGCGCTGGCGGCCTTTCTTCACCAGGGTGTTTATGTGACAGGACCAAGAGAGATCCTGAGTGATGTTGACACCTAGGTATATAAAATTTTCCAGCCTCTCTACCTGGGCCCCGTTTATGCAGATGGGTTAATGGTCTCTCTGCTGCTTCCTGCTGAAGTCCACTATCAGCTCTTTTGTTTTGTAGATGTTGCGTGTTAGGTTGTTGTTCTCACTCCAGTCCACGGGATGTTTAATCTCGGTCCGGTAAGCAGACTCATCGTCATTTGAAATGAGGCCCACCACCACTCTATCATCCGCAAATTTTATGATGATGGTCTGAAGTGGCTGCGCAGTCATAGGTGTAAAGAGAGTACAGCAAGGGGCTCAGGACACATCCCCGGGGGAAACCAGTGCTGAGGGTGAGGGGGGAGGAAGTATGACGATCTACATGCACCACCTGTGGTCTCTCTGTAAGGTAGCTGTGGATCCATCGGCACAGCAAAGGATGTAAATTAAGATCACACAGCTTCTGGACCAACCTGGAGGGGATTATGGTGTTAAATGCTGAGCTATAATCAATAAACAGCAATCTAGCATAAGATCCCCTCTTAGTGTCCAAGTGGGCCAGGGTGTTATGGAGTAAATGGGAGATGGCATCATCCGTGGATCTATTGGAACGGTAGGCAAATTGAAGGGGGTCAAGGGTTGCAGGCAGGGAGGAGGTGATGATGGATTTCACTAACCTTTCAAAACACTTCATCACCAGGGATGTAAGGGCTATTGGCTGGTAGTCATTCAGATAGCTGGGCTGGGGTTTCTTGGGCACAGGGACTATGACAGACTGTTTGGAGCAGTTGGGGACTGTACACTGAGAGAGGGAGAAGTTGAATATAACCGTCAGGACGGGTGCCAGCTGGTTGGCCCAGGCCTAGAGGACGTGACCTGTAATCCCATCAGGACCTGCTGCCTTCCTGGGGTTCACTCTCCTGAGTGTCCTCCTCAAGTCATGCCCTGTCACGGTGATTGCCATCGCCGTGGTCGCTGTCTCCCCCCCACCAGTGGTTACATCGGCTTGTTGACCGGGCGCCTCGAAGCGAGCATAAAAATTTTTCAATTCATTGGTGAGATGTCCATGATGATCTGTAGACCTTGCCATAGCCCCCTGGGATCGTGCCATTGTAACTGATCCTCCACCTTCCGTCCACATCGCTGTTTAGCCTCCGTCCACATCACTGTTTAGCCTCCTTCACTGCTCTGCAAACGTAAGAGGCAGCCTTATATTTCTCCATATTTCTGGTTAGCAGCCCTGTGTTGTAGGCAGTGGTTCGGGATCTCAGAGCATGACGAACTGTGTTATCCACCCATGGCTTCTGATTGGGAAACATCTTTACTCTACTCTTTGGCATGCGGTCCTCCACTAGTTTCCCAATAAAACCCACCACCGCTTCCGTAAACAGGTTGACATCATCGCCGGAGCTGTGCCGGAACAAATCCTAGTCGGTGATGTTGTGTGCGTCCTGTAAGGTCACTACTGATTGGTCAGACCATCGCGTCACCTCCCTACATGCTGGGGGTTCCCGTTTCAGTTTCTGAATGTACTTAGGCATGAGGAACATAGTGGAATGGTCTGACTTACCAAAGGGAGGGAGAGATGTAACTTTGTAGCTCTCTTTAAACAGTGAGTAGCAGTGGTCGAGGGTATTTCTCCCTCTGGTGGGGCAAGTAATGTGTTGCTGGGGATCTGGTCTTATTGTCCTTAAGTTAGCTCGGTTAAAATCACCAGCCACAATGAGAGCAGAATTCTTATTGCTGGCTTCGTAGCTGGAGAAGGCTTTGCGGAGTTCAGATAGGGCAGTGTCCGTGTCCGCTTTTGGTGGAATATAAACGGCACTGTAGATGACTGATGAGAACTCCCAAGGGAGGTAGAAAGGCTGACATTTGAGAGTCAGGAGCTCCAGGTTGGGTGAGCAGGAGTGGGTCAGAGGTGTAACATTCCTGGGTTCAAACCATCTGCTGTTGACCATTAAGCACCCGCCCCATGCGGTAAACTGAGAGGAAATCACTCAGTTGAACAGCATGATCCGGGACTGAGAGGGACAGCCACAATTCGGTGAGACAGAAGATGTTGCAGTCTCGTATATCCCGCTGATGTTTCAGTCTGGCCTTGAGGTCATCGAGCTTGTTTTCTAGGGACTGGACGTTCGCTAAAAGGATGCTGGGAAGTGTTGGACGGTGTGCCCTGCTCCTCAGCCGGTTCCTGATCCCTGCTCATTTACCTCTCGGTCTTTTTCTCAGCCTGGGTTTAGCATGTCCCCTGTTGTAGTCGGACTGCTGTAGTATCTCATCCAGTAGTGTGTGTTCTGTCAATTACCCTAAGAATGAGTAACTGCTGCACTTCACTCCAATGTCTATTAGAGTCTGTCCGGTGTAGGTGGTTAGACATAGTGCAGGTTGTGCAAAGAGGCTACAGATAACAATAGATAACACAACATACACATAAACGACCAGAGCAGGTACGACGGCTACCTGCCTCACCGGCACCATCTTCCAATCCCAATCCCAATCCCCAATGCAGAACATCACATACTGAGAAATTTCCCAGTTTTTAAAAAGTGGATTCCATTCTTTACAAAACTTTTTCAACACAACATCTTTGTCACTTTCAATGTTCTCAGCACTGTTTGATAACAGCCAAGTCCTATGGATCCACTCAAGTACCACATCATTAGATCTTATAAAATGTGGATTTAAAACTTGGCCAGGCAAGCACCCATTTCATTCAGTACAGTTTCACTATTGGACACAATTTAAACATCTCCTGCTCCTTTTAGTGATGTCTTCCAATTCATCAAAAAGTGCCCCCAAATTTCTGCATACTGCACCTTTCCTAAACTTACCACCACTTGATATACTTTAATAAGGTACTACATTTGCTCCCAGCAACCTTAAGAAAGCAAAACTTCTCAGCATATGTCACACTACGTCTTGCTAGTGAGAGAGGGAGATAAGAAATTAAGAAGATGCTAAATAAGGGGGTGTAGATTACAGATTTTCCATCAACACCCTGCAGGCGTAGCTGAAAGAGCATAAAATGATACAGTCACATTCCTGGTTCCCCCTCACTGTTGTAAAATGTTCTTCTTATAAGCCTCTCTGAGCATTCTGTGTCTGGCTCAAGTATACTTTTACAGTGTTTGTTAAGAGTGGGCAGACTGCTGTTTATCTTCTTTCCCCCTTTGATATTTTCCTTGGCAGTCAGCAGATTTACATCATTACATTTACAGGCAGCCCTTTAATCCATTAATAGGACCACTGCAGTCTTACTCCAAATTAAATGAACTCCTATAAACACCTAAGCTTGTCTCAAGGACTGGCTCCAATCCTACAGAACTGAAACTTAAAAGTGATTTGAATTCCCTCATGCATAGAGAGTCAATACAATGCAAGAGCAATTACTCTTTAGCTGGATTAATCCACTTGCAGCCTGCATTCTTGAAGTCCTGCATCAGAAACAATCGTCTGATTTGTGAATGTTGTGCAGCTTAGAAAGAAAAAAAGGAAAGCGTTTCACTGCTACATATCAAACCAGCACCCTGACAGACAAAGGACTCCCTGTGCCTTCATAAGGTTACCTCAAAGCAAGTGCTATAACCAGTCTTGATATTGAGAATCCATCTGCCTGCAACATGATTTCCCTGGAAAAGCTTTCCATGCTAAATAAAAAAGAAATGCTTTGCAAACGCTATACAAATAGCACCATTTGTGATGGATTTGACTAATCATAGGGATCCAACTCATTACTGAACAGATCTAGGCCAGACATTTGCTTACAGTATCGCTTTAAACGCTCTCCTTGGAACTAGTTATTGGAAAGCACTAATCATTCATTGCCGCCTCTCTTGACTGAGTAGAGAGCTTGTCGCGCTCCCCATGGGCTTCACCTCGTCCAAAAGATACAGCATTGTTCCAAAATGACACATAAATGACTGTGCATCCTTTTAAATGAGTAGTTACAGCAGGCTACTCTGTCATGAATTACCTTGGCAGATAATTGCATTTGGAATCCGATTTAACAAGGGCACAAATTTAGAGTGAATGGCAGACTAAGCGTTTGGTACACTGACGCACTCCATTACAAAACTGTATGCAGGCAGGTATTTGTATGGTGTGTGAATAAAAGTGGTTGGAGTTACAGAGTGAGCAGGCTCAACAACACATTCAAAGAGACTGAAATCTGTCCAGCATAGCACATGTTTTTCATGTGGTCATTATACTGTTGTTTGTCAGCCAAAGTTTACGTTCAGATTAAATTTATCTTGTTTTTTCTCTGTTTTGACAGCCTCATTGGATTGTCAGTCAAACTTGTTTATATTCTCCCCGCTGTAAACCATATGGTCTAATAACAAGCTGAAAAGTAAGATGAGTGACATATTAAGACAAAACTCTACACTGCCACTTCCTTGATGCCATTGCCTGTGAAATACCTCCTCTGTAGTCATTTGTTTATTAAGGACAGCTGTTTTTAGAGGTAAAATTCACTCAACCAGCATCTGTTGTATAGTGAAACATAGAATTCTGAAGAAGATCACTGGAGTAGGAATATAAATGTCATCAACTAACCACACATCAGGTAATTAAATAATCAAAATGTGTTCTCAGCGTCCTTATTTTAAGGGGTTTCATCGTGGCACATGGGCATGACTATGATTGGCGATGGGGTAAAGCTTCTAGATGAGGCAGGTTTGTAGTGTTTGAGTCCACATTGCCTCTGGATGCCTTCACTCAACAGGGCTGCATTATTTAAATCATAGGAAGTGGTTCTTTCTGTAAATCAGACCTGCAATCCTTTGAGCACTGCACATGTGAAATTACCTGCTAAGTAAATGGTAGATATTTGAAAAATCCTTGCAAAGCTTGTTCTTGTCCAGAGACATTTAATTCTAACAATTACATAAAACATGAAAAAATTAAGAGATGTCATTGATTAAATAGCTGAAACATCTTATGTTAGCCAAAATTTGTCGAAGAAAATAGCTTTTATAGTGTTTGTCAGGCTAAGAGAAGCAGAGTCCCTCTGTAATTATGCTCAGATTTACTTAGAAATAATTTACTTACAAATTCAAGTAGCCAGTAACTCCACCTGAAAATGGAAAATAGGAACAAAGAGGGACTTTCGGATCTGAGAAGGGAGACAAAAGAGACTGATACACAGAGTCTTGCTAGCAGGAACGATAAATTTTCATCTTTTAAAACAGAGCGAAAACGTCAGAGAGACTGGATAGATGCATGATGCTAGCTTGGGCCCAGACCAGAGACTCCACCCACTCCACTGAGTGAACTTGATTCTCTTGGTCTGGCATTGCATTCTTTGAAAGTGTGATTTCTGTGGTTGAAAAGGCAATTATCCAGTTAGCTCAGAGTAATGTTAGCCAAGTTAGCAAATATAACATTAGCCAACGTACTTTTTTGATAAGTCCAGAGCAGAACAAGTGATTTTTTGGGGTGTCCATTTTGCTGTTGCCTAGCTTATGTTCTGATGTGGACAAGAACTTTGACTGCTGTAAATATACTTTTAGCCTAGAATTTGTCCTTATCCTTAGATTTCTTTTTTCCCCTTCTTCCTTAAAGTTTCCTTAATAGATGCTTGGACTAGAGTTGAAGTGTTATTAAAGAGCTGCTCCCTGCTAGCTCCTGGGGGGTAAATAAAACAGAAAATCTCGTGGCCTTGTGAGGGCACTGAAAATCGACCGGTGCGGGCACAATGTTTTTTCTCTTTCCGTAGGAGTGTGGATTTAAAGTTGGTTAAGATAAACAAATCTCCCCTCCTGATTACAAGGCGAGTGCAGAGTCAATCCCAGGGAGCATCTTAAATGAATTATTGATCCTATGACCTTTCCCTGTGTTAAGGTTTGCTCTTGTTTGGTCCAGCGCTGTTGACTGGGCTCACACCACGGGCAGTTTGGATTGATCAAATGTTAGCTTTCCATATTAGACTGTTAATTATTCTGGCTGTATTTACACATCATTATAACAGGTGAGGCGTGGGGCTTTGGGCATGTGTCATTAAGCATATCTCAGTAAACGTGTGTGCCTTAGTTTTTACTTTTTGATTTATAGTCAAATTGATTAAAAGAGCATTTTCTGCGACATAATTGTGCTTTGTCCTTGGCATTTGAACACAAACAAAAGTCAAACAAAGTCAACACACAATCTTTTGGAGTTCTTGGTGGAAAATGCATCACATATATTTGACTTAATTATATTCTCCATCAGGTATGTTTGACAGCGCTTGTTGACAGAGAATCGCCTGGATCAGGCCCCATTGTGCTGATTTACAGGAGAGAAATGTCAACCAGTTAATCTTCTGCCAGTAATGATGTGATAGATGTGTCATCTTTACAGAGACCTGCTTTAATTTAATCTCTGGCATGTTGACATTTTGCAAATGTAGACAGGATGAAGTATATGAATTGTCAAAGGGTGGTATAAGAAAAGCGGCCCGGCCAATTGTAAAGCAAATTGAGCATGTGCACCGAACAATCATCATTTTCCTAATTAAGGTTTGGTTTGCACTTCAGTGGTGAGGGCTCTTTCTAATGGCTGGAGTTCTTAAATTGCTTTTCATTTGGAGTGCCTTCAAAACAAATGGAACAGCCTGCAGACGTGACATTTGGAGTGCAAGCCTCTCTTCTATTGCAAGTCCATTTGTTAAACTCGTCTCTTTGAGTTGGAAGCATCCCTGAAAATGTTAGCACATATGAATATTAATAACACATGGACAGTGGACACAGAGAGAGTTTTAAAGAGAATAACACGAGCAGGTGTTTCGGCAGCTTGAGACTTGGCCGTTTGAATCTAAAGCTTGTCAATTTAATTCCTGTAAAGCATGATGAAACGTTGTTTATCGCAGTTAGATGAAAGGCGGTGATGACCTTTATTTCAGCTAATCCACAGAAATAGAAGATTTCTTTCCTGAAGCCAGAATACAGAAAAACAAGACCTCGGTCTCTGATGTTATCAAGGGAGAAAGGCTGGAGCTGTCTCAATGATAGTAAAGGAATGAGTTTTTGTTTTGCCGTTGATCAGCTTGGGAGAGAACTGCTTGTACAAATATTGACTCAACTCCCGTGGTTTATTACATAGGTAAACTATTTTGGAGTAGCTCCTTTTCTTGTGCAAACAAATTCTCATGTTCTCACATAGTTTCTGAATTTATACTTCAATGGAAGATGCTCTGGCAGATGAAGACAACTGAAACTTGCAGTAACTGAAAGTTTATTCACAGCCTCTTGTT
The DNA here is from genome assembly GCA_029783665.1 of Naso thynnoides. NCBI lineage: Eukaryota > Metazoa > Chordata > Actinopteri > Acanthuriformes > Acanthuridae > Naso > Naso thynnoides. The sequence goes on from JAQLOL010000024.1 coordinate 8,909,482, forward strand.
TTTTCGATGCTGACAAGTACATTGTCAAGTATATGTTGTGTGTGTGAGAGGGAAGATCACAAACACCCAAGAACATTATACAGCAATGTTTCTAAAGTGAACATATTAATAAGGACAATAGGTGCAAAGGTATATTATGACTGAGAGAAATTGTAATTTATAGGTGTTAGAGAAAAGTGAGAAAGCCAAAGATGGTCAGTAGATGCCAGCGTGGTTTCATCCTGTGTGCAAGAGAAGAGGTGGGTGGGTGATGGACAAGCTCAAAGTGCAAAGTGTCACAGATGCTCTCGCAAACCTTAGATGACTGGCAACAGGCAGATGGCTTCCTTCATGCTGAGCTGTGAGAGGAGAAGGGTGAAAGAAAGAAACAGAGGAGAGGTGCACACACACTACCCCTCAACCCCCAACCATCCTCATCTTGCCCCTGCACCCATTGCTTGGCTGAACGTTCGCCCTACATGGCGCCCGTTGCACAGCTGTTGGCACCGACATGAGTCACGATGCCCTGTCTCTGCCTGCTGTATGTTGACAACGGAGTGTCTAAGTGTGTGCATGCGTGCCGTGAGCACGTCTGTGTGTAGAATCGGGGGCACATGGGGAGTGTAAAGTGGGTCAGGGATGAGAATTGCCAAGGCTTCACAGTGGGCCAGGGTTGAAAATGGAGGTCGGGCCAGGCCCCTTCTGCCCCTACAATTCACCCCGGAGCGTGAGGTCCAGCGAAGGGTGTAATAATGCCTTAATTGTGCCATGGATGGGAGTTATTGAGTTATTCACACAAGCACGGAAGGAAGGGGGTTTAGCCCAGGGGTGGTGACCGTGCCTGTAGTCAAGGAAGAGGAGGAAGAAGGACAGAAAACAATGAGTCATTTCTCTAATGAGCTGAACATTCCCCCTAAGTGTCTCTGGGTCAGTCAGATGTAAACTGTTCACATTACAAAACAACCTCTTTGATGACATTATGCAAGCAGAAATTTACTAATTAGGAGCAGAAAGCGACAAGAAAAAATGCGTAATGTGAGATGCCAGTGTGTGTTAATACTGATTGGATTCTATTTTTTTTTAAATCACATTTCTTTGTTTTTTTTCTTTCTTTCTTTCTCTCATGGAAGATAACATTGATGTTTTTCTAGCAAATGCAGACAATCTTAACAGCTACAAAGGAAACAAGGGACCAAGTTGAAATGGCAGATTGGAGATTAAAGCAGAGATCAAACTTTTAGGATGAGATAATACAGACTTTGCAGAATTTCTGTTTAGAAAGTCTAAACTCTTCTCATTATGATTCCATATTGCATCATTATGATTCCATACTGCCCCCCTGTGTTCACAGCCTGTGCCAGCAAGGCCTGTCAGTGCATGGTTTAGTTTCTGTAAATTGGTTTTAGCAGCGAGTAACTGCCTCTTTACCATACTCATAGCAAATATAAGTCGGCTACTATCATTTTGACTGGCAGTTATTTTACCACTAGTTGTATTGTACAATGTTGAACAGCACAATCAGAATTATTATACATGTTCTATTACATAAAATGAGTCAAATGTTTTGAATGTTTGTCATAGAATCTCTGAAATGTTAGCGGCTTCATTTGCATAATGAAGAAATGTTGAACTCATTTACATATATGCAGAAGATTTTTGACACTCAGGAGTAAAATGTCAGGCGTAATCAGGGTGCAGATTAGGTGATTGAAGAACGCCTCCATCTGTGATAATAATTAGAAGTCTATGGCTGGAAAAAAGGGGGGGGATTTAGAAGTCTGTCAAATACTTTACAGGAGCCCTGAACTACTTCATCCACAAGGAGCAATTTTCATTCAAGCAGTCACTTGTTTAATTATTTCCTATTAAACTTTTGTGCTGATGAGTGTATTATTTATCATACACATCAATTTTATTTCTAGAGTAAAAGACATGCCTACTGTAGATTGTTGCATCACTGAATTCTACAAGGTTTTTTTTGTTTTTTTTTAATTTGGTGTTGTTTGGGCTAAACAAGATATAAACAATTCGCTCTCACTGTTAAAAATGCTAATTATCTCATCCCATGTGGAGAATAGCTGGGGTGCAATGAAGTGATAAGTTCTTTTGATATTAGAATAGAAGAGAGAAAGAAAGAAAATCTTGACTACAGGAGATGGGAAAAGAAATAGCCTGTGCACATATTCAAATTAGGATTAATTCAAATGTCATTGTTAGATGATCAGACAGTAAACAGCAAAGAAAAGGTCAGTATATATTTAAATTTAATTTTAAAGCTTCTTTGCTAAAGGCAAAGTTTTCACAGAAACATAGTGCTACACAAACTGCGATAATCAAGCTTAAACTGAAATGCTTTTGGTACAAAGTAATTAGAAAACATATAACTTTATATTTATTTATTCAAAATTTTATTCATAAAAAACATGAAATTTAAGTTTTATTTTTTCCATCTCTGATAGCGGCCCCTATATTACTGTTCTCCAGGAGACAGCATCAGTACTTGTAATGTGATTGCTACAGACAAAAAGTGACGCTAAGTTGAAAGTAGTGCTAGCCTAACTTTCCCAGTGAAAGCTAGTTAGCCCAACTTGCTTGCTTCCACTTTCAACATGGTACATAAACTTAACAGCATGATGTGACCTCCAAAATGTTCAATGTTGTAAAGGGGCAGAAGTTTTAAATCGCCGGCTGTACACAAGCAACACTATAGGGGCTTGTTAAAAACAAGAAGCGGGGGGTACAGAACCATAACATGCTCCAGTCAGGGATGCACCACAGAAGTCAACATCTGTCAACCATTGCCATGGGAACCTCCCCTCCGGCTACGGCAATTTGAGACACTGTTTTTATTGCTACGTCTTAAAATTGTTTTATCCTTGAATTCTTGCTGAAAAATGGAAAAACATTCATAACACATGATATCATGATTAATATTTCCAAGCAAAATGAGTCTTTCTGATTTCTGTTTAAGTTTTTAAATAAAAATAATTGACAAATATATATCATTGCTAGTTTGGAAAGGATCAAGATTATATTCACCAATGAACTGCTAGTGAAAAATATAATTGACAACCTCACAACACATCATTGCAATCCCATAATCTGGCTCTTGCTATCACAGTTTCATGATTTATAACTATAAACTTTTATAGTAATCTACCTTACTCATTTTGTAGTATGAAATGACCAGAGCCAAAAGATGTACATACTGTATTACTGCTCAAACTCATTGTTGTATTAGAACTAGGAGATGACAAAAGGTTTGTTTGTAGTTCAAGTATTAGGATACAGGGGAAAAAATGTGCATTATGGAAACATTTGCAGCTCACAACATCAGTACCAGAATCAAGAAGAAGAAGCGATGAGCTTGAGAAAACAGCCTGTGGATGACAGACCAAAGACACTCTAGGAGGACAGCATGTCAAATGACCTCTCATCCTGCCCTATGAGAGGATCGAGAAAATATTAAGAGACATTTTTTAAAAGTACAATTTGCACAATATGCCAAATAAATGATGCCACAGAGGTACAAATTCCTCCTCATTCAGGTCATAGGGGCCAGTAAGAAAATATGGAAACATTTTTTTTCATGAAACTTTGAAGCCAGTAAAGTTTTCTCTGGCACTTTGATGGAGTATTAAGTCATGGATTGCCTTTGCTTTGCTACCCTTCTGAACATTTCTTACATCTCTGACCTTTCAGAAATGAGTTTGTTTTGCAGCCCTGTTGACAAGCGGCTCTATAGGCTGGCAAGAAAGGAATGGAAGAGTTATGTCATAAGAAGCAAGGCTGCATTCCTTATTTAACCCACTCACAAAAAAGTGAAGCAAGAGCCAGTAAACTCAAAAGCTGTTGTATTTACTGTTAGGTAAGTGCAGCAGGCAAATTGGATCATGATCAAGTACAGCCTTATTGATTGGATTTCTGCGTGGGCCAAGATCCTGACTTTATTTGCACATTGACACGGTGAGCAATATCACGGCAGATTTCATTACGCAAACAAACACATGTACACACACATGCTTCCCCAAGGCAATTCGCTGTTATATATTTCAGATGTGCAATGTGGAATTTGAAGGAGAAAATCCAATATCTACAGTTTGAGAGGACAGTATCAGACCTGAGGAGCATCCACTAATTCAAACCAAGAGAGAAGTAGGTGTGAGGCGAAGGCGAGCCGTCTGAGAGCGATACCTGTAGAGCCCAAAGGCCTAAAACTCAATACTGCTGGAGGAGTTCTTGCCATCCTAAAAAACGAATTATGAGCAGTAGGAGAGCAAGAAAAAGAGGCAGAAAATGGAGCCTGGTTGAATGTGAGCAAAAAGTCGGCTCTATGGTACTTCACAGTAAATAAGAAATTCACTGAAAAAAGAAGTCAGTAGAGACTGACAGAAGGAGGCCAGGGGAGATTCAGTAGGTTTGTTTCTCAGCGGTGTTTCTCATTTAATTCTTGCAAAGTATTTCAAAAGTAGCCTTTCTTAAAGCTTTGGTCTACGATCTGAAAACCAGTTTGGCTGTTGAGACAGATTTGAAAAACGCATACTGCCCATCCTGCCCACCCCCCTCGCTCACCCCTCCCCTCCGTGTTCCACGATCCCACCCCCCAGCTCGCCTCCTAACAACACGCCCCCACCGACAGAGCAAGAAGCCGGCCGGCAGAAAATATCAACAGCAAACATACTTTCAAAAACAACTCACAATGTCGGAGTCGGATTCACAGGTATGGTTAAAACATTTCGGTAGCTTGGCAGCTAAGCTAATCGCTAGCTTGATTGCCGCCGCTCAGACATTAGCAACAGGGAAGGGTAGTGGGTGGGGTTAAGACGAGACGGGGGCGAGACAGTGATTGGATGAAGCTCAGGGACCAATCCGTTTATGTCATTTTTCAGCGGATATACAGAATGGATTTTTTTCCTTTTTTTTACTCTTTATATTGTGTAGATCAGACTGTAGGACCATAACGGTCATATTAACGATGTTAATAATAAGTGCCGTGCTTCCAAATAGGTGATGTCTTTTACAAGGTGGGACAGCAACAGTCGAAAACCTTGAGATTTTTCATTTACTGTCATGCGACAAATTAAAAAAATTAAAAAATCAAAAACTGAACATGTTTAAATGGATTTCAAATAGTACTACAAAAGAAGTTTGTTGAGTTGGGAAGATACATTTTTCTGTGTGTTTTTAATCTTCTAATGCAGCCTTGTGTGCTGTGGGAGGATCAGTATGGAACAAAACATCTGCTACTTGCTTCAGATGTACTTAACTTTGTCCTTCAGCTTTTTTTGCTTATGATGTTTAATGTTGAGTAACTTAACGGTTAGACAGGGTTGGAAGTGCTGCCTTGTCTGTTACCAGCCACACTCACAAACACAAGTTCTTGTGGTTGTACACATCAGTATGTGTGTACGAAATGAGTTTTTTTTTCTCCCAGGAAAGGGCCACGTTGTTTGTCACATCTTTTTTAGTTCTGAAGCTGGAAGCACACATTGAGAATGTGCCACTGTCATTACTGTAACAGTTATCGTAACATACTGAATCTTCCCTCAGCATGTCAACAGACCACACACATCAGTGTCATCAGAGTTCATTTTTTAAGTATTTCATTTTGTGTTTTTTTTCTGAAAGAGTAAATCACTTTCTATCTGGACTCAGTTTTCAATTACAGAGTCTATTTAGCAATTTATGCATCATCTATTTATGCATCCTGTCAGTTTCTTTTTTGTTAATCTAATCTCTTGCAATAAAAAATAAACGTAACTATTGCTGTACAGAACTCCTACCTAGCTGCTGTCAGCCCAGTCATTGTGTTACACATGCACATCCAACCTCCTTTACATAAAGATGTACATACACATACAGTAGAAAGCCTAAATGCCAGTAGCTCCTCAGCCAGCGTAGATGTATTGAACTCAGTGTCTAAAAACAGCCGTACTGATGCAAATGCATTACATGAATGTGGCATTTTATGCCGTAAGGTATTTGTACAATCTCAATCCGTCCCCATCAATTGATGTACAGATGTTCCTCTGTGGCAGGCAGCTCAGTGGGCTGTGAAGAGGGCTTGTGATCACAGAGCAAAACAAGTAACTTGCAGGGAAAAAAAAATTAAGTGAATGACTGCAGTTCTCCTTCAATTATTGATATGTAAAGCAAGTCGACTGATAAGTACCCTGCTCAATAGACTACTTTAAAAAGTTCAAGTGTAACCCAACACCAGGCAAGTCTAAAATATAGGTGTGTAAATCTCTCTCAACTTTTCTCACACAAGAAGGACAGGGGGTTCATGCCAGAAAAAGTTTGATAACCACTAAATAAACTAGAAAGGATGGCGAAATGTTCTTTCTTGAGAATGCAATGCTGTTCAGCTCATGAAATTCTTAAGTGTTACCACCTACTCCTCCTGCAGTCTCAACATCATTTTAAAAGCTTACTTTTGTTTCCTCAAAGCTGTGACCTTTCTTGTGAGAAGCAGCAATTTGTTTCCAGCATCTCTGCCAAAACACAAGCAGAAGCAAAGCTGAAAGAAGGGGCTGTGACTTGGACAAAGGCCAATTATAATGACACAGTAAAAAAGAGTGAAAAACCCCATTTGAGATAATAAAATGGTTTCTCACACAGCAAACTGCTGGTTAGTTTCATAAACAGGAATTCGTGGTGCTTGTCACTTTGTAATAACAAGCTTTCATGAGTGCAGGAGCACAAACCTGCAGGACTGGTAATGGAGGATCCTGTCTTTCACTCTCCCACTGTGACACAGAGGCAACTTCTTAAACATATGCGTACAAAGATCAGTATGTGTCATTTTGTTCCCCAGATGTAAGTAGGCCCAAGTTTTGTTTGTTTCTCTGATACCTGATATTTGTCTGACAAATTAAAAATAAATAATTGCTGCCTTAATCCAAATTTGTGAAGGCGTATAGTCAAATCAGGCAGCTCATTTATCTGTTGCACTCTCAAGCGCCATCATTACCGGGGTTGCAGAGTTCAGCTGAACACATTTACACTGACAGTGGGAGCAGAGGTGTTTGAGTTAATTACAGCCGGCCGTCACACTGTTTGACCACTGATTATGGAAGTCACTGGAAGTTTTGATCTCAGCAGTAATTACCTTGAAGTTAAGAAGTTTAATAATCAAACTCATGGTTTCTTGCACTGCAGTCACAAAAAATGAACCCATTAATAAACAAGAGAAACCACTTTTTAACGCAGCACCAGTGAAGAAATAAAATTTAATATAAAACTGCGTCACTGTCAATGACCTAATTACCAGTGTTGTACAGAGTGGAAACTTTTCCCTGAAGCCTCTACATAAAAAACCTTGAGTTGTGAATTTACTTTCATACTTGTATATGTATATTATTTTTACCATCTCTTCTTTGAGTTTTTTTTATCTTCTGTCTTTTCTTATTATAAAGTCAAATTATTGGGGCTCCTTTTGGCTCAGTCGGTAGAGCAGGCGCCCCATATACAGAGGCTATGTCCTCTTCGCAGCGGACCCGGGTTCGAATCCACCTGTGGCCCTTTGCTGCATGTCATTCCCCTTCTTTCTCTCCCCTGTTTCCTGTCCACTCTTCAGCTGCCCTGTCCTAATAAAGGCACAAAAAATATCTTA
>JAQLOL010000024.1:8917175-8941049 GCA_029783665.1 Naso thynnoides
TCGTCTACCATCATGATGACTGTAAGGTGTTACCTTACAAAAACAAGCCTTACTATACATCTACGCATGTAATAATGGTTTGTGTGTGTGTGTGTGTGTGAGTCTGAGTAAGAGAGAGACTACTCACAGTGCCGTCGCCCCCACAGGCCAGGATCCTCAGGTTATGGACTTTACGGTACAGCTCCAGCCTAAATGATTCATGATTGAAAGCGGTTAATGGTCAATTAGGCAAAATCAATCAGATGCTACCAGTACAAATTCACTGATGTTAGTTAGTGCGTGGGCGCATGCGTGCATTCATGTGTGCGTGCATGCGTGTGTGAGAGAGAAAGAGGGGATAAGACCCACCCCTCCTTTGGTCCTCCTTGGTTCAGGTCAAACACCTGTCTGGGGTTCAGATACCACATGAATGACTGCAGAATTTTTGTGCCCTGTCAGACAGATGAAGAGAAAGAAAGATAATGACAGGAAGATATTAAAGTAATAAACTAACAAAGAATCAAGTTCAGTCAAGTCCTAAGTTGAACAAAATGAAAGGTCCAACATGTTGGGTTTCTTAGTACTAATTCTACAACTGTTATCAGAGAGAAGTTTGTGTGTTTGTGTGTCCCATCAGTCTTCTCATTCACATTCATTCCAAATCATCCAAATCCAAAACTTGCCCCAAAAACACTCATGGCACAGCCTTTGCACATGATATGTTTTCTGTCTTTTTATCATACCATGTCAATTTTTTTAAATGACGAAATAAAATAAAATGAAATTAAAAAAATAAAAAAAAATTTTTTTCAGATTTTTTTTTTTCTAATTTGGTTGGGGGTCTGCCCATTGACAAGATATTTATACTGGGTGGGATCAGAGGGTCAAATGGTATCGGGGGGGGGGGGTGCTGGGGTGAAATGAAGATGGTTGGAGCAAAAGCATCATGGCTGAGTCAAGGTAAAATGCTACTTCATCCAAAGGGCACTTTTTCCTGGCGCAAGGAATTTGTTGGTTTTTATTGTTTCCAGTGTACTTAAAACATTAATGGACACCCATGAAAAAGGAAAACTATTCCTGCAAACAAATGAAGGAAATAAACTGTAAAAAATAAAGAATGATCAGGACAGCAATGTACTCTAACCGCTCAGCTAGGTAAATTATCATACCTGGTTCCCTCCACTCTTCGGGTTGACAAACACCAGCAGTGGTTTCATCAGTGGTGACGGGATGGGTCGGATTATAAAAGGCTTCCACTGTCGTCCTTCCTGTCAAAGAAGAAGAAGATCTGCTCAGCTCTCCTCTTAGACCTAATAAAATTCAGTGAATCAAAAAAATAACCTAAAACACTATTGATTTCTTCAAATTTGCTATAAATTTTACGTGTATGCAAATGAGCCATGTGATTGCTGCCTATCATTTCAGAGTGGCTACGAGTTGACTGGGGACAAAACATGGATGTATTAAGAGAACTGGATACGTACGAAAAGATGGCCGCCCAGCTCATCCACAAAATTATTATTTCATAATAATTCAATCAAATGGGTTCAGTGTCTCATCAGAGGACCTCGGTATGGGCACAAAAGGAACTTACGATCAAATCCTCAACGCTGTGAACAGTTCGCTGACGTATCAGCCCCAGATGACACCAGCCATATTTAATTACTGCTCTGACACCTTAAAAACATAATGCTGCCATTTAAATCTAACACTACCGATCCCCATGGAGTATTTTGATTTGTAAATATACTAAAACTTTCGATTTTCTTCAAAAATATATTTCCACTTTGACCCATTCTGAAGTAAGTTGCACACTGTGACGACCCTGGGAGAACACGAAAGCATGTGTTTCAACCAGACACCAGTTTTCCTCTTTCAGGTTTCCTGATAAAAGCTTCTTCTATGCGTTTTGACCTTTTGTCCTCACACAAATGATGTTTTGGGTCATCTTAAATGGAGTTTTTGGAAGACTCCTGCCCAGGGGAAAATATTTCAAAGCACCCTTTGCAGTGTTTTGGTGTGGACAGGGTACGGAGTTTTTAGTTTGAGATGTCAGTGGGGCACACTATGAGGCAAGTTCACCAGACTGAGGCTTTCCTTGTGTCGGCTGGTTCGACCAAACTAAACCCCTACCAGGGACAACGGGCATCATGACGGAGGTTATCGACTCTCTTTGTCGACCCAGGCTCTCTTCTTTAGTCGCGAACATTCCCGTAAAAAAGGGCGTCATGCGAGTCTTCTGCCGCTCAAAACTGACCGATCGTGCTGCCTACTCCCGCATAGGAAGAATTAAACAAATTATCACAGGCAAAAATAACACTTTATGCAAAGAAGGCAAAGCCAAATGCTTGTAGAAAATTACTGATTGGGTAAATTCAGACATAAACTTATTTATTTTTCACATTCAGTGTCTCCTTTTCAATTCTATCATGACAGTCGTACATTCTTGACATGGGCAGCAGATTTAAACATTACAGTCAAGAGCTGCATAAGTACGTAAATAAGGCTTTTTTTTTTTTTTGACAAATCAGAGTGCAATGATTTTTATGGATTGACTCTGTGATAAAACTAACAGATCAATGAATTCCCTGATCCGTCTCATATTAACTGTAATATACCAGCAGTGTAAAACGGACTTCACCAAATCAGAACCAAACATAAAAACATTATTTAAAGTGGTAACATCATAGTTTGAAGAATAACACCACATTTCATACGTAAGTAAATCACATAGTAGTTAATTATTTAGTCAACTTTTAATGCATGTCCTCTAATTTTATAGGCAAAATAGTGCTGGTTGTAACTTTGCTAAGAGGAATTTTGACATGTTTACACTTAAATATTGGCGACTTTTCCACTTCACTGAGAATCAGAGGCATTAGAGGGCGCTACAGAGGTCAATGCTGTCACAAAGTTTGTTCAGATCTCTGTTGGCCAACATGGCTTTAGGTCACGTAGCCGGTTACTTTGGCATGCTCCTGACAGCACTCAACAGCAGGTTTTTACATTTTAATGCGGACAAAGATTTATTTAAAACGGTGCTTGTGTGGTTAGATTTTTTTTTTTTTAACGGAGGAAAAACTATTTTAAAAAATACTTGTTTATGTGTGGACTAGGCTTGTCTTTGTCCTTAGGTAATGCCTTTAATGTGCACAACTGTGGTTTTCTTTGGTTTTGACTGTGTTTAGATAAAACTGTACAGTTATATTACAGGCATTAAACACCTACACTTCACTTCTGATAACTGACTCAAGACATGATACTTTATTTTTGTTAGCTTTAAGAAATTTTGTTTTTATTTAAGTGGTTCTTGACCTCCCTACCTTGTTATGCTAGTGAGCAGACTGCATAACACATAAAGTGTAAGACGCAAGAAACCACTTACTGTCAGGAGAACCTTAAACATTGATTTGTTTCATATGTGGGTCATCTTCTAGAGGGTCACAGAGAATATAGCACGACTGACCTCTGCTCCTTTCTTGCTGCTTTTCCTCTTAAATGATGTTCTTTTCTTCTTCTTACTTGACTTCATAGATGACTGTTAAAGACACAAAGTACAGGCACACGGGTTGGTACGTGACGAGAGAACAGTGGAGGTATGTATTGCTCTTGATTCACATAAGAACGAACTGAAGGGAGTGTTACCTGATGGCGTCGGATGCGAATGATCCATGTGGGCGGAACTATAAGAGCAGCATGAGCTCCGATTGGACAAGCTTCCTCAATCTGCTGCAGCATGAAGCAGGACACTTTGTTGTGGTACTAAAGAGGGAAATATAACTTTTAATATATTTACTGACATCTATTGATATTGACAAAGAAAGATTATAATTTTGGGAGAATAAAGATTTTTTCTGGCAGAGATGCAGTTAAATAACATACTTGTGTAACTTAGTCCCTTTTCCAAACATACTTACAGCCTGTTTGCACCAGGAGCAGCTGATGGCCACAATCTCTTTACTGTGGAAAGCAAATTTCTGCTGAAAGCCCTGCACAAAAAAACAGAAACAGAGATTACTTTGATCTTGACTGCACCTGGAAAATTAAATTTAACTACCTTTTCTATTCTAATAAATTTGGGGAACTTTCAGAAGAGAAGAAACACATTCACAGTTTTACTCTTGTAACTGAACTATTATTAAAACAAAATGTATGATTAAAAAAAAGCATGATTCACTTTAAATTTTTTGTCAATAGATGAATATTTGCAAATTATCACACACCTTCCCACATTGTTTGCATTTGCCTTCTTGTCGTCTCCGATGCACCCAGTGATGACGCACTACAACGGGCTGAACACACACAGATAACATTAACTACCTGAAATTTACGTTACATCTTTGACCATTCCTTAATATTGTCAATAAACATTTTGTCAAAGTGAAAACAACGTGAGGATTCTTGCTTTAGTCTTGCTTTCATTCTGAGAACAATCATTGTTAAAAAAAATTTTTTTTAAAAAATTAAGCATAGTTGCTTGGAATTAGGGCCCGACTGATGCATTGTAGCAGATATTGACCTATACATGGTTTTCAAAATGTGCCGATACTAAAACTTTTATGGCTGTAAACAATAACTGGATTTTTAAAAAGGGTTTCTTATGTACTTTGACAAGCAGAAGATGGTTCATTATCTATTACGTCATGGTCTGGGGGAATACTCTTTTCTGACTGGCTGACAGGTGTGTCCTAAAACCATTCAAGGCAGAGGTAGTTTGGATCAAGTTTAATCACCATTCAAAATTAATTCGCCATCCAGCTCTTAACTGTAGTGACATGAAAGAGCACTCAGCATCTTGCCTATGAAGTGGAAAAGGCAGGGATAGAAAAAGCTGCTTGTAAGTGTGACCATAGGACTATAAATATATCATTTCAGTAAGTTTTTTTTTTAATTATTTAAGGCCAGAATGTACACATAGATTCCCAACATGGGGTCAGTTTATCCGATAAACGTCTGTTTGTAAATCTGTTGCTAAGTTTTGGGACCTGTGAGGAGCCACAGCCAGCTGGGTGAGAGCAGCCGGTGATCTGGCGGCAGCCTGACCCACTGCGTCGTCACCCCAGAGAGAAAATTTACTAATGAACTGAAATGTGCAGCTCTCTAGTGATCAAACATTGGTTAGCATTTCGGAATAAATAAATATTGATAAAATTAATAAAATAATTCCTTCATTCAAATCATACCGTAAAGATATTTGTAGCTGCTACGTTAGTTTGTTTAAACATACAGTTTAGATTCATGTTTTGACTCAACAGAAGAACAGGCTGCCTCTGAGGCACTATGCAGATATCGTCATGTTTCAATAAATATAAATGTGTTAATATTAATGGATCCCTCTTGTTTTATATTACAGCTACATTACAGACCAAGCAACATAACTTACGAAATCTATGTCAGGTGACTTTTTGTGAGAAATAAAGTATTATTGGAAATATTATTTGAGATTATTTTGTCGGATTGTTTTTGAATTTGAGCTGGTGTCAGGAAGTTTGCTGGTTTTCCTACTGCAGAGTAGTCTGTCTACTGAAAAGAAATGAAAGCAAGTTCATTTATTAAAATCCAACTGAATTTAAGTCAGTTCAAGTGATGGTAAGTGACAGTCGCTGTCACATATCATTCAAGCACAGCAGCTGTGCTACATCTGCACCCTAAAAATGAACACACTATGCCAGCACACTGCATGGGACTACCCGCTTATTTTTAGAAGGCACTATAATTAATGGCTGTCATGACAATGGTTAACCCTTTCTTTGTAATATTTTGATTTTGATTGCAAAACTTTCACCATAAAATTTTCATCTGTTTTTTTATTTCATATATATGTATATAGTTTGAAAATAACCGTGGCATAAGCAGGATAATCAACATGTAGGTGTGTGTTAAACAATTCAAAGGCACTTCGCGGAGGTTCTTCGCCTCCATGTTGTGCCTTAAACCATTTAAGGAACACCTACTAGTTGACTTATATAATTAATAAGTTAAAGCTAGGGTGGGTAATTCTGGAAAGCTAGCAAGATTTGAAAATTAACTTCTTCTCAGGCCTCCATCTAAACCCACCCTCTGTCTAAATATGCAAATATATAATATTGGCCAATATATCAGATATCGGAATTTTCTCGCTCCCTAATATTCTTATCGACATCAACTCCAAAAATACCATATCCATCAGGCCCTGCTTGGAACATCAACAACAACATGACAAAGACATTTCCAGAACTCACCTCTCGAATATTCCTAGAGCCTGATTCTCTGAAAGATGGTTTACACCTAAAGTTAATCTGGAGGAGAGCAGAGAAAGAGCAGAGAGGTGTAAACACATGGATGATGACTGGGCTTTTAACGTTTACCTTGCTGCACAAACCAGTCTGGGCAGTGTGACAGTTCTTAAGTAAAGCATGGGACTCAAGAAGAGACAGCTATTACAGCACTGACACTCCTTTGTGCCATGGTCAGAATGATTTCCAGTGAACAGGTCGGCAGGTAGAGCATACTTCAGGAGAAAGAAGAAGGTCAGTCAACGAGGTTCAGACCTGTGTGACTTTGTAGCAGTGAAAGTGGACTCAGCCTCCGGGGGAGTGACCGTGATTTCCCATAATAAAGTGTGCACAGAAAAAGAAAAAAACAGAGCAACCCAAACCAGAGCAGGGACACCACCTGACGATTGCAAAGTTGAACACTATTATACTGTTTCCACTGAGTGGTATAGTTCCATTTGGTATGGTACAGGAAGCATTTTTTTTTCGATTTCACTGTCAAAAAGGTACCAAAGGTGCCGAATAACCGTACTGTGCCATACCTGTTCTGGTCACCCTTTCATTTGGGCACAAAGCGTTCCAAGGGGTGGAACCACACACACTGCAGTCCACTGACTGCAATCGGGTAAAAAGCTGTTTTATTAAAGGTACTGTACATGATTTACACTTTGTTAAAATAAGTGTCAAATAGCTCCACATTCTGACAGCCAATACTGATAACAGTTTGTCAGTAATGTGGGTCTCAAAGTCTGTCCTTTTTGCGGTAAACTGAAAATATATTTCTGAAATCCTCTCTCCTGAGGATGCAGGTGAAATATTTTTCACCTGGAGAAAAAAGTGGCAGAGCATCCTTACAGTGCGCAGAACAACACGGCAGCACAGCACCGGCCATCAAGTAATGGTACAGTCGGCAGTGAAAATGCAGACCAGATCTAGGGGTACCGTTCCAAAGCGTACCATGCTGTTCTAAACCAAACTGTACCGCCCAGCGGAAACGAGGCTTATTTGGCCAGGAAACTATCTTTTAGAAAGGTGTATGGAACAGATCATCATATCGTGTGATTCAACTGTCATAAAGAATTGTTTATTCTTACAGGATGTGACATAATGTCATAATTTAAGTCTCTTTGAGGAGCTTTTAACTAGTTATGAAGCTGACGTCTCACATCTCATCACGTCCACAAATGAGACCCTCAGCAAGGAGGCATTTTAAGGTTTTATTACTTTTTTTTATGTTTGAAAATAACTCACAATTGACTACAGTCATTGAAGTGAATGGTGACCTGTGAAACTCCAACATTGTGTGAACTCAAAAACTTCACCCATCAGCATGAGAGTGAGCAGATAATGACTCAATTTTCATTTTTGGGTGAGCTATCCTTCAAAGCTACTATTAATAACACCAAACGCTGCTGATTGGAGTAGTGAATGGATAAATAAATAATAAATGAGGGAGAGATTGTGGATTTCTAGAAGTTACAATTCCCCCCATTTATGACCACCTGTTGTCATGTGACTGTTGTTCCATATTTAGCTCAGCACCAATGAGCTGTCACCATGCCAACAGTCTGTCAGCTGATAAAGAGAGTCGGATATGGCAGTGGCAGCCATATGTTCATTCTCAGTTAGCACTGTGTGCTGTTTTCTCCCTGCCGAGTTTGTCTCTGTGACTCGTCCTTGTCCCCATTTCCTATCCAACTGTTTTAGAAAGTTGCTGTAGTATTATTTCCATCCTGTAGCTCTCCAACAAAGCCACCCCATCAAACCTGTCAGATTTATCATACCGGTTTGATCAACAGGTAAATGAGAAAAGAGACAGATGGTTGTTCGTGATTTCAGGAAAAAAAAGACCCTTTTTTGATAACAGAAGAACAAAAGTAGAGTTTTTTAGAGGGTGTGTCTGACCTGGATTAGATTCCATTTTGATTTCCTGATTTCATAGGTGGATCATCCATAATCTTTTAGCTTTTATAGAACACATGCTCTATCAGTGTTTTCCCATGTATTGTTGTGCTTTTATACCATGGTCTTGGTGAATACTTAATTCTGATTGGCTGTAGGGTGTTGATTAACTTATAATATAAGGACACCTATGGAATTCCTCAAGTAGTTACAGTTAAACAGTCTGTTCACTGTTCCAAATTAATGTGCTTAGAAATAAACTAAATGAAAAAAAAAGTAAATATTTTACTCACAACACTGTGTGGTCCTGCAGTCTGTAAGCAATGATTATCTCATGAAAAGGTGAGTAAGTCTTGCGTTTGATTTGAAAAAGGTTAGTGATTGAGTTTATGTTCGTTAAGCAGCTAGCCTGCAGCCCCGTTTCACTGTGCATCTGTTCAGCCCAGTAACGTAACTTCAGGCTGCAGGATAATACAATTGTTCTGCCGTCATTTTCTTCGTGAAATTTGTTTTTGATTTGGGGACAATGACATGGCAGCCAGACCTGCTGTTAAACATACTGGTCAATTATGTTTACTGTTTGTCCACCATGCACAGTGTTGTTGCTTTGAATCTAGCTAGCATAACATAAGCTCTCCGGCTAACAGCTGAGTGGACTAGTTGATCTCCTTTTGCTTCATCGTATCTATGGCCCATCCTATTTACGGTAGTACTGAACTACGTTTTCATTGCATGAGAACCTTAAGGGATCGCAGTGATTATTCCAGTTATTAGTTGAGGTCTCAGGTGTTGTTAGGAAAACGGAGTTGTTGCTTATTAAAAATTTTGAATTTTGACTGCAAACTGCATGAAAATAAAACTGAATGGTCTAATTATTATTGTCTTTGGTAAGTGACCATGGTATAAGCGAGATAATGCCCTCCAAGGTGTCCATTATCAGGAATGAGTGGACGACAAGAAGGAGTGACCCATCCAACACGCAAAGTTCATTTATTCCAGATAATGGACACCTCGTAGGGCATTATCCCCTACTTATTTGGTTGGCAGCTCCAGAGCCAGGCTACCTACAAGGGCTTTCGTTATGTTTTTGCTCCCAATTATATATTATATTCATCTTGAGAGAAACACTGATATCATGTTGGGCCTTTTTTTTTCTTTTTTTAATTGATCTAAGTGAGGTCCAGACACCACCTCTGATCTGTGTGTCTCGGTCAGATTGAGGGTCACAGACGAGGAGACAGGGTAGGAAGAAGGAGCTTTGTGTATCTCACTCTAAAGTTGGGTTCATTGAGGGGCAGGGTGGCATCCAGCAGAATGGCTCTAGAGCTGGGAAACTGGAGGTTAGACATGAGGGACGGTTACCGTTTTTTCAACATGCTGTCCTTTGTTTCACAAATGAAAATGAATAAAACAAAATGAAATAAATAAAATAACAATTAAGTAAAATAAACACAGGTAACAGTGGGTGGGCCACCACCTTTGGATACATTTTCAGATTTCCATCATGACTGACGGTTTAAGATAATCCTCCTTTTCACACGTCACTAATCTTAAAATCATCCCTGAGGACTTGAGTTTAATCTTTATTCTTCCCTCAGCATCTTTTTGTTTTCTTTTTTTTATCATTGCCTTTCCAGCTTTGGCCGTCTATAATGACAGGAGTTTCACACCTGCATGTTTATGTTACTTTTCTCCATATAAATTAGTCAACTTAAAATGTGAACTCATTTGGATTTCTAGGATCAGTATTTGAATACATGGGCAATTACCTTCTCCAGTTGTTCTATACAGATGGTGTGAGCAACTATCTTACAGGCAGCACACTTCCTTCGGCTGACCGACTTTTGCTGGAAAGAACCAGAAAGTGGGAGAACATGATCAGTTTTGAAATATGACAAACAACCACAGATCTTATTACAGAAACAACTTGTGTTTTGAAAAACAGTGATTTACTTGTTTACTTCATGATTTTCAGCAGCAAGGAGTTTACAAAACATCAGACTGTAATGCCATCTCTCACCACTAAGTGTCAGTCCTGTACTGCAAAATGTGAAGTGCTGTCAGCTAAATATACATAGAAAAGACAAATGATGACTTTGTGTGTGTGCGTGTGTGAGAGTATAATGTGACAGACTGCGATAAGTTTGACTGTCATATGAGCTGACATGAGTAAAAAATAACATGACACATCCCTGTTTGTTGAAACTCAGTGACTTGAACAAGGCTGCAGGATTACTGTGCATGAGGTGTTCATTTTACTTTGCTGTGTCTTTAACGGTGTTTGAGTTTTTCTCCCTATTTCTTGTTGTTCAACTGCATGTTTTTGGAACAATTTTCCTGCATCATGCATAATGCGCATTGGCAGGCTACATTTAGTAGATGTTAAATGAGTAAATCTGCACAGGGTGTATTTTTTTCTAATGACAAACTGATGTTTAGACTAAGGCCCAAACAATGTGGTTTTACTGATAAAAAGGAGCAAGGAAAAAAATTAGATTTAATATCGGTGCATATCGAAGAACATAAGAGGTGATAGTGATATATCTGAGATCTGCCAATATCAGCCAATAGAATCTGCAAAACCATATATCGGTTGTAGGGGTGTGACTCCTTCAGTATTTCAGAATTCGATTTAATTTAGATTCTTGGGATCAAGATTCCATTCAAAATTGATTCCTGATTCAGTATATAGGGGGTTTATTTTCAGAATATATTTCAGTGTGTTTTACAAGACAGTGGCAGATTGTGGCATGAAAGCAGAGAAACTGTGTATAAAATTACAGAGATATTTTTAACATATTAAACTGTAAACTGCTAAAATGTAAACACGCAAAGAAAAACTTAGACAAAAGGTAAAATGTATTTAAAATGCACTTGAACAAATAAAAACTTTTTTTAAATCAAAAAAGTTTTAACAGTTTTTTAAATTCTCTGAAAATTCAATAACAAGTTCAAGTTGAATCAAGTTGATCAACCAATAATCATCTAAGATATTCATAATTTATATTATACATTTATCAGCCAGCTGATTTATAAAACACTTATTAAAAACTGATTTTTAGGATTTTAAATTTAGATTTTGAATTGCACAAATTGAGAATCTAGATTCCTATGTAAATCGATTTTTCACTACCTTCAATCAGTCGGGCTCTAGTTTAAACGTTTGGTCTGTTAATCAATGAAAAAAAATTAAACCTTATTCTAATATATTTTGCTTAATGAAATATACAAAATGAACTGCAAATTTGGTAACCCTTTCTTTTACGATACAGTAACTTCTGGGTATTTACCCAGTAGTTACTCGGTAAATACCCAGTAACTAGATACCTTCCCTTTGCTGTTGAATAAACACAAACTAGTACCATATAGGTTCAGATATATTACAATATAATACATGATAATTTACTCGGTAACTAAACTAAAACTGTACTTTAAAAGAAAGCCTTGTTTGTTTCCATGTAATTACCATGTTCTTGCATCTATAATTTGGAGTAAGTAACTCACCACACTGGTAAATAAACACAAACTTGTACCATGTAGGTTCAGATATATTACTATGTAATACAAGATAATTTACTTGTTACCATCTAGTTACTGGGTAAATAGCCAGTAGTTACTGTACCGTAAAAGAAAGGGTTACCAAATATTTTTCAACATTTCAGTCCTAATCAGAGCCAATTTAAGTCACCTTAGTAATCTACAAAAAACCAGACAAGCTGAGTGGATGGATGGGCGCATTCCTGGGCAAGCTGTCCTTGGCAGATGACCTGTCCGTGAAACTGACAACAAAAGTTACTAAAGTAAGGCATGAACAACTAACACTGTAACAAGTGACAATAATTAAGGCAAATTATAACAGATCCTCTTTAAATTGTGTCCTTTATTATGAAGCAAAAATGAATTAATAAAGTGTAAATTCATGATTACCAGTGAGATAGTAAATTGCATTCAAAAGACATCCTTATAATTGACCACCTTAGTCACCATTACAATTGATTACCATGAAATAAAGCTCGACACGTCCAATACTCCTACTGGGCCTGATTAACATTTCTCAAGCACTTGAGGTGAGCGAGCTTTACTCCAGCTCCCTCTGTTTGTTAGCGTCAAATTTGCACAAGTTATTATGTCCTGGAAAGAACACATTTCCATTTGGCATCATTGGCAACAGTAATGCTCTCGTCTGATGTTTTATTGGTCATAAAATTGTTTTGCAGTGTGCAAGTTCAATTAGTAGAAGCTGCTGATACTGACGAAAACCCGTGTGTAGAAATAGCAAGCAAGGAAAAAGTTACGTTTGAACTGTTGCTGAATGAATTTATGGAGAAGAACATAGAAATTCCTCTCTAAAAATGAACATTGCCTTCGAATCTTCCATAATTATTTCTCCCATATTACGCTAATTCTCTATTTTGACTACTTTTCAAGCTACATCATTACTCCAAATAGACATACTAGGAAGCACTTGAATTTTCATTCAAATCCAGATAAATCATTTTGGTTGATTTAGGAAAGCAGATTTTATTTTGTATCATACGTTGTCACTACATATCTTGTTTACTGCAGTATTACAGTAGATAACAGTATACATGAGCATGCATTTTACATTGAATGTAGTGTATATCACACAACATGAAATGAATTGATTCTTGCTTCCTTTTAAAGTCAAATGGAGCTGAAAGCATGTACAATGCAACATCCATCGTTTGCATGACTGTTTTCAGAATATTTAGATAAAATGTCATTCAGATCTGTAGTGTAAATACTCAGTAATGCTGGATGAACCTTAGGAAGATCTACAGACACATATGAATATTGTCTATAGAATCTCATTTGGTCTTGGCACCAATCCAGTATAAAGAGAAAAGAGAATTGATATATTTGCCTCTTTCACTGAACCAGACGACTCCAGAGTTTAAAAGTGCCCCTGCAGACTCATTTTAGGCTGCCAGACATCTATGTAAGATAACAGAGAGGGTGGACTGACCTCATTTTAAGTTGAATGATGTAAGCAGAGCAGTCTGCCACTCTCAGCCATGGTCTGAGTGTATTGGTGTTAGAAGAGTTGACTGGAACATGTGAATCTGATGATGTTGTAAGCAAACAGACTTAGAAAGAAGGAAGTAAATATAAATATGTGAGGGTGAAGAACAGTGAACAATCTCTCTTGGAGCTTGTAATTAAAAGCCAGGGAGTCATGTAGACTGACAGATACTGTCCACCTATGTCTGCAGGTGCCCAGCGTGGCACTGTCACTGTGTTTCAACAGCAGACCTCCAAGGTTAATTAAAAAAGCCACTGTCTCCTGGCCGACTCTGCCAGGCTTCGATGAGAGGACACATAATTAAAGTGACACCTGTTCATTCCCATTTCTAGGGCCCTCACAGCGCGTCCTGGACAGCAGCACAGAGGGTCGACGGTGGTGGAGAACATACAGCTGTAGAGCATGAGTGGAATCATTTTTAATGTTCAGTGGCATCTTCAGGATGCAGCCATGTGAAATGATGGCAGAGGTGCTGCGGGCGTTTGGATGTACGATTGCTGGCTGGACAGCATGACTCACCTGTGGTCACAGAGACACAGTTTGAGCTTTTGTGTGTGTGTGTGTGTGTGTGTGTGTGTGACTTATAGAAATAGGGAAATACTACATGCACCAGGAATAAATACAAACAGAAATAAATTGACATCTGTGTTACCAATTCTGTTTATTTTGCAATGTTTTAATAGTTTTAGAACACAAATGGCAAAGGCTCTTACAGAAACATGATGAATGAAGCTTCTATTTCTTTGTGAATCTTGCCCATTTTCCTTGATTTGGGTAATCACACTGACAGCAACAGTCTTCACTGTCAAAGTAAACAGAGGATATTTTCCACCTCGTACTCTCACACCATCTTAAAGCTTCCTGTCTGTGAATCTATTTCTTGACCTTTTCCGCAATCCTTTAACCTTTTCTTGACACGAAAGATTGTGCTCAGAAAAGGCCTCTTACTATCACACACGGATTGTCAAGTTGCTGCTGAAAATACCCCAGTTGTTACGACACATTTTCTTCGTGTCATTTCCTACATGATGGCCCTTCGCATGCTGCCACGGATTGTCTGGTGTCGGCAAGGGAAAGCCGAGTCTCGTGCTGTGCTGTCATGTCGTACCAGTCCCTGGTGTAAAATACTCCTCTGTATTGTGTACAGATTCAGTGACCCAGGCTGATAAAGGGAGGCCCAGTGGGAGCCTGTGCCCTACTCACTGCACAACAGGTAATTATCACTACCATCAGCCAATAAGTGGTGTATTCAAATGAGGGAAATTGCTATGTAGATTAGGTGCTGTGCCTGTCACCATGCATGCACATGTTTGGCGCATGCATAAACAAGAGAGGCCACTTGCATGTTTGTGCACAGAACACACACACACTCACACACATACACACACATGCAATTCAGCACTGATGCAATTGTCAAGATGCTGCAGGACAGAGATGTGAAATCTTTCACACACACACATGCACACACACAAATTCATTTTGACACGAGCAGATTAGGATGCAGAGGACGTCCTGCAGAGCTTTTTATTAACATATGCCATCACACCAGGGGGTCAGTGTTGCTTAGCAGAGCATCACCAGCACTGCAAAAAATCTTTATCAAATTAACACTGGCTTTTCAGCCTCCATTACTTTGTGCTCTGCCTTTCTGCCAGATCCTCCTCAACATTACAGGGATGCCAATTCAACAGGGGTAGTCTTATCCAAAGTATCATCAAACTGCTCTGGCAGATCTTAAAAAGTAGTACATTGCTGCAAAAGTGTTTTCATTTATGCTGCTCAGCTCAGGTAGTTCTTAATCTTTGCTTCAGCTGCAAAGCTTGATATTTGACATGCTGTATTTATAAATGATTTTCAGATTGATGCTTAACAAAATCATGACTTTACCAAAGATTGTGGGCTATACATTGATTTGTGTGAACCAGTGATACTCAGTTTTAAGCCAATGTAATCAAGATTTTAATTTAAAAATGTATCAAATAATCACATGAGGGAGGGGGCTAAAGAATTATCATCAAAATCTGCAGCTTCCCTCAGTTTTACAGAGCCTCATACGAGTTTCAGCTCATTCATTACTACTTCACTGTTTTGGTTCACCCTCAACAGTCTGATGGTGTTGTTTTTGCTGCATCAGGCAGCTGTTCTCAGTGAAAAAGCTTTAAAAACCCTCTTCACACCCCCTGCGCAGCACCAAACAGAAGACAGACACATTTAACGAAAAGCAGGAGAACACAGTGGAGCATTCAGTTGCTAGAAAGCAAATGCTTCTCTTAGGAGTTGGTGCTGATCAAAAATAAATCTAAAAGATACTGTATACTGGACTTAAGATCCCCAGCATGACTCAGAATAAATCATAAAAATGCTCTGTGAATGCCAAATGTGTAAATAAGCAACTTTTATGAACAGATTCTGTGTTCAGAACTTCTTTGCTATCCATAAGTTAAAAAAAAATCATGCTCAGAAATACACTGTACTTACCAATATAATGAAAGCACTGACTGATGAAACTAGTCAAACAGTTGAAATGACCTTCATTTACTAAGAGGCGATCTTTCAAAGCATTGAAGTAAGACTGCTGTCTCAGAGGCAGAAGCAACTGAGGTTACAGTTTCACTGTAAAAAAGTCTGAAGTAAAATACCAGAAACAAGGTCGCACTGTGGTTTAAGTTCCATTTTATCAGTTTCTTTGTATTGAGTTTCTTGGACCATGAATACTTAAAAAATAGCTTTTGGTGCCACCATACTGTTGGAGATGTTGATTGGCTTATATGAGTTGTCCTCGCCGGAAACAACTTTAGCTATGACAGAAAAATGCTCACTGAGCATCTGCTCTGTGATCTGGGAAGGTCTGTTCAACCTTGGTGTAGCTGTGGGTGAAACAGTATGAACCCATGTTACTTTAATATTAGTCTAACACTGTAAGTGCAATGTCTCCTTTGAATTGAAATCAAGTGAAATAAAAGTGTTAGGGTATATCACCAATATATCTCTGACAATGTGAAGTTCACCACATATTAAAGCAGTTTAACTACTTCTATCTTAGAGCAAAACAATTGCACTTGTACTCGAGGAAAAGTTTTAAATTACATTGTCTGTACTGAACTTGAACATTGCTGTGTTTTGTACAACTCAAGGCTCTTTAATATGTGCCTTAGTGTCACTGCATATTATGTGCACTGTTTGCTTTACGAAGCCAATGCGTTCTGCTACTGACTTTTAGGGATTTGGCTGATAGCAAATATTTATTTTTTCCCCTCTCAGTTCACCTTAGTTCAAGGCTCCATTTATTCACTTTACTCTGGATTCATTTCTCAGTCACAAAATTGTCAAAATGCTGTGGAACAAAGTGAACTGCTTTCAGACGATGGAGAAATTTTATTGTGATGACTGATGTCAGCCCCTCCCACACTCACAGATAATGTTTCATACTGATCCAACCCTCAGTGGCAGAAAGTTATGACTGGCCCAAGTGCAATGTTTTTTATGGCCTCTCCCCTGGGGACATTGAACGAGAAAGAAAACTGAATAATTCAAAGGGCAAAGAGCTGAGCCCAGGGACAAAGGATTATTGATATTTACTGTTTCAGAGTCCTGAGTAAGCTGTTGTCAAAAGTTCCAGGCTTTCTGGCAGGGTTCCTCCTGACCCTCTTTGAACCTGGTATGCATGTACACAAAAATTTGTATCACATGCACTTGCAAACTAAAAAAGATATATTATAGACAATGTTTTTAGTTTATAAGCAAGCACAGATAAAAACAGCTGAAAATTGTGTAAGTAAACTTGGCATAATTTAAGGCATATTGGGCACAAATGCATCAGCAAGAAGAACAGCACAACAAAATGTCAGACAGAAATCTGCGGCTAGACTGTTTGAGAGCAGCTGCACTAGAGAAAGAGATTCTTACTGGAACACAGCTCAAAAGTTCCAACAAGCTACTATGGCAGGACCTGAATAGGACCCCAAACCCTCCTCGAAGAGGTACATGATCCTTTTTATTGTGTTTACCTCATATTTAAACAATAGTGTGCTGTATGCATGGCTTCATTGTTACTGCCAAAATTAGTTATAACAACAAGGCAACTCAAAATACTGTACACCAAACAAATAATACACTGTTGACAAAATTCTTAAGGGTGCAGCAAACAAAAAATGCAGATCATATGTGATGTGTAGATCCATTCATGAGCAAATTTAGATCCCTTGTATGTGCACAGTCATGAGCATAACATATATGCATATTGTCAATATACCAAGTTTGGAAATAGCAAATTTGCACATTATTAAAGCCAGCAGGTGCTGATGCCTAGGAGGAAATGATCTAGACTCTTTATTGAACTGCAGACAGAGTATCCTGGTTCATATATCATAAAGTTTTGTTGTAGTTGATAAATTTTAGTCTCATTACAGATTTCAAGCCTAATTTGTCTTGCCTCGCTCCTTTACACCGACCTCAAGTTTACTTCCAAGGATGTATTGACTTTGATTAATGAGCCAAATTTGCTGCCTGGAGGATATTCGGTATGATAAACTGAATATAAACATGCCTGTTCCGTCATTGTACACTGGAGCCTTTTCAAGTTTCACCTTAAAACTTTTTTCTGTCACTCGTCTCAAAAAGGCCTCAGTCGTGTCCTGTCAAATGCATTCTTAACACCTTGATGCGTTTTTCAGCATGTAAATTAAAAAAAAAACAAAAAAAACAAAAACAGTTTATATTTGATTTATTAATAATGCTGGTGTTTTTGGTACTTCCTAATCCCATGTGGTGGTCATGGTAATGCATGTCTGTAGTGGCAAGCTACAAATCTGAGGACGCTGATCGGTCCACAGCACAAAGAGGAGCTGTAGGAAAAAGTCTTTTAGGGCATATGTTTTCCATATTTCCTCCAACCACACATACTGCACAAATCCATCTGTTTGTACAATGTTGGAAATTCTTGAGAGGAACAGTCAGTGTCTAATTGTGTGTGTGTGTATGTGTGTGTGTGTGTGTGTGTGTGTGTGTGTTTGGGTGGATGTATCTTGGAACTGTTTGTCATCCTACACAGCAGAGACTAAGGAAAGAGGGCAGTGGACGGCACACTGTGTCCAGCTAATACAAGCCTAATAGGGGCTACAGAGACTTGTTAGTCAGACACACAGCTCAGCAGTGGTTTAGGGTCCAATGCTCATAATCCATGCCAAACCTTTCCGGTTTGAGGCACAGAATGCCATTCTGGGATTTCTCAGATTTTAACATTTTTACATTTTCATTATGTTGACAGTATAAAACAACAAGGGTCGGACTGATATATTGGTTTGCTGATATTATCAGCCAATATTGGCCTATCACATGGTGCAATTATAGTTTGTCTAGTTTATTTAATAACTAACAAGTGTTTCCTGCTTAGTGCCCTGATGTTTGAAATAAAGTTTGTTAAAATGTAATATACCCTGCCTCCATTACATAATTTTGTCAAACCCCATTCAGCCAATATACTGGATATCAAGATTTTTTTCTTCCCTTATTTCGGCTTTGGCAACGTCCCTCCAAAAAACATATCTGTCAGGAAAAAATAACTATTAAAATAATGTATATGTTTCTTTTTTCTGATGCGTAAAAAACATTCACATTCATGCTCATTCATCATATGTATGTTTTACAGAAGTAAACTCAGGACAGCCTCTTCCTGTTGGATTGAGGATGTCTCCAAGGAGACCAAATCGAGTGCTTTCCCTATACAATTAATTAAAGCAAGTCTTCTCTCCAGAGCACATTCTCTAATAAGTAGCTCACTGCCCCTCTGACATTTGAGATTATGTGCTTGTGTGTCTGTGTGAGTGGGGTGCATGCGCCCTTGTTTGTGCAGGTGTGTTTGTGAATCTTTTCATAGACAACCCTGGACACAGTGGATTTTTTCATCTGTCACAGTCGCCAAGTCCATTTTAGGAAAACAGTGTTCAATGCAAATTTAAAGGGTAATGGAGTCAATCTGACATCCATTCATCCTTACACTGCAACTAGACCACATCAAAACACAATGCACCATGTCGAGTTACAAAGTGCATATTTGCCTTTTCTTGTTTGTTAGTGTTATTTCCAAGAAATTCTGTTTACGTGTCCCAAATCTGTTGAACCTGATAATATCAGTGAAATGGTCACTGATAATGTATTTCTATTGTTGTTTTGCCAAAGTAGGCAATCTTGCAATACACATCCCATTCATAGTGACTACAGCATTTTTCATCTTCTTTGTAGTTGTCTTTTTCCAGAGCCCTTAGTAAAAATTTGGGAGAGATGACACATCCTCATCCCATCTCATGAAATGCTGACACTTCTGTCATTCAGCTTTTCACACAGAGTTTAAGATACCATTTAGTGTCTGTGTGCAATGCAAAAGCCTTTCTGGCACAAAGACTTTCTTATCATGTGGTTAACATTGTAAAATGGTTGCAGAGTGGTTAAGTTTAGGAAAAGAGCATTAGATCTACCCTTTCACTATCATTTTCACGTGGTTCAAAGCCTCATGGACAACAGTCCTGTGTATGAACCATTAGTATTCCCCAGCCTTCACTCGTCTTGAAACTTTGTTGCTCTTTCTACTAGGTTGGGTGTAGCATGGGGTGCCGAGAGCATCCTAATTTGATTTGGATGGTTTGGTGCGTCTTACACAGACACTGAAGAGTACCTTCTGGCTAAGGAGCATGACATAGCATTGGTATTTGGCAAGCCAGGAAAGAACCTGGGCTGGGAAGGATCTCAGTCTATTTTGATACAAAAAAGGTAACAGTGGCGTGAGAGTTGGGACTTTTTATCAGAATTTAGCCAAAGTCATTATCTTTCCCTCACCGTGCCTAAACCGAACCACAGACAGTTGCATGCCCTCAACTGGCCCATCAACTGGCACTTGCCCATATGTGTGCCATAGGTAATTACCTCTGTTTATACACTGAGAGACTCACTAAGTGTTTATTCGTGTACAGCATTTTTTGCTCTCACTAAACAAGTGCCTAGGGAACTTGCGCCTAGGGATGAAGTACATTTGTGCCTGAAAATATAGATACAAAATGATGTCAAACTCATATATATTCTCATATAATCAGATTATATAACCATTATCATGCTCAGCTCTTCAGTGTGAGTGGCGGTGCTGCACCGCTTCTCAACTTGCTCAGCAGTGTTAATTTTTACCAAAAATTCCAATTTAGTTTTAATCATAGCCTTTTGATTAAAATGCAATTTGGCTCTAGTCATATTTTAGTCATCTGAAAAGTTTTAGTTTTAGACTAGTATTGGTCGACTTAATATTGTATAATTTCAGTCAACAAAATGTACCGTTTATTTAGTCCGCTAAATTGAACAAGTTTAGAGTGTAATGCATGGTTTAATTGTTTCTTTAGAATTTACAATTTCATATAGACTGAGTCTTACTTAAAGTTAATTCCCTGTGTGCAACTGCGCTGTTATTGTTGCTCTGGGCAACAAATGGCTCATTCTTTTATTTGCTCTCCATTCTCTTGCTCTTTACATTGTGGGATATTTTTGGTGCATAATTATCATCTCCACTTTCAAAGCAGCAGGTGTGTTACATGTCTGACATAAGTGCTTATGAATGTTCTTTTTTTTTGACAATTCGGTTCATGGAGCCAGGATCAGCTGATATACTTTACCATACCATAATCAAATAACAAGCCCACTGATGCGCTAGAGTCAAATATAGTAATAGCATCCTCACGGTTTCATGGCGTCAGTATATAATTGGTTAACGGCAACTCTCAGTTGCGTTGGACTAATGTGTCCCCCACAAACAAATCACAGTTGGGAACTAATGAGCCAAATAACAAGACCTGGAGGCCACCTACTGTTAGGGAATAGACATATCGCATTCACTTTTTTCACAGTATTCACTGTTTGTGGGCGATGCTGCCGCTTACTTCTACGCTTCTCCAAAGCCATCCTCCTTGCCTCTCGTCACTCCTCCTCACTGTCCCCTTCAACTGCACTCATTTTGCTTCTCCTCTCCTTCTTCTTCTTTTGGTTTGAATCTTGCTTGAGTCGCTCGACTTCCTGCCTGTGAGCGTCTCATAGGACAGGTGCAGCTGACCATTTAGCCAATCAACACATGGACGTCACTCTTATCTCACGCTCAGCAAAGCACGATTGACTGGTAAAATGTCACATGGGAAAAGATGCCTTCAGGGTTCACAAAAAAACTCTCCAGCAGACAGCTTTGGCAGGCAATAATTTGAAATGGTCAAATTATCGTACATTTACCCTTTTTGGGATTATTGATCGTACATCGTATAGAGGGCCAAATTATGGTATAAATACAATCATTATTGTACACCTGGCAATGCTGCCCTTATCCCATATGTGACAGCTGTGATAGGACGAAGCCTATTCTTTGGGATTATTGATCGTACATCGTACAGAGGGCCAAATTATTGTACAAATACGATCATTATCGTACACCTGGCAATGCTGCCCTTATCCCAGATGTGACAGCTGTGATAGGACGAAGCCTATTCAAAACATAACGATGGTTATGTAGCATTGCTCCAGATCTTGTGGGAAGGCTTTAGGCTTAGCCCTCTGAGCTGCGCTGTCTCCTCCACTGGTTCATCTACATTAGCTGCAGAAAAAGCTTCTTTCAATGGGAGCATAACTCAGGTCTCAAGGGGCTTTTGCATTGCTCAGACTAACCTGACGGTGGTGCACACCCCTTCTCTTCTCTTTCTTCCTAGCTAACATTTCTGTGTAGACATAAGCATACCAAGTTAGCATGTTGCTAATGCTAATAAGCGCAACTAGTTGCCAAACTAATGCTAAATCCTAAACTGCCACCCTAAAATGCAGCTTGGCATAGTTAAAACGCCAGTCCCAACAAATGTGCAAAGAGCCCATTGTTTCTGAAAAATCTCCCATGTTAGATTCACATTTTCCTCCATGTTATTTTTCCTTTGCTCCATGTCTGGAACATGCTTGTTAGCATCAGTTCTGGTATGTAAATGAATCCCACAGAGACGTACCTCACAAAGACAGTCATTCTGATTGGATGTTTTCCCAGCTCACCCACCTTACCACATGACGGAAACGGTTCTGACTGGATCTAGTCCCTACTGACCATTTTTGTCTCATTTTTATTTGTTGACAAAAGTGCCAATACATTAAGTCATAGCTTTTGTCATCTAGCATTTATTTATTTAGTTATCTAATTTTTGTTAGTACAAAAAAAGTTAACAACTATGATGAGCAAAATTAACAATGAAATTCAACAAATCAAAAAATTAACATCTACGCACCAAGCCCCGCTCCACAGGCAATTTTCTGGCATTTCTTTGCCCTCAGTCAGTTCTGCTCTTCCTCCAATCCTTTCCAATCACCTGTTTTGACACTTACAGGTTGATTATTTACTGAGTGAAATTTTTTAAGGAGGCAGACTATTAATGTAGCAAAATAAAAGGTAAAAAATAGACAAAAATATTGGCTCAAATAAACTGACTGGTGATGAGTTGAGCCAATCGTCAGTAGTTGATATATTCAGCCAGATGTCCAACCCTATTGTCCACCTCAACAGCCATAGTGTGATTCCAGTGTGTATTAACATAGAAGAAGTATTTCTTTCATCAAAAAAACTTGGTATCTGAACATAACCCAGGTAGTGCTTATGTTTTTACCACAACATAACAATGAATTTAAACTAGTTGTAATATAAACATAACTTCTAGGAGACAGTATTGACTTAAGGAAGAGAAATACATGTGGATTAATATATTAGAGTGTTGTCAAGTTAGCTTACAGTGAGATTCATAAACCAGCATGAGGTGTTTTCCCTTGTTCCACATTTAAATGAATTAAAATGCACTGGAATACATTTACAGAAATAGAATCTTAAGTAAAGAGAGTTCAGAGCAGCTCTCGCTCCAGATTCGCAAATATGTCAAGAAAAATGTATTTTTCAGACGCTTAACCTGATAGATCTCATGGTATAAAACGCTGCATGTCAATTTCCAACCCTATTACTCACCTAAACAATAAAGCAGACACACATGAATGGATTCAGCAAGAGTTTGGTTCCTGTACAGTAGTCACACACATGCATCATTAGCAGCAAGCCAGATACTGGTGGTAGCTGACAGTGGAGTGTAGCTTGCTGTCTTTACTTAGCTCCATCAGCAGAAAGCAAGGAAAACATCTGCACGCTGTCTGCAAGGTCCAGTTTCCAGATCACCAAGATACCTCCCCGAGAGAAAAAGACAGGCAATGTCAAACAGGACTAAATTGTTTTTGCCTTACAAGACATCAGAGTTTTTGACAGTTCTGACTCAGAGGAAAAAGTGTGTTGTTAGTGTTGTTTTCTGTACAGATGAAAGAGCTTTTAATGACTTAAACTTATATATTATTTATAGAATGGAAGTAGAAGTGTATAAAATTTCAAAGCATCGAGACGTTGATTAAAAAGACAATAAAAAATAAAAGTGATAAAATTAAACCAGAACATAACCCTGCGTACCAGAAAACAAATCTAAGGCTGACCTGAGGGTAGTACTGAACTGCAACATTTCTGCAGTATCACATTTAGGGCCTGACCGATACATATTTGTTTGCTGATTTTATCAGTTGATATTTGCTCATCACAGATATATGGGTATCAGCATATATGGTCTCTAAGAGGAGTGTTTACAGTTCAGTGCACTGATGTCTGGAATAAAG
>JAQLOL010000024.1:8941149-8964193 GCA_029783665.1 Naso thynnoides
AGAAGTCATTTACAGGTAGATCTTGGTCTTACTTTGACCTCTGGCTATGGGGATGTGTTCATGTGATTGGCTACAAATTATTTTATTTTATTATTTCCTGTTGGAAAAAATGCATTTGTGGCTGGAGGCAACGCAGGGGAGCCTCATAAAACCCACACACCAATGCAGTGAAGTTCACAAATCACAAGAAATTTTTAAATGCAGATTCAGCAGTTTGCGTATAAATGTCACAACATACATACATACTTTTGATGAGAATTGTAAATTCTTAAAATTAAATGTAAATTAATATTTGTTGATTTCCATGATATAGCCTCTATTTAAAATGAGAAATAACTATGTGTGCATCAGAAAACAGAAAACAGAGACATTTCTGTGGTGAAATGATTCACAAAAGACCTAAATAATAGATTTAATATTGTATCTATTTTATTTAATATTACTAGGAAACCTACTGAAGTCAAATCACTTGTTCATCTACATGCAGTTTAAATCAGATTTTAAAAGAGAGGGATATGCGTTAATTTTAGCCAGTGCAATCTGAAAAAGAACATGTTACTGATTGTGCCCCCTCAAGAAAGTCAAAATTGTTTGTTTTATTACTGTAAGCCCCACAGCTGAGCAAGTAAGCATTTGCTCTGTAAACTGAGGAAATTAGTACACAACAATTAGGAAGTGTGTGTGCAGGAGCCTCTTTGCCTACTTGCATTTTTGTAGTTGAAAATAGAAGTTAGCAACAAGCACTTATGTGATGTCCATCTGTGGAGTTTTGATGCGTCCGGTCACTTTTTGCGCGTTCTACCCCTGTGACCTGCTAGAGCAGCATGATCTTTATTCATCTAGCACAGCCTGAGACCCTCACTTAGTGTGGAAGTTGTTAGGCAAACTGATTTTTCCCTCTCAAAGTGTTAACTTGGCCTCAAAAGTGATGCAATGGTTGCTGTCTTTCTGTTGCCTTGTTACATTCATCATGATAATGTTCTGTTTTCCAGAGGTGGGAAGTAACAAAGGACAAATAGTTACCTGTTACCAGTACAGATACCTGTACTTTACTTGAGTATTTATTTGTCCAAGAACTTTTTACCTTTATTCCCCAAAAATATCTGTACTTCCCACTCCTTACATTTTCAAAAAAGACTCTACTGCTTTAGTTTTAATGCTTTCGAATTTTTGGCTGTGATCAAGACGCTTTACCAACCCAAAGTGTCAGTAATCGACATTCGGGTAATGAGACTCCACAATCAGCTGATTTTTTGGTGTGTTTGGGAACTGGTCGGACAAATCCTACTGATTCTACCTTGTAATAGTCATGCCTTGTAATAGGAGCAGTGCAGTCTGCTACAACTACGGCTCCTATCTCTCCCCTGTCACTGTCATGCTCAATGTGTGTGCTGCAGCCTCTCACAGCGACCTAGCACTAGTTGCTAAATGGTTAGCACTGAATGGACATTGAAACGAAAATGCTGGAATACGATTTCTGTCTGCAAAGTTCACGAGTAATACCCTGCTCGAGGATCTACTAGTTTCGACTCCCTGTAAACAAACCGGTAAGAGACTGCTTGCACAAATACACTGTTTTAACCATGTTTGTATTCGTTTTGAGTCATACGCGCTAACGTGCTGTGTTGTCGGGTGTCCGCTGATGTTGCATATCTTTTGGGGTTTGATTTGGAATATGTTAAGACGTTGAAAGCACAGTTTAAAATTCTGCCCCCATGGCTTAGTAGTTAGTGCTGCGTCCCCACACGAGGACAGCTATACGGCTGGACTAAGTGTTATCGCATAGCAGGTCTCGGATAGCTTGCGCAATAGAGCTGCATGTGTAAAAAGACCAAAGTTGTCCTTTAAGTGAGGAGTGTGTGTATCTTTGCCACCTCAGGTGTTTTCATACCACTGTAATGTAGTTGAATAAAGTTGGAAGCAATACGAAGAGCTCTCCTCTCCACTCTCTTACGGAGCAGTTGCAGCGCTCGTGCATGTGTGTTGGGGTCGCAGCTTTTGAATGAGCCCAGAGGGGAGGGGGTGGGTTCAGACAGAGCTCTGAGGAGTTGTTACTTCTGAAATCTTGCTAGCTTTTTAGAATTACCAACCCCAACTTTATTTGTTGGTTTTAGTTTTTTCACTGAAGCTCTTGACAAATATAAAATACTATTTAGTCAAAAAACAAAGT
This sequence comes from Naso thynnoides, assembly GCA_029783665.1. Classification (NCBI taxonomy): domain Eukaryota; kingdom Metazoa; phylum Chordata; class Actinopteri; order Acanthuriformes; family Acanthuridae; genus Naso; species Naso thynnoides. Next base: position 8,943,320 of record JAQLOL010000024.1, read on the forward strand.
GCAAGGAGTGCTGCTCGGGAGTAGAAAAAGGTGTCCCTCTGGTGCTCTTCAGTTTGGGGATCTAAATCATTCAAAATCTGAGTAGGCATTTTTCTTTGCATTGAAGCCATGAGAAAATAAAGGCTTTTTATATTATCACCCTCTTGAGTGCCTCAGATTTGGTCAAGAATCCAGTATAAAATACTGTTATTTTCCCTTTTTTTAAGCTCAAAGCTTAGTGTGTAAAAAGTAAAGTACATTCAGATAAAATTGCCCCTAACTGACCCTTTTCCAACATTCAATACAACATGTCAGCCTTACAAATACCACATGAATAATGGAAGGTAAACTTGAAGTAAAAAAAATAAATAAATGAATAAAAAAGCACACACAGTGATGGTTTCATCAGTTCACACTGCATAGTTTCATTTTAGGATGTATGGAGATTTGTGAGGGGTTTTTTTGTTGGTTGGTCTGTGTATCTGTTTTGTTGTTGTTGTTTGTTTGTTTTTAAATTAATATAGCAGAAAAAAACAATTCATAAGAAGGAAATGGTAAACATGTTCTAAGATAAGGAGGACAGCATGTAACAGTATGTTCATTTGAAAGTGTTTGACTGTGAGACTATATTTTTCCTGCAGAACAAAATACTGCCTGACAGATAAATTATTATATATTAGCTAATGAGCAAATAACTTCAATAGGAAAGTTAATGTGTGGGAGATTTAAAAAGAAAACTCATGAATAACACCTGAAAAAATACAGCACTTGCATCAAGAAAAAGACAGCAAATAGAAAATAGCCAGAGAGAAATCCCACATGGCCCAGAAGAACTCATTAAGAAACACAGAATCGATAGCCGGATTGTTAGACGGAGGCAAGAGTGAGCAGCGGACAAGGCCAGTCCACCTGCTTACTCTGGATCGCTGCTTTAAGCCAGTTTTGACTCCAGGAGCCTTTCACCACCTTCGCACCTTCAATTCCAACCCCACCAACCTCTGCCCATCCATCTGCGTGTCTTGTTACAGTATCTGAGCACATAGTAGAAAAGCATCCATGTGCAAAGGACGTTTTTATCCACACTCACCCCTGCCAATTCCTCCTGCCTTGAGACATTTTTAATAATAGCCAACTACACCTTCAATATGAAAACACAAGTTATGTTGTGAACTGTAAAGAGCAAAATAAATTGTTGCTGTCAGAAAGAGGAATACATATTTTTGTAGTAGAAGTTGTCTTCATTCTGAAGGCATACCTTTTAAGTTTTTGAAATACATTTTTTTCTTTCTTTTTTTTGGAAGATTAAGGTTCAGTGAAAAGCTTAAAAAAAGGGAAAGAAGCATGTAGGTAAATGTAATACAAACAAACAGATAAAAGTGAAAACAGAGGTAAAGAAAGAATTCCTTTTTGTACTGTACATGTAATCTCTCACTTCTACACCTGCTGTGGCTTTATTTATCAGTTACCTCAGCCTTGGGCTACATGCCATTTCAACTTAGACAGCTCATCAGGATGAGTGGCAAGTCTAGGGCGGTGAACTTATCATGTGAAGGGGAGTGGAGCAGTTTTATGCTTCTGTCTCAAGGTGAAAAGTTGTGTACTGCCTTTTTTAAGGTATCTTTCCATAAATTTTTAAGTTTTAAAGCCCAGTCCAGGCGGAAAATGTTCTTTTGGCCGCTCGTTCCAATGAACAACAGGCTTGTTTTGCACTAAATGACAAAATGTTTGTGTTAACATCGATCGGATGGAAGACGGCTTTCACATTTTCACCTGCTGGGGGTCAGATTGCTTCGGGTTTCATCATGTCTTGGCGTTCACCTTGACTGAGTCCCTTATGGGACCTGGAAAAAAAAGGTTTGTGTACTGCAGTTAATCATTAAGTGCAGGACCTGTCCATCATTCGTTTGCCTGTTTTATGGGATGGCTTGTCTGTCTCTCTCTCTGTCTGGCCCTTTATCTGCCGTATCAGCTGTGTTTACCACTCCAGTAGCTGCTCAGAAAGTACCTACTGTCCTCTTGACAAAAATAGGCTTCTATCAGTTTGGCATTTAGGAGAACAGGTAACAAAGAGGAAGGGGAGATGAAAGGATACTAAAGAGATGAGAGAAGGGGTTAAAGGTAAGAGATAAGAGGGTGATATGAGTAAAAAGATGATGAGGATGGTCGGGTAAGTTGAGAATTCTGTTGCTAATTACCGTGCATGCTTCATTAAGTTCAAGCTTGTCTCAGAACTGAGAGGCTGCTGGTGTTGGTGAGATTTTTTTTTTTTTAAATGGGAATCATGACTGGATACCATCTTTGCGCTTGCTCTCAGTTAAGTCAGGAGCAAGACGTAGCAGCCTCCTTGACACTGTGTTATTCCTCAGGTCATGGCCAATCAGCCAGAGCCCAGCCCTGCTCTTCTGTCAGTGCACTTTGCTTAAGAAGGAACTCCAGTCCATTAAGCTCATCCCACCTGTCAGTTTCAGTGCTTGAAATGCACCTTGTTGACCCGTGCCGACCTTTAAGACAGAGACTATGCTATAGCCTGTGGATATTTACTCTCAAGAAACAATGTTAAATTTATATGATGCCATTTACGAATGCTTATCACTCCTGCCTAGAAAGCACATAAAAAGGCGGCCATATTGCTTTAGCAAAAGACTGAGAGAGAGGGAGAACTGAGCTGATGATGATCTCAGTCCACCGAATATGATATAACAAACCTTTCTGGCACCACCTGACTAGAAAAGACCAAATTACCTTATTATTAATAAAGACTGGTTGTGTAATAGTCATCAAACACACAATGAAAAGCAATTGATGACACTAAATAGTTTCAGTCTAGCTTACTATGTGTTGCAGCAGTGCAGCATTAGCTTTATATAGGACATTGTGAGAGCACAGATGCTTAACTGATCAATAGATGACGCAGTTTATTAATTATTGCTGTTAACCTTATTTGTAAATTCCACAAATGAACCACAAACCAACCTACCCACTCTTGAAGCTGATTTATGAATATGAATTTTATGTTTTCACGACAAAGCAATACTCTCTGATCTTTCTTATCCTATACACATAAAAATGTACACATTAAAATGTCCATTTCATTTAATTAACAACAAAAACCAAAATGGTGAAACAAACAGTAAAAAACTAGTGCCCAGTGGCACAAGTCACTGTGATGTCCAGTTTGAACAGCCACACTCAGACGATATATTTTATGGTTTCATATGTCAGTATTAAGTATTATAACAGAAATATTTGGACTGATCTAATTAGAGTCTCCATGTAATGGAGGTCAGTGTTGGTCATCCTGCTTTAGAAAGAGTCTGTTATTTTCTTGCAGATCTTCTTGTCCTGCTTCATTTTATAAAACTGTTCTTTCTGAAATCATCAGTTGTGAGTATCAGTTATCAATCGACACATTTAATGTGTCGCTCGACAAAAATGACAAAATGTGTCGCTCGACACTTTCACTGCATGTCATGTACCTGAAGAGTTTTGTTATGTTGTGGACAGCATCATATTTTGTTTTGCGTAACGTGATTGGGTAGTGTTTACGACTCCATGGAGATACACTAGTTTTAACTGAACTTCCTTATTGATATTCTATCATTTGTGTCAAATATGGTTATCAGGAAGAGGACTATGCTAAAGGTGACAACATCACGCTACTCTTTCATTCCTGTCAAGTGACACTTATAAAATGTGCTAAGCGACATCATCAGTTGGCCTTTATTTATTTCTAATACCGTCATTGTGGCTGAAGCATATTTTACTGTAAAGATTACCATGTGATAGCATTACAATATATTATGATGTGGCTCTATTTTAGGAGGGGATTACTGATGCTTACTGCACTTTTTTGCTCCCCTTTTACACAAATTGTGCCAGGGAAAAATTGACCTCTCCCTCGGCAGTGTGAGCCTGAACGCATTTGTTCTTGTTCAAACATTTTCCTGTCTTTTGACTGGCTTAAAGGTCAGACAGCCTCACTGCAAACCAAGCTTCATTGCAGGGAATGTTCTAATATTTGCAAGCCATAATCAAGTTGAATATACAGGTACCACATATGTAGTGTTGCCAAAAAAACTCATGCCACACGGTTACTTTTTCTTATCTTAAGCCCGCAAGAAAAGTGTGAAATATGAATTTTTAAAATTGGAAACACCAGTACTTTAGAGTTTCTGTCGGAGGTCAGCATGCTAGAGGCATTTCCTCTGGCCACCTCCAAACACTGCTGGTCAACCTCACTCTGAGTGTAAATTAGAAAAATTTCTTCACAAAAAGGTAACAAAGTTTTGTGCTTGCTCTGTTTGTTTGTTGTTTCTGTAATGTAATTAAATTCTAAGCTATTATTGGAAACCCACACAAACCCTTTTTTCTATTATAGTGTGCTTGGTCATATGCAGTCTCTCATTTTGGTAATATATTGAATCAAATAAGCAAAACATGATAATTCACTAACAATCAGGGTGAGAGTACAAAAAAATGTACTTGCTACCTTGATAAAATGTTAGTAGTTAATAGTTTATATTATTTTATACAGTTATTAATCTAGTGTAGCATATGTCAGTGTCACTCTTTTACTGCAACACTGTATTGACATTTAAAGATGAGTGAGAAGGTAATAAGTAACTTTTCAGGTTCAGTCAGTTGTGAGGCGAGTGCGCAGGAACAGTTTAAAAAGTTTAGCAGCAAAAACTTTAATAACTGCATCCTTGTGCAGTGCCGTGTCAGCAGAGGTGGGAAGTAATGAAGTACAATTACTTTTTTACTGTACTTAAGTAGATTTCTCAGGTATCTGTTCTTAACTTGAGTATTTTGGTGTTGCACTTTGTAGATGGTCTCTGCACATGCACCTCATTGGAGACTGTAGATGAAGGTCAATAAAATTGTCCAGCTGATTGGAGAAAAAATATATACTGCAGCCTGTTACCTATCTTGAGGGATAGACAATGTGCAAAAGTAGTGTAACAAGTTGTTTTATTTTTGAGTAATTGTAATATTGTTACTGTAATTGTGTTAGGAATTCACTACTCATTACTGGAAAAACAATAGTATTACAGTAACGTGTTACTGCCCAAAACTGGAAATGAATTTCTGCTGCTGGAATCAGATATTGCCAGCTTTTCAGTCTCATCAATAATGCTTGATAAGGCATAGATAGTCCTCACTTTAGATAAGCTCACACAAAGTTAACAATTAGCAATACCTGAATTAAACATGAAATTCATTATTAATAACATTTACAATTTACAAACGTCTACTGTATTAACGCACTAATCATTAGTGCATGTAATCATTGTATTTAAATGCATGCATAAATGTATATCTAAATAGTCAGAGTTATCATTTTCTTACAATTTCTAAATGATCTTACAAACCAATATCTGGTTTGTAATCGATATTATACTTGATTTACAAATGCTGAATCCATCATTTATAAAGTATGTAAGTAATAGTATCTAAGTAAGTAAGTATGCAAGTAAAGTTTTCATTTAACACATCAAAGATGAACTTATTGGTCAAGAACAAAGCATTTATAACTGTGCATACTAATGTATAATCAAGTAGCAACAACACTTTATAAATGATGAATTAAGTATATACTGGTAATTTACTAAAGCTAAATAGTGTGCAGTAACCATAGTATTACCTGTTAGTTTCCACCCCTGGTTACTACTATGTTTGGACAACATTAGCGTCATGCATTGAACTTATTAACTGATCTTATCAATGACCAGATGTTTTATGATGTGTTACTACCAACTAATCTTTTTGACCAACACTCACCTGCTGTGAAAATGACCACAAGCTGTGCTTGTACTCTGATGTCCACTTCAGGCTCATTCTAGCTCTTTGACTTAAATGCTAAAAATGCACCAAAAACCTGTACTGCTGCGTTCTAAAAATGTGTACAAAATTTTGCTTTTAAAAAAAGGAGATGGGAGTGATGATGGTGATGATTGTAATGAAGATGATGATGACGGCGAAAAGGATTGGGTCTCTCAAGGTGCAGAAGAAAGAAAGACACTGACTGATTGGACAGATAGCAATGGACACTGGCACATTTTCCTCACAGAGGATTCATTTGAGGTGAGAGACTTATTTTAGCTGTGATCTCCTGCTTCAACAGCTATGTGGCAGAGAGGGACTGAGGCTGATAGTTGAATCAACTCTGGCCGGGTCAGCACCTCCTGAACCTAAGGCCGAGTTGAGATTGTAGGTAAGTCCATGGAGACCAGGAGTGTATTCTACTCTTTGGGGAACTTTGATAATTCCGCTGGATAGCAATAAATAAAAAGGGAAAAACTCTGCACATTTAAACATAATTTAGTTCAACAGCTTTTAACTCCAATCTGACAAAAGAATCACAATCTGACAAAAAAAAGTCTTGTAAGGTTACAGTGTTTTTTGCAGGCCTGTGGATTTTAATGGCACTATAATGAGCACAATTATTTTTTATTTCTGTACGTACTGAAAGTGTTTCACCTGTGGAATTTTTTAATGTGGCCCAGAGCTTTAACATCTTTCCAAACACCACCTTGATGACAAAACATGAAACATAACCGTCAGTTTCCAGCACACTTTCCAACTTGCAGCCACTCATAAAACTCCTCAAAAATTCTGCCACAGTTTCAAAGATATTGCATATTTAAAAAGCTTTTATAAACAGCCCATCATTAATATTGAAAGGCCCCCTGACACAGAAGTTGGAGTGCAATTCGGTTCCGCATATTGACGTGTTTCCAACAAAAACAGGTCTCTAGACGCAAATTTGTCACGGACATTGATCGATGCTCACAGTATGGCTGAATGTGTGTCCTCTGCCTTGGCTAACACTAATGCTAACGATGAAAGCCTCATCTCTGTTGTGGAGAACTTCTGTCCATCAACTTTACCCTATGCCTACAGATTTTTACAGATGAATCAGACAAGTGTGTAAAGTTTTTGGAGTCAGACTGTAGGTATCTGTTTGAACGGTTTGGCGAAGCCGGCAGGGCTGCTGGTGAGGGAGAGATGGAGGTTCAGTCCCCCGATAGAGCTGTTGCATGCCAACGGTAGACTTGCATCTATATTATTTGAAAAAAAAAATCGAGAAGGCATTTTCATTGGATGAAAAATTAGAAGTGACCCCCGCATGTAGGATGAGTCATCACAAAATTAAAAATGTTTTTCAAAGAGAGAAGATACCAGACTTCAAAAAAAATATTACTGAAACACATGTGAAACATTCAAGAGCTTTTAAGGGGACACAAGATAGGTTGGTTATGTATTCAACTAAAATATTCATGTACTGCTTGGCCATTGTGATGCTTTACATTGAAATCGTTCCTTGCTTTTACAGACACCTAAGCTGCAGAAATTCAAGTAGCAGGGTATGCCGCCCTGTAAGCTATTGCTGTATTCATTAGTGACTGCCACAGAGAAAATCTCCAGAATCAGAAGATAACATATGCTAACACAAATATTAAATGTTTGTCAACGTACTTACCTGTCACCTGTAATTAACTCTGTAATCTTTATTTTGTTCACAGTAGCTTTTACCTTGGACAAACCTTTGGTGCGCTCTTGAATACCACCTTTTTAATTTAAACTGCTCAGCCTCGCTTACACTCAGCACAGCCGTTTGTGTATCTTGCACAAACAACAGCACTTTCATTCTGTCTAAATGTCAACAGGAAATGATGAAGGTGTGTTCAGGCACAGTTCTGTGGGATGTTTCCAGAGATTCAGAGCGAGGTAGCTGATGCCAAAACAGTCTTTATGAGCCTCTGCTGTCCGTGTTTCATACACTGGTTTCATCCTGTTTTACGCAGGAATCAGTCATCACAACAGCCTAAAAAAAGAAAGACGTTATTTGGATGAACGATATTAGCTTTCAAGTTTGATGTAGGATACTAATCAACCCTTTCATACAGACTAACACACCCTTCTCATGGAAGTGGAGGATACACATCTCTGCAAGATTAGAATTTAACACAAAAAGGCAGTATTTTATTTTCAAATATTGATACCAAAAACGTCTACATCTAACCCAAACTCTAACCTAACATCCATCTCCCCTTAGGCTGAAAAAAACCCCTCAGAAATTATAACATTTCATCAGTTAAATACTTCATCTGAATGCTTGTCAGAGGAAGTGTAAGCCCATGATTCCCCTCTCATACTTCCCTTACTCTTAAGAGCTGAGAGGGTTGTCAGATGATGCAAAGAAAAGCCCCCTAAAAGGAAAACGTTAGTGACAGAGTAATAGAGAGCACGAGAGAGAAAAGAGAGCAAGAGGAGAAAGAACTCAATGAGGTTATTAAGAGAAAGGAGCAATTCAGACTGACAGAGGGCAGCGCAGCGTAGGTGCCGCTAAGAAGGAAGCCAAGGCTGAGAAGCACTTCAAAGCATGATTGGTAACTGATTCTCTTGACTTCTCCCCTGCAAATAAAGTATAATGTAACAATTTCTGTGAGCCCTGCTGAAAAAGAGAACCAGCCCTCGCTCACATACTCAGAGGAGCAAGTCAGAGAGGATGAACATTTTGTTGCAAACCAAACAAAGCTGTGCTTGATTTCCACCGTGACATTTTAATAAAACAAACCGAACAAAGCTTCGTTTGACAAACATGACAGGAGCATCAGTGTGTAAAAGCGGCATCTTTTCTATCTTTAAAGGCTCATTGATTGTGTGGACTGTATCCACTGTTGCTGCTTTAGAGCCCTTTAGGCAGAATATAATTTGAATCAGCTGTCTGATTAGTACGACCTTGGGAACTGTTTTCATTCCACGGGGTAACTGACTGCAGCTGAAGATTGGTGTTAAGTTTCGTCAACACTCCTCGGAGCAAGTCTAGAATATGTTAATTAACGCATTGATTGAGGTGGGCGGTTCATTATAAAAGCAGTAAGTTTAGGTCTCTGGTGTTGGAAGACAATAAAAGAAAAAAAACTACACTGCTGTGCATATCAATGGCTACATCTGAAGCTTCCACAGTCCATATTTTTCACTTCAAGGACACATATAGTTTCTGTTTCCTATCGAGGCCATGCATGCAAATATGAAAGTGTCTTTTGCCTGCGATAAGCTTGCATAAATTACTGAATATATGGTTCTTGCAAGTGGGTGAAGTACAACAGGGAGTTTTGCTTTGAAATCATTTTTAAAAAGTAGGTTAAACTTCAGCCTTGCTGCCTTTCCTTGTTTTAAACATGAGGACAAACAGCCACTTTGGAAAGCCAGTCAACCTTCATCGAGCAGTTTTGAACAATGGACATATATTTGGAATGCATTTCAGTCAGAGACCTTGGCACTCACTTTGATTGTCTCAGGAATGTCATGAACATACAGAACGAAGCATGCTGTCTCTTATTCTGTGTCAACAGAATGCATCTCTTTTTTGTTCTCGTCTTTGCTGCTTCTCCTTTTTCTCTGCATCCTTGGATTGGCACACTGTGTGGGAGATGGGCTCCTGCGTCAAGTAAGAGGTAATTGAAAAGTGCAGAAAACAAATCTTTTCAATCAGATTCTGAAGGCTTTGTCCTCTCGCTGTGCAGGCAAATGTGCCAATTGCAAAACAAAGCACGTCACATTTTGCATCAGATAACAGCACAGGGAAAATCACCAAAGCCACTTTTTGTGGGATTGTCACAAGGCTCCTTCCGCTTGTTTGTTTCCTTATAGAAGGGGAAAAAAAACATGCACAGCGTGTGCAAATCAAATCCAGAAGTAAAGGATTCCTTTTTCAGCTTCACCGACAGGTCTGCTTGTCATGTAGGATGTCTTTTGTTACCACTAAATAAGGACTAAGCAGTATTCACTATGAGCGCAGCCATGATGAAGGCATCTAAGATGTGTCCAATTCCTTAAGGTTAGCTTAACACTAATAATTCCTAACACAGATATGCTAACATAACATTTTATTTTTAGCTGTAATTTCACCAGCTGTTCATACTTGCTCCTTTAATTTTAACTGGGTGATACATGTAAGCCATCTAATTATTTACAGCCCAGACACATTTCTTGGTGGCAACTTTGTCAAGTTTCTTTAGCGTCATTTGAAAAATATTTCCACTAAAAGGACAGAATGTTGAGTAGTTGCTTAAAGCTTAAGATGTCTTTGGTGACTGCTATTACATTTTGTGTATTACAGTATTCCTTATCAGCATCCAGCTGACAGCACTGTGAGAATATAAAACACCCTCAGAATTGCAATCAGATTTTATCCATGTGCACTTGAGCATTGTCTGAACATGAATCAGACTTGCATAAATAGTGGAGGAGCAGCAAACTGTACAAAATCAAGTCAGCAGTGCCCTAAACTCTGATAATAAGGATCTTTAAGACGTGTGATTCTTTCAGGTGGTGCATGTTTGCATGTCTTGGAGGATTCTGCCCAACAAAGAGTATAAGTCAGTGCAAAATGTGCAATAAATAACGTGACTTATTGTTACATAATGTGAGCAGACAAAGCGAGCTGAATGCAGCTAATTTGCCATCATTTCATTACACTCTGCGCAGCATGGGAAGTATCTAGAATTCACTGCCATCCTGTTCGGCTGTAAAAAGCCACATTCTGCGCCATTTAAAATGCACAACTAATTTGTGCCTCGGCTAGAAACAAAATATTTACACGTTTTTCGTAGTATATCTCTTTTCACACTAATGAGCTTAAGCTGGCGACATTGGCTGCGCTTCCTGCTTTGATGCACACAGTTAACAGGATGGTAAGGTAAATTAAACGGACTGGGAAGGTATTACACGGCAAAAATAAACACAGGCTTTTGTGTTCACTTTGACCATCTGGAAAGAAGCTGCTTGACAGTAAGGCTGAATGCACAGCCTGGCAGTGCAGTGCTAGCTCCATCTGTTGGAGAAACAAAGAACAACCTGAAGGTTTTAAAGGTTTATTGAGCTCAATGATAAAGGAGAGGAAGTTTGATCTATCATGGCCAAAATAACACGACAGGAGTACAGATTCTAAATGTTGCTGCTGCTTATTGTATCATGCCCTAATCCTGCATGCTTCCTAAAGTCTTTGCCACAGTCACTGATAAAAGTCAGTCTATGAAATTTAGTTAATAGAAGATTCATATACAAACTGCTAAAAAAAAACAAACAAAAAAAAACAATGCATGCACATGCTATTGGAATGAGAGTATTCCTTTATGGTTACAAAAAATAGTTAAACAGCTTATTTTAGTTGTATTATGATTAATGCACTAATTGATACCCCTTGTCCGCATATTTATAGAGCAGTGGCTGCACTTATTTCCAACCACAGAGGTAAATGAGAGGCTTTAAATGAACCTCATTTCATATTTCCTAAGTGCTTTACTACATCATAATTCAGCACCTGTCAGCTTTAGTGGAAAGAGGCAAGGAGAGGAAATCCTTGCTGCTCGCATTTGAGCTCCTCTTTATCTGCGCTTCTGAAGAGATGATCAAGGTCAGTCTTTTTATTACACTACAGTTTCAGAGAAACCCTTTGACTGCACAGCGATGTAATAGGTAGGCCAAGTGTTCCCATGTGCTTTCTGTAGCTGATGATTTCATACTGAGGTTCCCACAACCCCAGTGCACACAGTAGCTCATTTGAGCATGCACCGTGTGAAGGACAAATTATAACAAGATGATGAATTATGTGTCATTCTTTGAGAATCAGAAGTCGAGCTGTTAGCTGTAAGTTACTGTATGTTGACAGTGTGGAGTCTGCAATGCGCCTAAAGCTGGTAGCAGATTCGAATCTATCACAGTTGTTCTCCTCTGGAAAGCTAGGGATGGAGGGGAAAAAATGAGAGTCTGTTCAAGTTTTGTTTTGAGTCCAGCTAACCGCATACTTGGCAGCTCAGCTTGAGGTGGTTAGCACTGTCACTGCACAGTAAGATGGTTCCAGGTTCCAACCTGACCTTTCTGTGTGGAGTCTGTATGTTCTCCCTGTGTCTGCTCGGGTTTCCTCCAGCTACCTCCCACCATCCAAAGACATGCATGTTGGGTCAATTGGTGACTCTAAATTGTCCATTGGTATGAATGTGAGCATGAATGGTTTACCGTCTTTTTTTTTTTTTTTCCTGGGGGGGTGCTGTATATGAGGATTTCTCCTGTGAATGAGCTGCAACAGCTGAGGTAAATTGTTGAACAGATGTTTAAGTGCTTGTATTTAAATCGCAGACTTTCATTAAACCTTAAATGCTAGTAATAATGCTGGTTATGGCTAACAGATTGCAAATTTATCCAACAATTTGTACACAAGTGCCCATATGTTGCTCCTATAGTTTAAAATACCACCTGGCTGTAGTGAGTGACAGGACTCCAAGTATCCACCATTACTACTGACTCAACAAACAGAAATGACTAGAACTTGCTAAAAAAAAATTCAGTGATGCCTGTCTTGGACTTAATGTGCATGGTTTTGCTTCACCTCCCTGGCACTGCTTTTGTTAAGCAGGAAACTGATAGCAGATGTACTGCAGCTGCTGCCAGAGTGATTGTATAATACCATGGAGGAGGGCTGCTTATGGATAGTTAGGTTTTTTAAAGAGTTAACTCACACAGAGTACATTTTCATATATTTATATATAGGTATCAGAAGTAGGTTTGGCTTATACCTGTTTACTGAAATATAGTCAAGTGTGAAATCTGTTCTTACTCCCTTCTGCACAAAATAAGTCATATTTGCAAAACTGGAGCATTTATAAAAAAAAATATTTATCTCTGTTTAACTATACTGAACACTGTGAGTAAAGATGATTTTAACAATCTTCAGATAATCCACTTACATTTCAGTAACCCTCATGTCTCTGCATATAAATGAGTTTCCAGGCTGAAATAAATGAACAGTGTGTTGCTTTATAGAGCTGTAATGCTGCATTAGTGTGGTCTCGGTGAAGCCTGGCTTCTGAGGATTACAGCCTAGTTCCAGGGGATTACAAACCTACAATAGTTTATTTAACATGCACACAATGTGCAAATGAACATCCCACCTCAAAATAGATGAATAACAGAATTAGCCTGTGGGGAGGTGTGTTTTTCTAATTAAACGTTGCAGGTGTAAAAACTAGGCTGCACATCTGTTTACACAAATTGCAAATGTTCACTCATTGGAAAGCGGATAATGCTGTGCACCCGGCGCTGTCTTTCTCACTAATGATTATTAGCGAAGAGCTGGATTTGTTGGCATTTTAGAGGCAACTCTTCTACAGCGATAATGCATACACAGATGTCTTGCATTGCCCTCCAGGCAAGGATACATACAGCCAGCATGTTAAGGTTTGATGGCACAATATGAAAGAGAAATGAGTGTTTTATATGTGCTGTAAAGGGACCATTGACAACCTGAAGGAAGAAATGGTGGACACCTAAATTAATTTTTAATAAGGGCCCAACAGATATATCAGTTCGATTAATATTATTGGCTGATATCATCCTATTGCAGATATATAAGTATCGTATACATGTTCTCTGATATGTGCCAAATGGTAACACTTTACTTAAAGCATGCATCTGATGCATTATTTACATATTTAAAATGCGTTACAATGCACCTATAGTGCTGTATAGTCATAGTTAGGGTTAGGGTTAACCCTGACCATAACCTCCTATAACACATTACTAGTGTGCTCATAATGTGTTATAATGTCTTATATATGAAAACAGGTTTTACAGAAAATTTTACCAAAACTTTTTTTAATGCTCAAAAAATGTGAGGACAAGTTGTAATTATGTAGTTTGTCTGGTAGAGGGTGTCTAGTAGAGGGTGGTCCGTTATTTAATAACTAAAAAATGAAGTGTTTGGAGTAAATTTTGTTCAAATGCAAGATATCTCGCCCCATTACATATCTTTGTCACAAGTATTTGACAACCACATTTGGCCCATATATATGGGATATCAAATTTACTTGCTCCCTAATATCAGTATTGTCACTGGCCCCTCAAATCCCACATCAGTCGAGCTGTACTTTTAGTTGCAGTGCATTTAATGTTAAAAAATATTCCTACGGATGAATTTTTGGACACAAGAACTGTGCAGTTTCTAATGAACGTGGTAACTATGGCAATTTTTCTGCATAAGCAAAACATATGTGACATAACCTTCTACCTGTTCTGTCAGTAATTACAGGACTGTTAAGAGATGCATTTAAATCAAGGATCTGTGCAGACATGTCTGTCTTTCATGCGCAAATGCAGCTAACACATGTGAGCACGATTACATGCTGTCTTAAATGACACTATCCAGTAAGTGTTAACAGCGCTTTTGTGACTGCTGAAAACAGATCACGGCTATTTTAGGGTTTCAGTGAGTGAGCGCTGCTGTCGTTGGGTAAAAATGTGTTGAAAAGACATCTTTATACTTTAAGTTAGAATAAACTGTTTTTTTAACAGGTCATTAACAGGCTACTTGGTTGCATATAAATGTGGATGCTGTCACTCTCCAAGCTTTTTATTGATGTCCTTGCTACACATCAATGTGCTCTGGTTACATTATCTTCTGACTTGAGGCAGACGGATATGCTGCTATAATGCACTGCTTGTGGTTTCAGAGGATTGAGTGCTGAAAACCACAAGACAGCTGGTGTTTCGAAATGTTTTTCTAATATCTCAGAACAGCTGAGAGCGGCAAGGGACTGTTTGTTCTCTTCAATGGCCACTAGATGACAGAGCCACTTTGTGGACCGTGCGCAGCCTAATTAGTCCCTGTCCTCCTCTCCAACAGAACTGAGCTCTATTAAAGTGAAGATAAATGACGAGAAGAGGGACACTAAAACTCTCTAATGTGTAATACGATGGCTGTTCTGTGAACAGGTGAATCTTATTCAGACACAGGAAAAAAATGAAAATAGAGACTGTTTCAGTTCATAGGTTTTCCATTGGAACAGAGTGACTCAAAGTACAGCCAGTAGATGGCATTACTGAATCACTCCTAACTGATAACAGACACGTGAACAATGTCAAATTGACATCTCTGTTCAAGGCATCTCAGAAAGAAAAAGTTTTTGTTAACAGAAGCAGAATTAAGATGTCAAAATTCTCACACACAAATGTAATTTTTAATGCAAAGAATAACTGAGACAGAAACAGAAAACACATTTGAAAGAGCTATGAAGTAAGAAGAAGCTATGCCAAATGAAAGCAGTTGCTATTTTGCAAGACACGTCTTGTTACATGTTTAAAAAAAATCATGACTGTTGCTCATACTTATTATATTGTGTTTCAATAGTGCTCTTAAAAAGTGGATAATTCATCCTCAATTGTCATTTAAAGCATTACTGTTTTATAGCTGTTTCTTGAGCCCAACATCCCCTCAGAAACGTAAAATACTCAATGAAACTGAATAAAAAAGATGTTTTGTTATTGAACAAATAGTATAAGACACATCTCTGTATTGCTGCACAACACAGCACCTTCAAATAAAATAATCACGGGGCCACAAGAGAGTATTTTAGAAGTCTAAACTAAGGTTTCCAGTTGTTAAAGGTACAGTATATGCGTGAAGATTTCAATCAACAACAACAACAAAAAAATCATATAAAGCCCAAATACATATTGAAGACTGTGTTTAAAAACTAGAATAATTATGAAATTTCTATAGTGGCTACATATTTTTTTTTCTCTTTTTCTTTGTTTTAAGAAACAAAACAGACAATCATAAAGTCATGACTGATGTCAGTTTAATTATTTTGTCTGGCAGTTTAAAGAAAACGCTCATTCCAGACTAGAAAACAGAATGGTCTGACTGAGAGTTGGCACGGCGGTCCTGTATGTGCCACAGTCCCCTCGGCATTTGGCGATGCTATCACGCCCAGCCCTCCCCTCGTTGATCAGAGGAAAACTTGCCGACGCCACTGTGTCGCATTCTGCGGATAGCTGCACATAGGGGCGCTGTGATGTGCCACCTGGCCCTTGGCCTCATTGGTCAGGAACTCTCCCTGACCTCTCCATTAAAAGTCGTTTGCCGTTGAGAGCCGCGTCGGGGAGAGTCTCCGAGGACCACTTGTGCGCATTCTCCCCGTGATGAGGACAGACCAGAGAGAGATTTGCTGACACCTTTGGGGGGAAGCTTTGCCTGCCTCCTCCTCTGAATAGGCTCATGAAGCCGCCTGGCCCCGAGAACGACCAGTTGCAGATCAAAGATTGTCCATTTGGTGGGCAGCCAACAGACCACTCTGTGCCTCCTCGCCCCATTACTAATAACTGTAAGCTCTCGAACAGCATGGTGTCGGATAGATGCAAAGCCAGAAAGATTTTGAAAGGAATAATTGTTTAACCTGATAAAGTATTACTAGATTTTACTTTAAAGGCTGCTACTTGTGTTTTGCATTTTTGACGTAAGTGTCCAACAAGTCATTTGGAATGCTAGATTTTAAACTGCAGACAGACAAACAAATCATAAATGTAATTAAATGAATTAGATGGTCATTTCAGTAAACCTTAAAATGTTGAACCTTAAGAATAATAATTTACATTACGGCACAGCAACATGCTTCGAATAGCTCTCTATTTTGGGCGACTGTCCCAGAAAAGTTAAAATAAATTCAAGTTTATTATCTCTGCATCCTCTATTCTCATCAGATTCCCATATTACAGAGAGTAATAAGCGCGAAACAGGTGTTTGGTTTGTTTTCCACATTCAGCCACCGAATCTTGTCCCAGACACAGCATTTACACCCGAACTAACATGTGCTATTAGACCTCACATGTAGCCTACACCATGTTCGTCTGAGCAGCCCTCAGCAAAATGATAATATTTGTCCAAAGAGCTGAGACGAGATATTAGAAAGCCCCTGACACTTGGTACGACTGGCTGGAAAGACACTGTCTCCACCTGTTGCAGGTCAGGGGCTAATGCTTTAAGGTCAAAGGTTGTTTCCACAAGGCTGGTTTGGAACTCTTGCTTTCTGTAGCCGTAACAGCTCCCACCCGAGGGTGCTGAATGTTTGAATCAACAGTTACAACCAATCAGTGAAATGCACTGACCTGGTTACAAAATGGGAGTATTTATATGCCTGTGCCTTGTATTTAAAATAATTTTGTTTTTGCTAAATTTCATATAGTTCTCTTAAAGGAATTTAGAGCTGCACAATTAATCAACATGAAATCTAAAATCGCATTATGACCTACAACAATTTTTAAAGCGTAGGAACGTGCAATAATGCAAATATATAGTACCAGAATTAGGGCTGCATGACTTTGAAAAAAAACTAAAATAAATAAATAAATTATCTAATGCGTTTATTTGGACTGATATTGCAATATGATTTGTGATATTAGAAGAAGTGCCCATTTTTACATCGTTACTCTTATTTTAGTTAGAAAAAACAAAAAACAAAAAAACAATTATGGTGTGATTTTTGCAGGGATCTGTACCAAACAAAGATGTTTTCTTTAGTTTGTTGTATATGATGAGCAGACCAGGACAACTCTGCAGCAACCCAGTTTCAATTTAAAGAGTATTTTCCAACGTTGACTGGACAATGAAGTTATTCTGTTCCTCTCTAAAATGGTATTTTGACACACATTTCTCCTTTCACAAACAATAACTTTCGTCATAATTAATAATATCTAAACCTTAAATGATGCTATTTTAAAATAAAACAGGATCAAATTGAATTCCAAGATGGAAAATTGAATGTCGTCACAGGCGACACCACCCAGTTTCTCATTTAATCTTTTGATCTTAGCTGCATTGTCAACTGTGGGCAAGACAATATGAGTTGGCAGCACTGCAGATAAATGGACCACATTAGAGCAAAAACAACTGTTGTGCGGTTGCGGGGCTCCCAAACTACCAGGCTGTGTTCAACAGTGCAATGTAATGAGCAGATAACTAGGCCATCATATAACACATCCCCAAATACCATTGACTTGTAAGGCTTGTTTTAATGATACCAGAGATGTATGCCACTTTTAGCCACATTTAACTCCGGGATCGTGCACCTCAAAGGATTCAGAGCTATGGCCAGAGGCTAATTAGCTTGAAAAACAATAGCTCCCTGATCACCGTTCCATTGTGCTCCCCTGCATTGTGTGGCGGATCTGGTTACAAACTTGCGATAAACAAGGAGCTAAATTGGATGTGCAGTTGTTGCCATTGTCCCCGATTTCTGATACCCCTGCGTCCTTTGTGTGCGGTATGTATAAGCCAGAGCGGACAAGCCTGAAAGAGTCTCTAGTCCCTAATGGAGTATAAATGTATGGTAACTGACAGGGAGGGAGAGCTGATACAGTTGCTTTGCTGCTCTGCGGTCACCTTCTCCTGGCAGGGTCGAAGGTAATTAAGACCATGAATGCAGTCCAAGTAGTGGGCTGCTTAAGACAGAATATTAATGTAGCTTTGATGGATGGAGTCAAAAGTGATTTCTTGCAGCAGAGCGTGGGTTGGGAGCCAGCTGGTCTTAGGTCAGAGAGCTGGATGGTGGGCAGATGCTTACAGGCCCTCTTAGCCTCTGCTGATGGAGCACAATTGATTAATGCCCCCCAATTAGGGAAACATTAAAAGGCACGTTTTCCAAAGCACAATTTGGTGTCACATAATGCATGTGGGGCATTTTGCGTATTCCCAGGCCAACAGAGGACGGGGCAGCTCAGTTTGCATGGAATCCCCACTTGGCAAATTTCCACCACATTAACTGGCTGGTATGTGGAGTGGTGATTCTTAATGGTTCACTTTTAGGAACAGCAATGTAGTGGGCATTTAGATATAAAGACATCCATGTCAACAACAAAGATAAATGGTATTCTACTTTGAATGCTAATGGAAAATTGTGGTTTTAAAGCATGCATGACACCTAAAGCAGGCCTTTGATCCCAGCTGATGCTAAACATACAGCTTTTGTCGTAAGCGGCTCATGACTTTTGTACCGTTTCGTGTTTTAAGATTCCACCTACAGCGTAACTGTCAGCTTGAAGAATAAAACCTTAAGATGAATTTGGCAACCCATGAATCTAAGGTAATAAAAACATTAGTTTAGCTCAGGGGGTTTTCACTCTTACCGTACAGCTGTCAAGCCCAGGCTTGCTTGAGTCAGCTTGGCGTTTTAAAACTTTAAACATTTTAAAATAAGAACAGCTGTATTAGTCATCTCACATTTGCTTTGAATTCCTTTTGATTGTATTAGTGTTACACAACGAGCAAATGCCGGTGAACGGTTAGCTTTGTTTCAAGTACAGCTCAAAGTTGTTGTTTTTTGCATCAGCCTGATGTATTTTTTCAGTTTATTATGAAGTTGTTGTTTTGTTTTTGACATGTATGGTTTTTGACAAGCACCCGTTTTGTTGCCTTTGACTTTCTACCCGGCCTGCGTCCGACATTTCCGATTCCCATATGTGATCCGCATTTTCCCAATGGACATACAAGGAGCCAGGGAATGCATCCTTGTTACTCACCAAGCAAAGTCTCTTATGTTCTTGTAACAGGAAGCCCTGAGCTGAGACATCTACTGGCCTGCCTGTCAAATCCTTTGGCTCTCTCAAGGGAAGGGGCAGCAAGAGAAAATAGGGTAGAATTATTGCTGATATATATATATATATATAACTGTTATATATATAAATCATTGCTTCTGTATTCTGGCTATTAAAATTTATTTTCAAAATGATTAATTGACAACTTTTGCACTGTATCAAAACTTCCTCCACATTGTTTTGGAAAACATATGTTCTAAAATATAAAATATTCTCATTGAAGATATTCTTGTAATATGACAGAATGTAATTGATCACATCCCCATGGTTCCCTCCTGTCTAAGCTCCATATGTATCTCAAGACGAGACAGGGTCAAGGCCGGGGACAACTGCAAGGCGCTTGTTAAGTGTCAGAGGCTCGTGCCGCTGGGACCACTGAGCCATTCCTGGCATCCCGCTCGAGCAGGCCCCCTGCAGCACGCCTGGGGGGTCCAGTCCCATGCTGTCCCTCTCATCTGTTGCCACAGTCATATTATGTCTAGGTCTCTCCGCACTCGAGCTCAAGAGGCTCTTGATTGTATAGAAACCAAAAATAAACAAATCAACAAAACAAAAGGGGAAAGGTTGACAAAGGCTGCATGGGTTAGATGGGCTTTTTCCATCTGTTTGGAGCTGTCAGCATTTGAGCTTCGGAATGATTCCACTCTCTAACACTTACAGCCACATGCCCTGTGCACGGCTACGACTCTGTCAGTCGAGCTCTGATGAGCATGAAGTAGTTTTACTGGGATGATACAGACTAACTGAGATAGTGGAGGGTTCATTAAATCACTGCCACATCTTTTTATCATATCTGTTTCAGTGATTTAATACTGTGCACCATTGATGCATCGTGGCTTCTTTTTTGTTTTTACAGGCTATTAACTACTAAAATTTAAAAAAACGGGTTTCTTTTTTGTTTGTCTGGGGTTTTTTTTGTTTTTATTTTAAATAAGATGTTATGTGTTAGGATGTTCCATTGTTTTAAAGTTCTGGAATTCAGCATGGTGCAATGGACAAGGTTGTGATACCTTTCACATAGCTTTTATTTATTTTAACTTCTAAATTTTATTTTAGCTTAGTTCTGGTTACATTTTAGCGTGTATTTTCTTTTAATTTTCAGTTTTTCATAAGGATTTTGTCCTAGTTTTTTATATTTAGTTTTAGTTTTAACATGTTTTTTGTTAGGTCCAGGTGTAACGTATCAGTGGAAGTATGTTATTTTATAAACTGTACATGCAAAGTTCATTTACAAAATGTGCTTCTAGATACTTGTAGTTTAGATCTTTCCATATGTTTTGTGTCTCATAAAATTAAAACTTAAATGAAATTTTGTCTGTCTTTATTTTATTTTAACTAGTTTTGTAGTGTAGATTTTTTTGGAAAAGCCATTGATGTATTCTGACAACAATAACACTGGCAATGCAGCATAAAATATGAGTCCCTAAAATTTTTAAACAGTTTTTATCTGATACATACATA
>JAQLOL010000024.1:8999217-9015204 GCA_029783665.1 Naso thynnoides
ACACACACACACACACACACACACACACATGCTCAGTGGTAATTTATGAGCTTGAGAGCCTGAGGGTGGAAGGCAGCGTCGACGTCTCCCAGACATGTTGACCAGAGGATGAGCTATCGAAAGAAGACGGGGAGGCGGGCAGAACTGTAATTATCGCCCTAAATACATTATCCCGAAAGATCCCACAGTCCATCAACAGGGAATGCACTGAGAAATGATTTGGACACTCAGTCCTAAAGCATCTGGGTTAAGGATGATTGCATAAATGACGGAGATGATTCAATGAAAATCTGATTCATCAGGTCCTGGCAGCACATGAATGCTTCTTCGAATTAGTTGAAGTTGAAAATTTTCATTTTAGATGCTGTTGGTATGAAAGAAAAACTGTCACTATCTAATGTGCTTGAGGTTCTTCTGCTGCAGATTCCTTAATATCTGTTTTTGTCGTTGTTTTTGGTTGGTTGGTTGGTTGGTTTGGCTTGGTTATTTATTTTAAAATGTGACTTAAGGACTAACTTGAAAAGATCCACTGACTTCCTTACATTTAAGAATAAACATTCACATTACTTGCATGTGGGGTAGTGACCATTAGTGGGCAACATGTGCTTGATTTAAACATGTAGAGTTTAACTTAGGAAAGCTTTTTTTCCACCTCTCCACAGCAGTCAATAAACAGAGATTGTTAGTTTAAAAAATTGATTGTACTGATACTAAGAATCAGTGCCTTGTATTTAGCATGCCAAATGTTTTTGTGTCGATATATTTTTCGCACTTATAATGGTAAATAGTTGCAAACCTTACTCCAGTTCATTCTCTGACGTTCTGGGCATGCATATTGCACCAGCAGCGTCAGAGGTCTTGCATTGAATGTTTGTGTAGTTCAGCGTTTTTCCTTTTTTTCCCTCCTCTAACACTGCTTAGAAATAGGCATTTTCTTTTCCTCTATTTTTGGCAAAAAAAGTTGCTATATCAGTTTATATTTATTGAATCATATCATTTGATATCACTCTAAATGAGTCCATATCATTCTTGTATTGTATCACCAGTCGTGCAACGTAAAGCGCATCATATCACTGTTAAAACATATCATTACACCCCAAGAAAATGCATTACAAAATGGACAAAGTTTTGTCAATGATCCATAAAAATGGAGGGATACCCGCCTTGGAGTTCATTGCCCACATCCATTTTAATGGTTCCACTCAGTTTGCTCTGCAGCTGTGTCAAAGCACGGGGATCCTTTTCAAAAACTTCAGGGTATTTGGCAAAAAATGTGACAAGCAGTGTCAACCATTGAAGTACTGCGGTGGCAAGTACACATTCTTGAACACTGTGCTATCTTGTGATCAGTGTAAAGACAGATGAAATGATTTCTGCTGTGGCAACTTTCCAGGGTTGTAAAGTTCTAGTGTATATATATAGCAGTGTTTTTGGTGTTTGGTAAAAATTGAAACTCATTGCTACAACCAGCTTTTGTTTCATCATCGGCATTTCACCTGTGCTTGAAACAGCTTACAACAGGTACAAGGTGAAATGAATGGCGACTGATCAAGCTGCCTTTTAAGTTGTCAGCCTTACAGACAAAACAAAAGCCGTAAACTTGAAACAGTCTTGCTCTTTCTGAATGTCTTTATTCGGCTGTAACAAGAAACAACATCACACTTAAGTCAAGTGATTTGTCAGATTCCAGGTGACGACTGCATTGTTTGTCATCTTCATCACTTGAAAGCAATACATTTAGATTAGGCTTTATATCTGAAGCTTTACATTAAAGAAAAATAGTCATTCCACATGGGTTTTGCAAGACAACATTGGTACCTTATTTCTTCTGTGGTTTCAAATAAGGCTGCACAGTTAATAGAAATTTAATTGAGATTGCAATATGGCCTCCTGTGATTTTTAAATTATAGGGAGGCCTTCACAGCATATTCTACAGACTTGAGAAAACATCTTTGATTGGTACATATCGCTGCATTTTCCCCTAATACCACAAATCATATTGCAATTATAATATCAATCCAAATAATTGAAATCAGACTTTTTTTTTTTTATCGTGCAGCCCTAGTTTCGAAGCAATATTGTGCATAATTAACCCCTTTGCATTTATCAACATTTTTATGTCCTCTCTCCACACATATTTGCAATTTATAAGAATTACTCAGAGTTGCAAGCAAGTGCTGGTAAAAGAAATTTGAAAACTTGAGCATTAACTCAATCACCTAATCCAATATGAAGGCTAATGTTTGATTTTTACTTTGAAACTATTTTTGACACAAAACATGTTTTTTCAACACACATGACAAATATCTGGCTCAGCAGATGTACTGAAACAGCTACAGTCACATGCTTTGTTCCTGCTCTTCTGAGAGGAGGTGATCTTCCTGCCATCAGCGATGATGACTGCTTCTCTTCACTGTTATGGAAGACAAAGACGAGCATTGTGTATGTTGTGGAAAGCATACGCCTTTATTGACTTAGCTAAGCCCTGCTGTGGCTCCTGCACTCAACATTTAAAAATAACTTCCTCTTTCATGACACAAATGAAGGTGAAACAACGTGATCTACACCCACTCACCCCCTTCTCCCCTAAGCCCCTGCTCACCAACCTGAGCACACGCTAAGCTGACAGGTGAAGGTGTGCGACGGATGTCTCAGTGGGTGTATGTTTGTGTGTGTGTGTGTGTGTGTGTCTGTGTGGGTGAGTCGGGGGTGGGGGGTTTTAACGTTGACACCACTCAACGCCTGTGACCTACAGGTGAACTTGGACCTGTGAGAAAATAACAGGTTCTCCAATTAGGCTGCCAGTGTTTCACCTCGCCACACAACAATTAGCCAGAAGGAGCTCAGCAGCTTGTGGAGACTTGCAACCTGCAGCTCCTTGCAGAGCTGCCTCCCTACCCGCCTGCCTGCCCACCCTCCTGCCTGCCTGCCTGCCTGCCTGCCTGCCTGCTGGCCAGCCACAGCCTCTGTTTCCACAAGAATATTTAACAGGAATATGTTTGCAGTCATTCCTGCAATTAATGGGGATTCACTGTACCTGCTACAAAGGCTTTTGCTAACCAGGTGTGAGGTTGAGTCACAGCTCATTCTGCATAAGCTTGGCAAGTGGCGAGGCTCATTCTGAATGATCAAACTTTATTATATTCCAAACAAATAACAGCTGATTATGCCAGGAGTCATCAAACTTCTCATATTCACATTACAAGTTGAGCTGTTCATACATTTAATCAGGTAGTTTGAAGTAGATGTTAAGGAATGTTGGTAATGACGACATACAAAAGTTCTGCATTGTTTGCAGAAATCCATTTACACACTTCTTATGGCTTTTTTCCACATTATACATATTTGTGTTAGTAACAGAATTCATCAGATTAAATGACACAACAGCTAATATTTTGAGTCCCAGTTCCAACAATTTTGACCTCTAATGATTTTATCATTTGAAGGCTTGAATTGTTAAATCGTGATTATTGGGCATTGTTCCAAACAAGTAGGGCCCACACTAAATTTAAATGGTGAAATTATTATGCTGCTTTGGGGGCTGAAATAGAAAACTGGTTAGAGTTGACTTCTTAGTTTTTAAAAATATAATAAAATTAATGCTAAATCAAGTAGTTTGTACTGCACAGGAAAAATCAAAATAACTAAAGGAAAAAATAAAAATGACATAACCAATATACTGTTAATGGCACAGAAAATAAATCTAATCAACAAGTTTTGACAACCTTTGACGGCTTCCTTTAACAAGTAAAGTGTTCAATCATACTTCCAAGAAGTGTGGGGGTTCTGCTGTTGAGTGCCCACATTTGAAGCATACTTAGCATGTTTACACAAGGCGTAAAAAGCACCATGAGCATTGCTTAATGCTAGCCTGCGCTGTTTGCTTTAGAAACCATCCATGTCCGGTATCAGTCACTAAAAATACACTTCAGGCTGCACCTCGCTTGCTGGAGGTCACAGAGGAGCCTTAGGTGCACTGCAGGCCATCTTGTTTGCTGTACAGATAAAGATGATAAATGTCACAACAAGGAGTACTTAAATGCTTTGTTCTCTTGAATAAGATTTATGGCGAACTTTGACTACAGTTAATACGTCTTCAGAAGCTTCCTCAGTAATGGATCTGCCTGATCATCAACCTGCCATGGCTACTGTAACTGTTTGACTTACACACACTTAGCATGGCGTGACAGTCCATTGGAGGACTATTCAGTCTTATAGAAACAATTCTTTCTGCAACTTTAATGTGTTGTCGAACTGTTTTCATGAAAGTTACAGCAAAAACAAACAAGCAAAAACATTTTGGTTGCATATGCAAAGTAGAGCTATTGCACCAAATGAAACCAAGTGGAATTTAAATGACTGCCTTTTTATTAAGTGCATTTAAATACATAAACACTCACTTGTATATAGTAAAAAGGATTGTACACAAATCTAAAAAAAAACTGCAAACAAGCTTACCAGACAAACCTTATTTACATCAAGGAAAAAATACTGCACTTTCCATATGAAACATTAACAAATAAAAATAAAAATCTGCATAATTCAGAAGGTAAAAATCTTTAATTACAAATCTTTGCAAAGGAAAAGCAGTTGAGTTCGAAGGGTAAAGAGAAGTCACTGAACATTTGTTTGTTTATGGAGGTTAGATGTACTGATTGGGGAACTCATGCAAAGCCTGCAGGCTGAAAAGGTCTTTGAGATTTTACATGTTCAGCGTTTGCTGAGCATCTTTGGCACAGATGATGATTTACTCTCTGTGAGAATCTCTGACAGCTTAAGAGTCTTAGTGGCCTCGTGGCAGAAAGCAAAGTCATCCCCGACTCCAGTTAAAGAAGAAAAAACATCAGGAACTGCAGTAACATTACACATACAAACTATTTTAATCCAATTTAAAACAGCTGTTTAAAATACTGTTTTACATATATATCCAAAAGACCATATATTTCATAATTATACACATTTCTACAGTATGATACAGTATATAGCTTGGCAGAAATATTTGATTTTTCAGATTGAAAAAATAAAAATTCAAGCTTCACTGACCAAATAATGAACATATTTGTACTTTAGAGCTGTAAAAGAACTCGAATATAAACATAAAAGTGTTCTTTTCTTAACATTACTTCTCGGTCTTCAGAAACAGCACTTGCAATCAAAAACCACTGTAAAAAATATACTTGCATTTGATCGTTACTTGTCAACACTTTAAAGGCTTTCCTCTGAGACTTACAAGGCACTGGAGCCACTGGATATCATAGTGTTTGGCAGTGAGGTGACTTTTGATACAAAGATACACAGAGACAGTACAGTAAGGCTTCTTGATATTTTGGCACATGCATTATGTGAGGCAGCTCGGAGGGTTGGTGCTGTGTGTGATCTTTCACGGTTGTAATGCACAATAAGGTGATGCATGATATGTGTGTTGCTTTGACTGACCTGATTGGATTTGACAGATTTACACTCTTTATACCAGGGACGTACTCAATTTTTTTAAAGGCCACATTTGAACCACTACAATGAGTTTTTATGCATTTTAGCTCTTTGTATGGCACTTTTTTTTCCATTACATAAAAACATGAAAAAGGTTACATTTGGTATAGATTGGATTCCACCAACAGGTTCCAGTCAGACTCCTAAAGCAAAGGCTCTAAACACCACACAGGCTTTTTACAGTGATCCTGAGGCACTATTTGTTTTCAGGTTGGCTTTAGTCTTTGGTTCTTTTGTTCTTTGCTTAGCTGACTGCGTGAGACTCTGACTGCATCAGCTCCCGCTCGGATCCCTCCTTTGCCGTGGCTGCGTTCTGAGTTTCTAAACTGAGATCTTGAGGTTCAATCTGAGACGCCTCTTTTTCTTTCTCCGCCACCCTCCTTGCCCTCTCCTCTTCCTCCATCTTCATCCTTCGTTCCTCAGCCTCTATTTCCTCCGTGGTGGGGATGGAGTTCTTCTTGGGTCTT
Source organism: Naso thynnoides (assembly GCA_029783665.1). NCBI lineage: Eukaryota > Metazoa > Chordata > Actinopteri > Acanthuriformes > Acanthuridae > Naso > Naso thynnoides. The sequence goes on from JAQLOL010000024.1 coordinate 9,005,175, forward strand.
CCCTTGGGCTTAGTCGGGGCCTCATGACCTCCTTTGAGCACCTAGAATAACACAGACAATCTTAGTGGACTCCTCTGGTAATAAATGGCAGCAGCAGTCGAAGGCAACGCTGGCTATTATAGTAATTAAGAGAAGACATATTGCTGCAAGCTGCCCCCTGTGCACTCATTCATCTTTAACGATTTCAGGTGCTTTTTGTTCTCTGAGTTGTTGACCCCTCTACAAAAGTGTTTGCTCTCACTGCTGTCATCATCAGTCAGCCACCCCCTTCTCTTCAATTTGCTTCTCTTACAATTACAGTGTTAAATAAAACCAGTTAGAAGTGAAATGTAACCTCCACTTGTGGATTTAAAAAATCAACAGGATGAAGAAAAGGCTGAGTAAAGCCCCCCGCCTTATCTTTCCATCACTGAGTCACTGTTTCTTACCATTTTCTTCCACTTCATACGTCTGTTTTGATACCATGTCTTCACTTGGAGCTGTGTGAGTCCAAGTGACTGGGCAAGGTCTAACCTGCAAAATCACAGACAAAACCTCCACATTATACAGATATTTCATGTACTTTTCTGGATTACACTACATAGTAGTACATAGTCCATCTACAGATAGTTTACACAGTGTTAAACATTTCAACAATATGGTCAACTAATTGTAGAACATTTAAATATTCATTGTTGAATATTAGTTGAACATTTTCAGAGTGTTCAACAAATAATGAAATGGTTCACTAATTAGGGTAAGGAAAAACATTTACATTGCTGAATGTAAACTGATATGTTGTTGAAATGTTACAAATACTACATACAAATAAATTATCAGTAGACAGACTATCCAAATACAGTGTTCCCCTTCTCTGCACTGGAATCCCCTAATCTGAACAGACTGAATATCATACTGTTCAACACCATTTTCATCACATTTCCCAAAAGCAGTATCTAGAATCAGTCTCTTTTTCCTCCCACTCACAAAAAACTACAGAAATGATAAGAATCTTGACACTAATTGTAGTTTTTATCTTTGCACCAAGTATAATACGCAGCTCTCTGCCTCGAGGTTGCAGACATTGCGCATTAAAGTTCAGTGTAAAACCTCCCTCATACTTTTAACTCTTTGAATCTGACATCAAAGCTAGTAGTAGTAGTTTGGTAGTAGCTTGTCTTTGACACTGTACACCTGCAGCTCAGGAAACACTGCTCGAAACATCTGTACCGAGATCAGTAATCCAATCACAGCACTTGCAGCGGGACAATTTGGGCTGTCGGAGGAAATTCTGAATGCATCCACCACATGTGTTGATCCATGACTAATAGGGCTATTGGTTGGTGCGTAATGTGATACTTCAGGAAGGGACAGATAAAGTGAACAAGGAATCCATTTGCGAGGAAAGGAGCGCGTTATCTGGCTTTTTCTTAAATGAGATTTCCTCTTCGCTGCTCTTCTCAAAGTCTTTAACAGTCAGATGAAGGAGTTCTCACCCCTGCCAACCCCCTCAAGTGAAAGGAACCGACTTTCATTTGATGGTGAAAGTGGAAGCCGAGACAGAGAAACAGACATGAACAGAATCTAAAAAGCAGAGCAACAACAAACCCCCTGAGATTAATGGGATTGTCTACATTGCTTTATACCTAAAGGGGCTGCGTGTGGTTTTCGTGTGTGTGTGTGTCTGTCTGTCTGTGTCTGAGCTTCAAAAACACCAGACATTCAGGCAATCAAGCTGTCTTTGAGACATCACGAGCCTACATGCCCTCGTCTGTGGCAGTTCAACAACTGCAGACAACGAAAAATATTTGCATAAAAGGAAAACACTCAGCTTATTTATGGTCATTAGTTCTCAATGGTGGGTAACCACACACTTAAAGCAATGGAAACAGTATTTGAGTTACTCCCTCCTGGCTATTGCAAGGCCGCCATTTTGTTCCACTCTCACACCTTTCAAGAGGTATGATCTGGTTCAAGTGAAAACCTTAGAACAATAAAGATGATGACAGGGAGGATTATCAGGGCACTAATAATTATAATTTAGAAGCTGCATAAAATCATTAATGCTCTGTGACACAAAAAATTAAACGTCTTTTTTAAGGATATTTTTGATCTGGGTTTCTCCCAACATTTTGCATATTCTCAATTCAACAGTGCACACGTTTCAAGCCAAGAAAAGGAGAGAGGAATAAAGTTATCTTTGGATCATAACAAATCAAAGTGGGGAGCACGCCACACCTTTGATGTGGGGTTTTGAAGGGGGATTTTCTCTGTTGATGTTTTTCCACAAGCTGAGTATTTAATTAATTTTCAACACAGCATCAGAATTGACAGGACACAATATTTTGGCACGGCAATCCGTAAGGGTGGTTGGTTTTTATCACTGTGCTGCGCTCAGCCTCAGGGCCTCTGCTTCAAGATGAGCATGGCGTCTTTCCAGCAGCATCAGGCAAGCCAAGATGTGATACTTTTAATAATGCATCGTGGGAGTTTTCCACATGGATAGGATGTAAAATGGAATGACAAATAAATGTGGTTTATTCCAAATATGCAAATGTCTTTTTTTAGATTAGATGTGTCAAGCAGATACACTGCAAAAAGGATGCAAGGTTTGAGACGTCTGTGTGGAAAGTGTAGCTGTTTGCACGTCTAAATGTATGAACATGCTGCACATGGAGTTGGTTTTCTCAGGGATGGAGTGTACAAATATCAAATCCCTGCTGCAAAGGTTCACAAGCAGTGTGAAATTCCTACTGTGCATGTGTAGGAAAGCTTTTTACAACATATATGGTTTGATACTATTCTGGGTTAGAATGGAAAAGCAGCCTGAAGGCCAAATCTAAAAGCGAGGCGTACAATAAAACTGGAAAATATAGTCTAACCTCATGTCAGGTCCCAAAAATGACCCACAGAATGGAACACACAGACATTAACATACAGATTACTTCATCTTATTGTAGAAAGCAAAATGTTCATTATGTACACCTGCACATGTGTGAAATGATTGGCAGTAAATCAATGTAATTCACCTCTGTTTGCTTGCATTGGCCAGCATCCCTGCTTTCCTGAATAAGGCAGTGTTTCTTTGTTGAGGCTTTTTTTTTTTTTTGCCGTTGGAGAGCTCAGGGTTAAAAACGTTATTCTTGTCTCAACTAGAATGCTGAGGTAATGCTCTGGCTTAGACAAATTCACATTACATGAGACATTCCCCACAGGATAAATCAAAAATTACGATGCTGGGTTAACCACTGCTTGATAATTGCAGCTGTGGCTTTGCGTGGATGCGCATGCGTGCACTGTGCTTTTCAAATGAGCTCAGTGCCAGGTATGCAAGTTATCAAAATGTCATTTTTGAATGATGCATAGATGACTTTGTGATTGTGGTATTAGTTACCTTTGTGGTTTGCTTTGTTTTATGTAAGGCAAAATCATTTTAGGAAGCTGTGAGGTTAGTGCAATCATTTTTTATTTAGATGTTTTTATGGGGCTGTTTCAGCTCTTACAGTGTCTGTGTGGGTGGGTGTGTTGTTGCAGCAGCTTTTACTGCAATCCTAACCTGTCTAAACTCATTCAATCAGATGTTGGGTTTCTCAACTTCACTGACCTGTCAGGTGTGGACAGGTACTTTTGCTTCTGGAACTTCTTCTCCAGGCCCATCAGCTGCAGCTCAGTGAAGATGGTGCGGCTGCGGCGGGGCTTCTTCAGGCGTGGCGTGCTGCGCTCCGTCTCTGACTCGCTGCTGATGCTGAGGGGTGTCTGGCTGGGTGAGGGCTCGGAGCCTCGCTGATTCTGCGGGGAGAGTAAGGGCAGGTGCGAGGAGGAGACTCCACCCGGAGATGACACCTGGGGGAGGTTTGGGGGCTGCCGTGTGATCACAGAGAGGAGAGGGTAGGCACGTAGTGACGAGGAGCCTGGAAGAGCAGAGACGGTGTGTCAGATGACAAAAAGAGAAAAGTAACTATGTCGAATTCAGAAAAAAAAACAGACCTCTGTGAGTTTTTAGTGAACTCTTACATGCTTCTCAGTTACATCGGCTGTGCCATTATCGACCGCCTGTAATTGCTTAGACAGGTTCATTTTTAATTGCCCTGTGTTTTCCGTGAAAAGTGTTTTGCTTTTGACCCTCTCCATGTTGAGGGCTGTGATCCCAATGACGCAGATTATGTTTTACACGGCTCCTCTGAACCCCTTAAATGAATGATTATTTTTCAGAGGTTGTTAAATGCTAACTGGCTTTCCAACAAACAGCCACATGCACACAGCGAGCCCGACAGCTTGATGTACAAGCAGACACACACATTCAGACACAGAATGAGCTGTAATAAAATCCAGAAAACTAAATCAAATACTGTTCAGCTAATAAATCCCCCTGCCCTCTCTCGGCAAGCTGTCTCACTCTTGCACATGTACGCAGTCATATTCTAACACACGTTTTTTACTCTTTATCAACGCAGACAGAAGCAGCAAGACGCCAGAATCAATAAAAAGTAACACTTGTCTGGAGCCGACGTTGGAGCAGAGGAAAGCAGGAGGTTGGCCTGGAGGATGTGGAGGGTCAACCAGAGTGAATGTGATATCTGCCAGAAAAATCCTCACAGCTTCAAATACAAAAAAAACAACCCCTTAACCAAAATTTACAAGTCAACTGAGCACAGCACAGACTGTAACACATGTGCTGATAAGGAGCAGCAGGGAAGACACAGCAGGGATTATGGGAGTAGAGATTGAAGATGTTGAGGAGATAAAAGGCTACAGCAGAGAACATGGGAGGTTAGCGAACACCAGCACACACAGCATGTGCATTGCTGGATGTCTGAAGTAGACAGCAACATGCAGACACACACAGGCATATCAGAGAAGACCTAAAATTGCATGCTTACTTGGATATTTTTGCTGTGCTTCTAATGTTTTCATTTTTTTTCTCTGTAAGGCCGACGAAAAATCAATATTGATTTCTGTAAAATATATGGAGGACGAGGGAAAACACTAACAAAGAAGGTGGAGCAGGTTGAGCTACTTCTAGTCTTGCAGGATAGTAAAACATGCATTCAGAAGCTGAATCATATACACTGTGCACACACCTCAGTAAACCTCACTATTAGGTGGAAGTCATGCATAAGGAGCACAAGCACAGCATACAAGTACGCATAGGTAGTTACAATTGTTCTACACATAGTCTCTCTCTCTCACACACACACACACACACACACACCAGACACTGCCTTGGGCCCATCATGACATCATGGTGAGGCACTGAGGTCATCACTAATCCCCCAATGTGAGATTGCTGCTATTGCAACAGGTCTAGACAAGAAGACCTCTTTCCTCTGCCTGCCATGTTCTTTCTCTCCATTTATATGTTTCCATTTGCTGCTCTCAGTTTTTCTGTCTGTAAATCAGATCCGTATAAATGTTAGATTTTCTGATAACAATAACTCGCCTTGAAATTTATATGAGAATTTAATTGTGGTTTGGAGAATTGTGCAAAGGCAAGAGGAAAGGGTCACTAATGTCATTCTGAATGGTGGAAAAAAGAAAAATCTCAGTTTGACTTCTGGATTGTCGGGAAATTTCTTGTCAACAGAGAACTTGAAGTTGTCTCCAAACAGTCCAGAGAGAGAGAGAGAAAGAAAGAAAGAAAGAAAGAAAGAAAGAAAGAAAGAGAAAAAGAAAAGAGTGAGCACAAAGACGGAAATGTCAGCTCCTGCGGTGACTTTCCACTGACAGTCAAGTCGCCTCTCTGACATGTTGTTGACAAGTGCCAGTGTCCTGTCAATAGTCTACAAATAAACTGTTTGAGTAGCTGCAGGAGCGCATGCAAAAGCACACTGATACTCTTGATAATCACAGTTGGAATGTGGGGACTCGCACAAGTGCTTATAGTAACCATTACGGAAGACATACCTGCTAAGAATAGATCAAGAAGAGTTCTGCGTTCCTTTCAATGCCAACAATTTGCTCTATTGATCATGTGGTTATTATGCCATAATTCATATTAAATTAACCATGTATGTCATATATAATAGTTTACATTTAGTGAAGAAGGGGGATCTATTTTTCCAGCTGCATGACAAATGCTGTCAGTGTGGCATCATTGAGATGGTAAAGTATGGCCCGCATCAGCCTGCTCCCTATCGTAACATCTCCACTTTTTTGTCAATGAGTGACTGAAATGAATGATTCATTACTTGCTATGACAAGCATACGTGCACATTTGCACATGGGTGTAAACGGTGCGGTGACAGATCGAGAGCTTCACAGTTAAATGTTTGCTGGGGTTTGTTTTTTTTTTTTTTGGCCTTTCACTTGGAGAGCAGATCAAACATTTTCAGGGTGTGCAGGGCAACAGGCTACGCAGCTTCTTTACCTGTTAACTCACTGCTTTAATTAGAAACCTCACCTTCACATTATGCCAAAAGCAAAAGAGCATTCTGTTGAGGCTGTCAGCGTATTTTCCCAGGCACACTTACAAACGTCTCCTGCTGAAGCTGGTGGCCCAGCAAAGGGCATTAAGTAGCCTGTTTAATCTGAATACTGATTCACACAGCTGAAATCAGCATGTAGCATTAACTATTTTTAAAAACTGATTTATCACTGATCCCTTGTTAAAATAGATTAATCTGATGGTGGGGGTTGTCCAGAAATGACGGAGCGATGATAGAGGTTGTCACATATTATCTGAAGATGAAGTATGTGTGTGCATACCTGCCTCTGTGTGCTGACACGGGTGAATTCATCCATCTCATGACAGCTTTATGCTTAATGGGAGACTTTATTGTCTTCAGCGGATTAGGGTAAAGATGGGATGAAAAGCCCCCCAGTCAGTATCAAACCAGTACGCTTTGGCCCTCAGGCTGCACACACTTCTGTTTTTTTTCTATCTTTCTTTCTTTCTTTTTTTTCTTATTTTTAATTTTTCATCATGCTGTCAGGTGAGATTACACCACAGTTGATCTTAATCTCTCTCACCTCTTGCAGAAAACAGCACTAAAAGCCCTGCCCGGGGTCCCGCTGAGAGATGGGACTCCAAATGAAATACTGTAACCTGCCATTATGTTGTTCACTGTTCAACACCAGGTCAAGCCTTATTCTCTCTGATATGGCTTTCACTGACAGGGAATTAACTCCACAAGGAGGCTACCTGCCACTTCACGTGGAGAAGAGTGATGTCCTCATTTAATTTCAGTTCCATAAATATGGACCAAGATTCACAACAAAGTGTCACAAGATAAAAAGCAAGTGGAAGATTATGTTGATAGCAGCATACCAGTAATTTACATTAAAGAACCAACCAATTACTTTGTTATCAACTCCTTCAGGCAGCATTATTAGTGCCACTGTCTTTCAGCGGCCTCCACTGGTGGCAGCAGGTTATAGCATCCCTCCCTTTGCAGGATGAAGAAGTCAGCTTTCACTGTTCAGGGGCCACGCAGAGGCCAGCTCTCTCTGGGCCAGGATCTGTAAGCCTGCCAGCTTCTATATCAAGCGCTAAAAGCCACGGATGTTGGGGAATATACTGTGTCTCACACCCCCGCAGCTACAAATAAGTGCTGGGCACAGTGTTCTGATATGCAGGACGGGTTACTCTATCCATCCGAACAGACGGGAGCCAGTCATAGTAACCTCTAGCACACACCAAATCCATATCAGAGGGATGAGGGAATTGCTTCACCTATTTTTATCCTCCCGCCGCTGTCATCATCAAATTGCAGTGGCTATTATTTCAGACCTTAGAGCAATTAGCCTAATGGTTACTGGAGTGCATGTGCAGTAGCCTTTAAGTTGTTTGGATTCACCTGGAATTAAACTTAAGAATGAGTCAAGACTTTTGTTTTGACAAGACAATATTTGCTGTGTATGCCAGCTGAGCGTTGCCTTAGTGTATGAGTATATGCAGCAGGTACAAAACACCTTCAGGGATGCAAAATTTGTTCTTTCATGTAGAGATCTAGAATTTTCTTGCCATTTCAGTCAAATGAAAATAAGAGAAAGCACTTCATAGATTATAATAAAATTGGGAGGAGAGAGATCATCATTCAGAGGAATCACTTTAGAGCTTCGATATTACCTTATTTACTTAAATCAGTGTGCTGCAAAGTTAATCTTTAATAGTGTGGTTTGGAAAATTCTATTTTTTGTGCACAACTTTGACCTGTTACGGGTCTCTCTCATTGCTGTTATATTAGCGCACTAAGAAGATAAAATCCTCCTGTGTGCGGCTGCAGCGAAACACAAAAAAGAAAAGCCGTTGGTTCAGCAGAACACCCACATGAATCAAAATAATAGGTTCAAAGTTACAGCGTGTTAACGACAAAATTCTAAAGTGAGATTTGACTTTATCTGTTTATCTGCCTGCGGCCTCTTTGACTTTTCTGTGTATTTAGGGCGACCTATCAATGCAACCATTCATCACCTTTGCGCCCAACAAAAGCACTGAAGCACCACTCACTTTATCTCACATCTGATTTTCAGCACTTAACACTCAAGGCTATAGCTGCTGTGATTTGTGATGTAAAGTCAAGACTGAATGTGAAGTCCTAGGGTCCAACTTTTAGAACAGCCTAAAGATGCACCAGTGAATGGATTTTTTTCAATGACAGAAACCTGCACATTTAAGTGTCAAAGATGATATATCAGAAATATTCAAAACTAGTAGGCCTATATACATGTATGGTTGTACAGTCAGGGAATTATGATGTAAAAAGATATAATTAGTTGCACTTAAGAAATGTCCTTAGCTCACCAGCATAACTAATACTCAACAATGTGCACAATGTTAATTTCACCAAATATGAACTTCTCTAAAGCCACATTTTCTGATGCATCCAAATCTAAAATAATAATTTCCCAAGCAATTAAATATATAGATATAGGTCTAGTAATAATGAAACGGATGCCAGGCGTAAAAGTGTCAGAATTTTCCAGATAAACCCTTTCAACTGTCCCGCTAACATGCAAAATCACCCAGAGGAAGAAAAAGAGTCCTCTTACCCGAACATGAGTGAAGAGGCTTAGGTCGCACAATGAGTGAAGGGCACACCGAGTAGAGAGAAAGTTTCTCGAAATAATCACAAGTCTCCTTGGACAGGATCTCGTCAATCATGAAAGTCTTGTAGCGCCGTCTGGCCGCCTTCAGCTGGCCGGGGGAGGACAGCCTCAACTCGGCTTGACAGTGCATGATCTGTCCGCGTGCGCCGCGCGCTGCCTTTGCTGAACAATAAGTTTGTTCACTTTCTGGAGGTTTGTGTCGGTTTAGCCGCGTGGAAAAACGTGACTGCTGGAGTTCATACGTTTAAATAACTCATTGTCTTTCAAAACGCAGCTCGGCTTTCCCTGAAGTGTCGTGCTGTGGATCAGTAGCCTTCAACCTGAGCTGCGTAAAGCGCCACGGCGGTAATGAACTGACTGCGATGTGCGCTCACACCCACCGCTATATAAACCATCCCTGAACACATCCCCGCCGCTCCTCTCTCTCTCTATCCCTCCCTCTCTCATAAACATACTTGTGTATAGACTATTGTAGGCTATACCCTACATATTGCCACCTCCCACCTCAAAGAAAACATTTCTTTTACGCATTTGCTATGTAACTTGTCCATTACACTCTAAAAGTTGTGGTTTTCGTCAGAGTGAGGTCATACTCAAAAAATAAAAAAAACTACAGGCTGCTGATACGAATATCAAAGTTTCCGATCAAATTAATCGATCTCTTTAATAGTCGGCCAAATTCATTCGAGCCTATCACCATGCTGTCTGTTTGTTCCAAACTTCTCATTTACTGTATTTAAATGATTTGGCTTCAACAGTTTCTTTGGGCCTATTGAACTGTCAGCCTGTATGACAGGACCGTGTCGAACTTTCTTAGGAGCTCAACTCAATTTATTTCATTCTAAATTTGCTTTAAACTTCGGCTCAACAGTCTGACCTATTCAATATTCTAGCATTAGACTCAAACGGCAAAAAGATTTTAACTGCCACATATCAAAGTTCTGCGGAGTGAATAGGCCCAATCACAGGCTGTCTCTCTGATTTTCTCAGACAATGTCAAGAC
>JAQLOL010000024.1:9027562-9063545 GCA_029783665.1 Naso thynnoides
TGCTTTTAAAAATGTGTTTTTACTTTAGCTTTACTGCAATTTGCATCATTTTCACAATCAGATCTATACCTGTGCAAATTAATCGTTTCATTATTAATAGGCTAATCCATTGTTCTTTTCTTAAAAAAAAAACATAGCCTAATTGTTTAGTCTATAAGACATTGTAAAATATTGAAATTGCCATCAACATTCTCCAAAAGTTGTTGTCTTCGAACTACTTGTTTTGCTCCATTTAATAAGCAGAGTAAAACAGCCTACAAAACATTGTATTGTTTATCGAAATGGTTGCAGATTACAGCAGACATTTTGATTTGTCAGAGTGGAAAAGCAAAGGTCTTACATTGAGAAGCGGTGAGAGTGAGCCAGCAAGAACTGGGCCTAACACAACGAAAATGATTTTTAGCCATTCATTTTTGTTATTAATATCAGTTACTTTCCAACACAACGCCCTCAGTAAAGCACCATTTCTAATATAAAGTCAGTTTTCTCTTCTTGGTAGCTTATATTCCATTTCTTTGACTGCCTGACTGTGGCACACAGAAAAGGTTTACTTTTTTTCCCCAGCCACGTGGCTCACTGTGATTGGGTCATTGACTCAAGCATTGAAACCAATTGCCTCTGGTACTGGCAACATCATCAAGTGTGGAGGTCAAATCAAGCGGCGTGAGAGGCTTGACTTCCGCCTTAATCAGTTAGGCCTCTGTGACTGTCCTCCATATTAATTAGACAATTTTAAACTGGAATGATTATCTCCTTCATGCCTGAGAAACACCGTCACAGAATTTGTCCTGGTAAAGCTCAAAAAGAAATGGAGAAGGCACATTGCAACAATCTGAAGGCTGCCTTTCCTTTCCTTTTCTTGCTGTTTAAATTATAAAAGATCTGTGTGGACTGCTGCATTCATTACAGAAGGATCTCACCCTTGCAATTTCTGTGACATATTTATTTCGGGCAAGGTGCTGCTGCCATCATTTATATTACTCATATGGCAATAAACACTGCAATTTAACACCAAAATCTTGGCTGTCATCATGTCTTGTGGGACCTTTGCTGTTGTGCACAGTTGTTCACATTTGACGTATTGGATTTTTGGCGCCTATCCTCAAAGTGCTCATGATTTAAAATGGCGCAAGGTTGCAATATAAGCAGTAAAAAAATGCCCAAACCATAAAACCACACCTGTGCAGTACACTATTTGATGACTAAAGCCCTTGAATCTATTTTGGGTCCCTACATTGCCATTACCCCATACATCTCCCTGATGTATTTCCTCCTCTATTTTTTATAACCATTGGAAGGAATTCAGGAGAGCACTATGAACGTGCTGTTCCATGAGGCAAAGTAGTGTGGAAATGGGTAAAAGGGGTGAAAGAACTGAAAGACAAAACAGGCAGACCTGCTGAATCTTTAAAACCCTCAATTCTCCCAATAGGTACTTTTGCTTTGTAAATAAATAAAGACATTTTGACAGACTTTGGATATTTTAACTGAACAAGATCTAATTCAAAAATTGATTAAATCCATTGCCAATAAGCATTCCATTAATTACTCTATATACTTTCATTCTAAGCAATGCTAGTCTGAAAAGCAGCACAAGATGGCAGCATTGGTCCAATGATACTGGCTATGTCTGTGTCGCACTAACAGGGGCTTCATCTCTGTGGGGATGTGAGGTGGTTTCTATGCATTGTGTAGGGGAAAACATGCTGAATTTAAGAGTTTCTTTATAAAAAATGCAGAGAGGGGAATTGATTCAATTGTCATAGGAATATCCTCTTTTCATGTTTCCCTTTTAGCCTGTAGTCCATTCTCGGGTTTCTCATAACATCAAAGGGCTCCAAATGGCTTTTTACAGAGGCTGTATTGTTGTCAATGGAACTATTTTTAAAATTAACTTGATTTTTCAGTTTGTAAAGAGAGAAACAGATTTCCACTTTACATTTACATGTACTTATATTGGCAATCATTAGGAATATTTGGATAAAATGAGGCCTTTGCTGCTGTTCATGTGAGATTAAGAACCTTAATTGTCTTGTTTACCAGACCCTTAACATACGGTTCACTGAAAGATACCAGGTTAAATTCTAATTGATCAGTGGTTCGCATCATATGTCACTAAAATGTCTATGTAGTGTGAGTACTCATCATTTTGCATGACACATGTGCATTCAGCTGTTCAATGAAACTCACAGAATTGCCTGACTTTCACTTTACTATCGAAGACATTGAGAAACAGCACCTTTATGCCTGTTAATCTGTCTGGAAACAAGTACAGCTCAAGCAGAAAACCATTGTGCTAATTTATAGCAACCACAGAATCCAGTTCAGAGCTAAATGAAAAACAGCAGTGTGCACTCTTGAAAACAAATAACCTCCTGCAATTATTTTTATTATCATGAGTGCATCTTTTCCTTTTTAAAACAGAGTTTTCAGAAGTCTGCACATGACATGGCCACACTGTTTTAATTAATAGTGGAAGACAAAGAAAATGGGAGCAATGCTCAAGGGCAAGATGGTATAGCCAGCGAACAGTCATTGAGGGAAGAAGTGACAGGGCAGGACCCCAGAAATAGGCCACCACCAGCCACTTATGCTCTGGTCAAATCTGGGTGAAGTCTTGTGGTGGTGTAGCGCTTTCACACAAGGCTATTGTAATGAGGCTACACACGCACACTGTATGCTCACTTCCAATTATGACCTCTGGCCTGCAGGGTTTGCAGGCACTGTGAAGTGATTGACTGGTGGCTTGACACATCCTTCTTCACCTTCTTCTTCCCTTGCTTTTATCTCCAACCTACACACAACACATCCTTCCTTCCCTCCTCTTCCCTCCCGTTCATTAATATTCATAATTCACGTGGAATGAAGTGATTCGCAATCATTAAACGCACATGAATATTTGTCGGATGAAAGTTTAATTAAGCCATTGCTCTTTAGTGGCGTGATGTCACAGAGTTGCTTCCCATTCAGTGCATTCAGTGCACGGCTTAATGGCCTGTACCTTTTATAAGGGCTACTCAGTGCTTATCCAGCAGCAACCCCCACGGATGCTTTTAACAACTCCTGCGCTGCTGTTGGATGGACTCAATTGATAGGAGGTTGTTCCTATAGTCTTAGAAACAATATGTGGATCAATCATACTTAATTCAACAGAGCTGGAGAACCACGTCTATGGTGGATGTCATTTATTATTCAGGACTGTCGAGTAAATAGCATGCATACATACTGGCAACAGTGTTCTGTAGTTTATGTATGCTGAGTCCAATATGCATATGATCTGTTATGTATGTTTAATCTTGTATGCTATGCAACCAGATGGGTCTGAGAGATTTTCAGATTACAGCAAAGGTCTGATTATGTTGTGTTTAAATGCAGTGGGACAAAAAGCTACAGTGCACACACTCAAAGTAAAGCATTTTCCCAGCAAAATAATAATCATTTTCAATCAGTTTACACAGGTTTGCAGCAGATATTAAATGTAGGACTGCAGGGAAATGTTCAGTCCTGACTCTGTAAGACTGATGAAGTGATTCTCTCACACACACGCACGCGCACAGACATAGAGTACATCACTGGCAGCACGCCATCCCATTTCAGCATTCTGCTAAAACAAATGGATGCAAAAATCTTCTGAGGGGTGTCTGAGCCGCTTTGTCTCTTCGCCGCTCTCTCCTCTGTTGCAACATTCTTGTTATCTCAATATCGGTGACGCATGTTGCTGCTGCTCTGACATGCTGTGACTTCATTTTCATTTTCTGTGACTCCCCTCTCTAAAACACTCACACACGCACATACACACACAAACACACAAGCACATTAAGGAAGAGATCCATCCTGTTGCTACAATGCTGCAGTGCTGAGTAGCAGCATCAGTAAAGTGAGAGAGAGGGATGTCTGGCATCGGCCCCACACCACAAAACGGACTGCGACACGGGATCCAAACCCCTTTTTTCCCTTTCCATCGCTTCACTGAAGCAGCATCCTCTCATTCCCCCGTTGCTAGGCTGTCAGATGACTAATATTAATTTACAAATTATTATTAAGAGTGTGGAAAGGAGCAACAGTTGCAATAGAAAGGAATATGGGACAACTTTTTTTGCAGACAATAACTACCAGACTACCTTTACGAGTTCGCTGTTAAAGAAAAAAAAAAAGAGGTGTCAGCACATTTCGAATGGCCAGGCACACCCCTGACACCTGCAGGTTGAGGACCAGAATAATGCCCTTTGCCAAAGGTGCCATATGGATGGTGTTTTATGGGTTGGGGAACGCGTGAAAATGACTGTCCTACAGGAATAATTAACAAATGGATCCCCACAGTATAAAGCTCATCACATTATGAATCTTCTCTAGACTACTTCTGCTGCTGCTTTTGAAAGCTTCCAACACTTCCAGAGCAGATAATGAGCTCTGTCAAAAAAAACCACGTCTCTCTTTTTTTCCTCTTCCAAAAGTAAGCTCTGCCTTTACCCCACTTCATTATAATCATCAGTGGAGTGTCCCATATTCCTGCAGCTGAGCAAAAACACGCCTCAGAGACAGTCAATATTGTTGCTCATAACCTATAACTCCGAGCTCAACCCCCGAAGAGGAAAATTCTTCCTTTGAAGATTCTCATCACTATGGTAATCAGCTGATCAGAGGATGTTGTGCCAACTCCTTGTGATGCAAATATTTACTTTACATGCAAAAACCTTCAGATTTCGAATGCGTTGTCTAATTTGCACTTGAGTTCAGGCGAGCAATCTGCCACCAATGATGTAATTGCGCTGAGGAAATTATACCCACTGGAAAAAGAACCCTGAAGTCAGTCAGACCAACATCTGTAATGTCAGTATATTGAAGAAAATTTGCAGGAACAGGAAAGAGGGTTTATTGGGAAAAATCCTTGCATTTAGGCAAGAAAACACAGCTGTTCCTAATAATGAGTTCCTCTCGATCACATGCCTCTTAAGCAGCTAAAATTTCATAATTCCACTAAACCAGTGGTGTCATCATCCTTGTTAACTGTGGGGTCAAGTATAAAAAAATGGATTCTCATACAAACCATGTGTGACTGGCACACAGCTGAGAGGTCGTTAAAATACCCAAGGCCTGTGCTAAAATTGCCATCTTCCGAGAAGTCAATGATGCAAATGAAATAAATCTGCGTTTAGCCTTGTCATTTCATGAAAAGGCTGCCCGGGTGTTTATGGGGAGCATAAGAAGGTCACAACCCTTACATTGCAATGCTCATGCTGTAAATTAATTGCTTGCTGTAGCCTCCACTAGTTGGATTAAATAGAAGTCTTATATTGGCATAAAGCTGCAGAGCTAACCTTCAAATTCACAGTCAGATCTCTTGAGACCTCAGAGTTGTTGTTTCTTTTTCCTCCTCACCCCCAGCCCCAGCCCTTTATCTTCACTGTCAGGGTAAAGCACATTACTTCAAACCCATGCAGGAGCTGCTCTAGGCTGTACTGTGTTCCTTACCGCGAAAGAATAGAAAAGAAAAGTTCAAGAGGAGTTTGACAGATCCTGCAAGAAGGGACCATGTCAAATCCATTGAAGGCTGTTCTAGGGGTTTGGATCTGTCATTGTCACAACTAATGCTGTGTGGTCCCTCTCTCCTTGGCTTGTGGGTTTCTCCATACAGACGTTCAGCATTTGCCTTGACATTCAGCTAATTTATTTATGATGTCAAAGAGTTTTAGACAAGCTAAGAATCCATTACAAAATGTGGTAAGGACAGATTGTAGATGCATGAGTTGCTACTCGGTATTCAAAGGTACACTGGTACCATCGTTATGTACACATTGTGGACTGTCAGATGATAATTCATGAAAATTTATCAGCCACAAAAGTGTTATGTGAGGGAAATTGAACTGTATCTCTAGGTTCAGTACCTCTGTGAGAAGTATATTACATATTCTGTACCGGATGCACTCATACTGTAGAAGTGTTTAATAATTAAACACATATTTTCTTTGTTTCATTCACTCTAATGAAGCTGTTACTCTAATAGCAAAAACATTTCCTTATCATTACTGCTAATTGCATTACTGTAGCTGATGCTGTGAGTCACTGTTTTGGTAAAAAAAAAGAAAAAAAAATTATACACCGTTCAGTATAGTAGCCTTTTTGAAGATCCATTCAGATGTCATGGATGGTCTCGGCGCTCCAGGCAACCCCTCAGCACATACCTGGAGCAATGCAGGTTAAAGACAAATATCACAGAGGCAGAGAGTACGAGACATTTGCAAAATGTTCAATGACTAGACTTTACCATTAAAACTTAAATGCAGAAGACTTCAGTTATGTGTAAATCAGTTGCTGGAAACTGGAAGTCACTGCAGTGTCACAAGCAATACGCTTAACAGCCAAGTTATTCTTAATGAATAAGTGAATGAGTTATTAATTTTTTTTACATTGGCATACCTACGGAATATGTGTTTACAGTTGGTATTTTGAGGCAGACAAGAATGAATGTGAAATCAGATTATGCTATCTTAATATGATTGTTATTTAGTTCAATGTAGTTATTACATGAAATGGCATAAAAATTGCCATATGAAACTTTTATTCTCATTCTAAAAAGTTAGAGTTGCAAACAGATTTTCAGTCAGTCACACACTCCCTTCGATGCTTGAAAATTCTGCTGAAGATAAGTCCTTATAATGTTTGCTGATTAAAAAAAAGTGCAGGGATTTTTATATACACACTGTGATGGGACATCCCTATGACATGCCTTCCTGCTTTCCATTTTACCGGACGACACTAATGCATGCAACAATGCGTGAGTCGGCAGCCCCGACTAGATTAAAGGACAGAACTGGGGATCTTCCAAAAATAGTACTTGTATCAACAATCCCACCAGCTGCTTCATGCTCCACCCAGGGACATCATATTCCATCAATCTTTCAACCATTTATTGACGGGATGTCGACATAAATTTGTCTGACAGGCGTTAGAGCAGTATGAAATATTAATTTTATACTCTGTGTCTGGTGGTCTGGTGCCTCTGGCAACAAAAAGAGAGGTCTGTACGTTAACTAGAAGATAATGTTGATGGAATACTGAGCAGGAGAAAATGTATTGATGGCTTTAAGCACAGAATGAGGACAAATTACAATAAAGTCTAATTGTAATATGGGCTACAGGATGACCTGGTTACCAGACAGAATGAATGATACACTTTGACAAACATTCCCATAACAAAACATTCATACTGTTAAAAGGTTCTTGAGTAAGACAGTGAATCCCTACCAGCTCACATATAGTAGTGCTTCAGCTAAAAGCCAGCAAAAGCCTGGAAATCTCAGCGGTACATTTCCCTGCATGTAAGCCATGCTACAAAACTGCTGTCACACCTCAGGGGCTTTGAGCACAATGTCAGTCTATTTTAGAGGCCACCTATCCCACTGGATTTGCAGTCTCATTTGTTCATTTGTCGACAAACTTGACTAGAGCCCAACCTACATATCTGCTTGCCAATATGTTAGGACGATATCAGTTGGCATATGTATTGTCTGATATGATCATTGAAACTGTTTTTTTAAAGGGCAATACTAGTCTGTTTTTGACTTCTCACAATTAGCAGAGATTCTTGTACAAATGTTCCAAAAAAATGTTTAAATGTACAAATGTTCCACAAATATTAAAACTTTTGGCCCTTTGCTGCATGTGTTTTCCTCTCTCCTCTGTTTCCTGTCTACTTTTAAGCTGTCCTATTGAATAAAGAAGACACAGACAGCCCAAAAATATCTTTTAAAAAAAGCGCAGAGCGCAAGAGATTAGGAGAGAGCCGGGAGCCATGAAGACAAACATTATTATGCCCTGCAATATAGTTCCGTAAAAGTGCTTGTTTTCTAGCTCGAATGTAAGGATGATGAAGGATTTTGACAAAGACCTTCTTTTTAAATAATGTTGTCACACATTTTCAGGTACTCGATTTGAGCTTGATTACAAACACCCTTATGGAGATTTCAGTGACCAAGCCTTTTTATGAAGGATTTTTATTGGTGGAAATAGGGTGATACTTTTGGCCTAATCTGATGTGACTTGATCTGGCCCCTGTCATGTGCTAACAACTTTGAACACGTACATCCGTGTTTGCTGGATTTCTATAACATTAAATGAATATTAACAAAATGTAAGCAAACACTATCTCATAGATAAAGCTATTTTGGGGAAAATGTGTAGGGCTTATGTAACTTATGTGATTAATGTTGACAATGGACACTGTATGACATGTAGAAACACTGATAAAGTCCTTTAAGGCAAAAAAAAAAGGCTTGGACTTGTGATTAAAAATGGTGTATTTACATAGTTTGTCCAGCAGTTTGTCATTATTTAATAACAAGCAAGTTAAAGGCAGAGTCGGTAGCATTCATTCGTTGCCGTTTGTAAACACAACATTCAAGTTGGGTCACTCCTCCTGGTTCACCAGAAGTATCGTAACTTAGTGTGCACTATGTGTACTGTTAAACCACTTACCTGACGTTATACAGCAAGTTATGTAAAAATATTACATCAAGCTAACAAGTTAACCACATACACTACAGTCACCACATCACATATACAGGCCCAGAAGTGATTATTGATCCGCATTAATTTTGTATGTCTGTATTTTATTTTTTAGTAAAATCCTACTAACTTCACCTTTAAGTGTTTACTATTTGTTGTAATGATGTTTGTGAGATGAGATTTGTTTAAACATAAGATATCTTCCCTCCATTACGTATCTCTGTCGTAAGTATTGGCCAATATAAAGATACTGGAATTTTCTTTGCTTCCAAATGTTGGTTATAGCCTTGGCCACAAAAATTCCATATTGGTGTGGTTCTAAACTTGCTATATATTTTTGTCTCATTTTCATTTAAAAAAAAAAAAGAGAGAGAGAGGGAGTTATTTCCGTCTTACTGTGGCCTTTGTAAGGGTGCACAAAAACTAAATACATTTGCATTCTCACACCTCGTTTTCTTCAAAGTGACAGCGATGTAAGTAAGTGTGCTTGGATGAGAAGTCAAGGTTACTCTGCAGTTTGATGCTTCCTATTTAAAATCTGTCTGATAGTAAATAAATTATGCACATCAATCCATGCAGTCAGTGCAAGAAAAATGCCACTGAGAGTAATTATAGCAGCAGATATAAATGGGAATCGGAGGGGTGATCGCATTGTTCCATAAATCAAATCTGTGTGTTGTACAGCCTTGCATGTGGCTCTCTAATAGCAATACATGCCTTCACATTCCAGTTGTGCAAGCGGGATATTGTGAACACATCACTGCGCAGGAGAATATGTAAAGACTAGATTTATTGTTTTCTTTATCGTGTTTTACAAAGAGTCCAGACAAAGTCGTAAACGGCAGCATAAACGTACATCAACAGACTGTCAGACCGTGGAGAAGAAAAATATCAGTGACTGGAACAGATTGAAATTCAAATCCAGTAGATTCAGAGTGAGCGGAATGAGGGAATTTTAATGATAAAGGACCAATACAAAACCAATCCTTTATTCATCCATGAGGTCAGGAGAGTGTCAGGCGTGCTAGAGGCAACTACAGTGCAGTTCAAGAATGACAACTGCAGAGTAAGCAGTCTTAACATTGATGTATGACTTTATTAATGGGTGACATGAAAGTGGGGAAAAGGTTGGGACCATCAACAGCAAGCTAGCAACATTTCCCCCTGCAATTCCATCCTCTGCTCCCAATGTTTTAATTCCATTATGATGAAGGGACGAGATAAGCAAGATTGTTTGGAAAGTCAAAGACCACCAACACTGAAATCAATATCGCTATCTGCCACACAGCAGCCCAGTGACAGAATTAACAGTGAGGGGACATAAGCATTGTTCAGGAGAATGGAACAAATCTGGCTTGCAAATTTAAAGGATCGACAGAAATGGCACCAAAAGAGAGAAATCTACCCAGTAATATGGCAACCTGTATATGTTTGTGTACTTTCTTAAATTGGTTTCCATTTATTAATGAGATAAACAGTATTATCCTCATTAAGAACATTCTTTGTTAATATTCATCTTTGGCAAATAATGGTAACGTTTTTAACTTTTCCGCAGCCTTGCACTGGGGGAGGGCTTTTTATTATCTTATTTTAATAATCTCCATCTGGCTAATGAGGGCTTATTTTCACCGTGCCCACAGGCATACTTGTTTGTATTGTTGCATTTCATCACTTGGTTAAATGTTAATTGAGTTTTCCATATCATTTGTGCTGAGTTAATGTCTCACTCAAAGGATTTCTCCCAAATTAGCTTTAAGGGTTCTCTGCAGGTGTTGCAATTCCACTCGCAGTGTTAGGTTCTGTGCATAATTGTTTGTTGTTAAACCATGTTTCTCTGCTTAATGAGCCGTCTGTCGGCTTTGGAACGGTAAATGGGATTGACCTACTGACTGTCATATGAGTGGTGTCACTTAAACTGTATGTTGTCCAAGCACATGGTTGTTTTCATCCAACAACGTAATGGATCTCAGAAGCATCTGTGGGTTTACAGCTGCATTCTGCTGCCCACTTGCATCCATTTCTCCCCATTAGATCTTTGCTGTTTAACATAATCAATGGATTGCAATTTCCAAACCCTTCTCTCTCTTCATGCTGTAATTACTCCAAAGTATTTTTCCCCTAACCATATTAGCAGATGCTAATGTTGCTAAGATAAGTGACGTACACTGCATATACTTCTGAAGTAATGGACACAATTAGAATAGTGACACCATTTGACAAGAGTCTGCAGTTGGTGAACACCCAGTTCGCAATGTAACAGCACTGAGTAGGGTAAGGGTTTATATGTGTATGTATATATATATGTATAATTTTTCTTACAATTTTTTTTTCATTGATTTATTGATTGACTTCGGTGGCTGAAATGGTCACTGTCACTTGGGTTAGGATGTTTTATGACAATGGCATCCCCACATGGACCACATGTTTCACTGTAATGAGAATTCTTGCTTTAGGGGCAGCAATAAATTAGTCAAAGCGCTCATGAACACTGGCACTAAAGTAAACACCTGCATCAGCAGGTTTTATTCATGCTTTGCATCATCGAATTTATGACTGCTTTATGAATTTTGCTTACCTGAGTCACAATTAGGGCACTAAAATTAGGACTCCAGGGTTTGTTGCCATAAAACTGATGGGAAAAAAAGGCTTTTACTTCAGTTGTAAAGTTATTTTATCCTCAGAGCTGAAAAAATCTATATATTCTCAATCAGTTTATGGGTTACAAGATCCCACACGAATACATGATTTTCTGCCAAAGTTAGAGCTTTTTCATTATGTTGTTGGGAGAGATTTGCTTTTTGTGTTTTTTAAATTCCCTTCTTAATAGTTTGATCATTGCTTTCTAAGTAAAGCATACAGAGTAAACACAGATAACATTTGTTAGAAGGACCAGTTTACTTTGGCTTTGGTCTTTAAATGAGATTAATATCAAAAGATTAAAAAAAAAAAAACTTATTCTGTTCTTTGAACAGTATTTGGGAATGCCACAACGTGTATTTTTGTTGGAAATACCATATGTGATAATCCTTTAATTACCACTACAAATTATTTGCAGACGAAACCTATTAGCTGTTACCTGGTATGGTTATACAGTGAAAGTTCATTTTATGGAAGCCTGTACAAAGAAAGATGGGCAACAGAGAACCAAAGTGAAGGTAAAGAGAGGCAGAGATCGACAGGAGCATTGACAGGCAAGGAGAGACGTAGTGAGAGAAGAGTTGCTGCAAGCATTGCCTAAGTCACGCTCAGGGCTATGAGCATGTGACTGAGACAGTGTAGGTACTGCAGCAGCAGCAACTGGTAATTACTACTGCATCAGCATGTCCTCTGTGCCGTCCATTTCATTAGCTAAGCATCCGCTCCTAGTATATATATATATGGTGTGGGGAGCATTATTATTATTATTATTATTCTCTCCTTCTCTATTCTTTTCTTTTATTAGACTTCACTATCTTTAAGGAGAATTAGCAAGCTGTGAAGAAAAAAATATTGCAGTTAGTTACAAGAGACTTGTAGAAACTGGCGTTATATTGTGGTAGAAATTTGTGATTTTCCCCAATACGCCACATGACTGACTCTCACTAATGTTTCTAAGACAAAGGCTCCTGATTACTCCAGTGGTGAACAAGTCAAAAGCCCTTTGCAGATATATATTTAAAGCTACCATGCTCTCTCTATCCTCCAGTCCCTTTTTGTGCACCAGTGGTGGTATGTAACTACATGCATTTACTTTGCTTAGCTATATATTTGAGATACTTGTACTTAACTTGAGGTGTTTTTCCTGACAGCCCTCTTGATTTTCAGTTCGGGATGTTCCTCTCTTTTCCTTTAACTCTTGTTTGGGCTGTCCTCTAGGAGGAAATCAAGGAGTGCATCAGTAATTATCACCTGTGCCTGTTATTCCTCAACTTGTTTTCTCTGCAAGAGGGGCCGTCCCTCCCTGTCCTTTTGAAGACTATTGTTGGCTACTGCAGTCTGGACAATAAAAAAGGACAGAAAGCTCCTTATAATTGAAATGAGGTGTCAGTTGAAAGCTCAGAGTATGGTGGCCATGTCAGGCAAAGCAAGGCAATTTTATTTGCACAGCAAATTTCAACAACAGGGCAATTCAAAATGCTTTACATTGAGCATAAAAGGCATTAAAGGAACAGGCAAACAGTGTTAGAGGAGAGGAGAAATAGAAATAGAAAGAGAAAATTGACAACAATAACAACAATAGATGTCACCTCAGTGGTCCCACCCTGTTTATTTGTTATGATGTTAGAATGTGTTTTGCACTAAATGTTTTTTTGGTTTTATTGTCTGGATGTTTGAATATCTGGACACACTCAGCTAACAACTTGCAAGAGGGCCACAGGAATCACATGAAGATCCAAAAACATCATTTACAATAATGAAACACTGTCAGCAACCATATCACTGCACAATGGGTACTTTTGCTTTTAATCTTAAAGTAGAAGTTGTTGATAAAATTTGCAGACTTTCATATAAAAAGACTTAAAAGCAACACTTTAACTAATACCTTTACTTTTTACTGCTGTAATAGTGTAGTATTAGTACCTTGGACATCAGTGTGTTCTTTACTTGTCACCTAAAGACACAGTGGAAAGTTTTGTCCAAACAACATGACTTCCCTAAGGGCTTTCCTCAGGAGTAAAGATTACAGCTACCTGGAATTTGAGTGGGTTAGATAGCCACAAGCAAAGTCCCACAGAGAGTAACAGCAGAGGAAACAGCACAAACTTCTTACGCATGAATAAAAACATAAATGCAAATGCAGATGCGCATGCATTATGCACATGCTTACAGACTGCACACACTCCAACACACACGAAAGTTTTGTTTGCATCTCATTTCAGAGGTTCAAGGGCAATGATAAGGGTACTCTTAAACTTGAGTCATGGTTAATATGAATAGAAAGTAAATTCAAACTGCTTGAAATTTTTGTTTTAATGAAATGAGGCTTGATTGAGACTATATTAGGCCTACATTCTACATATTACCATTGAGGCCAAAACAAACCAGCTGAATTAATTTTCCTGAGAGGATGTAATAGGAGCCACAGGGAGCAGCTCAGCGTGTTGTTAATGTAATGTCAACTACTTCTATTTAAATACACAGTTTGTTTTGGTCACCACATGGATCAATATCAACAGTGTCCTATGAAACTTCCAGCATCTTTAATGACCTTAGAATACAAAAGGTAGTTGTACTATACATAAATAATAAAAAAACCATTCTGTCACAAAGTGTAGCAATTTCTCTTTGGATGGGAAGTGCTCACATTCACACTTAAAAACTGGCTTGTGAGCTCAGCATTAATTCGACAAATCAAGTTAAAATTAAGCCCTCTGAAATTTTACAAACTTGGCAAAACAGTGACAACAAATCTCCCAATGAGATGAAAATGTCAATCAAAATAATTGAGAATTCCCTCAGCATGTAAGCAGCTGTAAGTACTCAGAGTAGTATATGACAACCTCCTAAGCTCACTGTGTGTGAGAGTAAGAGTGTGAGTGCTTATGGAAAAAAAGCAGAGAGGAGGAGGAGAGCTGGGGTAAAATACTGGAGGAGGTTTTTCCCCTCATCATTTTTCTCTACCTGGCATAAATCATACTCATCCAATTATGATAAAGTCTGTAGCCTAGATTACGTGGTTTTACCATGAGGCAGAGAAAAGATCATTCTCACAGACGTCTTATGCAGTGAATAAGAGTGAGATTTCATTTGGGCTTCAACGGGGCATGTCCTTTTAATTAATGGGGCTCGGCTGAGTTGGAGAGGGTTCAGCTTTTTAAAATGCTAAATGGTTTTTTGAATTTTCTCTTACCCCTCTCTCACCAGCATTGCAGACACACGCGCATTACCTCTCTCTTAATGCTAGCATCTGCAACTAATTTTGCCTGTGCTGAGAGGGAGACTTTTTCATTCTGGTCAGGTGTAAAGATTTGTGTGAGGGTTTGTGGTTAAGATGGGACCTCTGAAGGGTCCACAGATTGATAATGTCATCTGCAAGCTATATAAGCCTGGTGTTTTTTACATATCAGGACATATAGAGCTGTATTGTTCAGGGATTATTGGAAACCAAAGCACAACAAGAGTTAAAATCCAAGCTCACCTGGCATCTGGTGAATTTGCCCCGGAGGAAAAGAAAAGATAGACCCATATCTAGGCCAGCATCAGATTGAGGGTTAGAGAAATGGGTGGGTGACAAGAAGGTTGAATGTCACAGAGTGTGGGAAGTGAGAAACACTTGAATTCATGGCTACAAAAGTCAAAGAACTCTGAAATATTCAGGTGTCTAAATCAATATAATGTACAATATCCTGTTGTTTAAATAGCGAAAGGAAGAAGCTATATGACACACCTTTTCAGAGGGATTCCTTCTGGATAAACTGCGAGCCTTTCTGAATCATCAGGATGACACATCATGAGACATAATGGTTCTCTGTTAGCACATCAGGATGTCATAAATTTCTACGGGCCTGTTTTACAGGACTGCAAATGAATTTGGTTGTGTTGCAGTATAGTAGGTCCCACTGGCAGGTGTAACCAGAATGTGATGCTTGCGTTTAACACACTGGATGCACACATTTTCAGCCTTCTTGTATGAGTCCTTGAACGACTGGTTCAGCATTTAAGAGATGTGCTGATTTGCTGTCTTACCAATACATTTATTTCATTTATCTGCTAAGTATGAAGATACATCTTCCAGTCAGGTAGTGTTACTTTAGGGTCCGACAGATATATCTGTTTGCTGATATCATTAGCCAATATAAACATTGGATATTTCAGTATCATCGTAAATGTTCTCCAATTTGCACCGATGTTAAAACTATATTCAAAGGTCAAAAGAAATGCATGGACTAGTGATTTAAATTGTTTATATAGGATACAGATGTCTTGCCTCCATTACATATTTATTTATTTATTTATTTATTTTTCAAGTATTTGATAATCATCTTCAGTCTATATTTTGCGCTGGCACAAAAAGTCTCATATGTCAGGCCCTACCTGACTTAGCACAATGAGTGGCCATAGAGGCAGAGATGTGAATAAGCATAATTCTTTAATATTTATTAGATATTGCTTTCAGCTTGAGAAGCCGGAGTGGACCATAGGTACTGACCCTTTATTTGACCTTGAATTTTATGTTACGCTTTAAAGACTTCATATAACTATCAACGATCTGCAGAGAGTTTCCTTCAGCTGTGTCTCATCAGAGGCAATGAAAGGTGAATCAGTGAGGTTGTCTAAGACAATCTTATTTGGACATCACAACAAAGGGCAGAAAGGTTGAGTGAGAATCCTGACTGCACTGCAGATAGTTTACCCTCACTAGCCTTTGGTAACCTCCCTCTCCTCCCTCCCTCCCTAGCATGCACCGTCACCCACTCATCACCCCACCACCCCAACCCACTGGTCCCTGGGGCTACCATTTGTGAATTCATCTCTGCCCTCACAGCCCTGCTCAGCTGTCACATCGCATCTTGCACACGCAGACAGTCAACGATAACAGTGTTAGGGCTTTTCATATTCCATACACCCAGTTTCCACCTTCCATTGTAATGACATGCAATGTTACCCACAGTCTCTCTCCACTATTACCTAGTCTCTGTGTATTCACACACATCCAGGGAAGCAAGACTAGCTGTTACTCTTTTTGTTTTAATTCCAATATTTTTCTCTTGAGATTGTCTTGGATATTTTTCAAGAGGTTCTTAGGAGTGATGGTCTTAAAGTCTAAATCAAAAGACGAGAAGTTGTTTTACATTTACACTGCTCTCAATGCTACCTCCAAAATAATTACAAGAAATACTACGACAAAGCTAACATATTTATTATACCATAACCCTCTCCCATTCATACCTTACTCGTAAACTTAAAGAGGACATATTACACCCATTTTTGTGTATTTAATTTTGATTTAGGACTCCTATAGAGCAGCTAGGCACAAGTGACTGAACAGTAAAATCTGTAGATCCTTAGAAAACTACACCTCCTGCTTTCCTCTTCCTTTTATTTTCTGCACTCTCTCAAAACAGTCTGCGTAAGCCTTCTCCTTCCCCGTTCCCTCCTTCATGCACACCTCCACAATACACTGTACCCACAACCCCTTTACTGACACAAAATAAACACAGGTAGGACACTGATAAAATGTTACTTACAGCTTGCACTTCTGACTCTTTAATAAGGCAAAGTAACATAGGAACAGCAGTCCTTTAGCTGCAGTTAGCTGTTAATCCAGCCCATGAGCTCATGTTGAAGAAGTGCCATAAATAAATCCACACAGTCGACCAAGAAAAAGGAACACTCTCAACTTCTGTCCGGTGCTTGCCTGTATAGGAAAGCTAAACAAAGTCAGCTTTCCTTCATTTAACCAGAAAATTTAAAAAACAAAAATACAAAAAAAACCCCACTTTATTAGAGCCATATCAAGAAACTTGTTGTAATCCCTGAAGCAGAGAGCAGAGTGCAATGGTGTCTGAGCAGAGCTGGGGAGAAGGCAGGCACAGTGCTGTGTGCCTGGAGCTGGCATGCCTGGGCATGCCCACATAGGGAAGTCAAGCACCCATCAGTGTAACAAGTCAAACCCCCCCCCAAAAAAAAAACCTTCCTAAAACACAAGAGCAAAATGGAACATCCTGTAAGGCTCACTTCAAACGCATGTACCTTAACTTGTGACTCTTTGGCATCGTTTACCACAAGTATCCACCATTGTAACAGCATTTATAGGTCAGAAAAGCGTAACAGCTCTCCTATAAGTCTTCACCCTAAAATTTAATGACTAAGTTGTGGTGCCCAAAATTTTTTCCCCACAAAGATGGTTGGACCCCACGCTGTTATTGAAATTTCCAGTTTAGGACCCCAATTATGTAGAAAAACAAACACACACAAATGCACAGGCAAGACATAATTACAGGTGGAAATCCCAAGGCTGGAGTTTTATTTTTGCATAGTTGGTTAACGTGTTTTTTTCATTACTGTAGTGTAAGTGGCTACTGCCTTGTTTAAATGGGTGTTAAAGTAGCAAATAACTTGCACATTTTGTTAATTTAGAGGTATAATGATGTGTTGGAAGGTGCATTGCTCAGCTTCACTCCTCTCACATTTGTGTCTATGGTGAATTCGTCATTTTTACATTTAGGACCATATATTTTACACTGATGATTTTATTGGGATAACAAAAATAAAACTACCAACAGGCAGAACAAGTCCTTACTGTATTTCTAAAGTCCTGTTCACACACTCCTTAACCAAACTTTTACAGAAAAAGAAAAGTTGGCTTCAGACAAAAGAATTTCAACTTACCACCCCTCAACCCAGACATCTTATTCCCAAGCTTGGGCTCAAAAAAAAGCATAGCAGCCAAAAATAGCTGCCTATCAAAGAGCCATATTAATCAAGGTCAGGATGTTTCTTAATTTTACTTAGTACCAAAAAAAAAAAAAAAGCCCAACAATTGGTGATTGAAAGCCCACTTACAGATGCGACAAATTCTGTCTGCATAAGTTCAAGAGAATTGTCTAAAGATAGGTCTCATCATCACCTCAGTGGCAGAAGTTAGGTCTCACACTGTCCCCATCATTACTACATGGTTGATATTTGTTATAGACTTGCTGATTGTATCACCCCACTGAGTATGTCCACTATTAAATGAAAAATAATCCATGCCTGGTACATGAGGGCTAGTTGCGTGTAAATCATATCAGCTGCTATCTTTAATTCACAAGTACCAGTGAAAGCAGGAGCAAGCGTTTTTATGGTCATGGGGGTGTCTGTTTAGAAAAATATTATATTGGTAAATTTTGAAGGAAAACAAGCAACTTATTTTAAACTTGTTGGTAACAATGGAGTCTTATAGGGATGCAAATCTAGCATAAATTCAGGATGTGACGACAACAAATTTTCTCAACATTCACACTACATAAGGAGGACAGTGGAGGTAGGAGTGTTACTTTGCTAAAAAATTACTGTTCTGTCACCAGGGGTGTAGAATTGGGTAGGGACACTAGGGACACGTCCCTACCAATATCCAGCCACTAATGTGTAGTTACTATCAATACAAACGCTGTCCATAGCGTTTAGTCAATGGTTATGGCACACAAAGGGTTAACAGTCGGTCTCTGCTAGAGGTCCCGCCTCTAACCTAAATATCACCCTCCAATTGGCTCT
This sequence comes from Naso thynnoides, assembly GCA_029783665.1. NCBI lineage: Eukaryota > Metazoa > Chordata > Actinopteri > Acanthuriformes > Acanthuridae > Naso > Naso thynnoides. The sequence goes on from JAQLOL010000024.1 coordinate 9,046,244, forward strand.
GCTGGTTTCTCACTAACGTACATGTGATTGGCCGTCCCCGCTGTGCATGTGCATGTGCAGTGCATGTATCTGCAACCACGAGTAAGTAGGGAGAGAAAACGAAAAATGTATTTCCGGAAATTGACGTGAATATTATGATTATAATCACTGGTGTCATTTACATTTATATTTTTATTTCTTTGTGTGCATACGTGCGTGTGTGTGTGTGTGTGTGTGTGTGTGTGTGTGTGTGTGTGTGTGTGCGCTTGGTAGTTAGGATTTGAAGGATGTCAAAGAAAAGAAAACTGGACATAAAACAGTTCCTTACAGCCCTGTACTAGAGTAAAGATGAAAACTCTTCGAAGTTGCCTCCTTGTCTTTCATTAGTTGCTGTAAGCTTCAACATTGCAGAGTGCATTAAATTCTTGTATTCTCTTTAGATATTCAGATATGCATTATAAACATGTCAATTACAAGGTTTTTTTCTGACTATGATTGTTTGCTTGTTTGATCAGCTCTACATGATGTGAAAATATGATTGCAAATACAAAAAAAACATCAACTTTCAGGAGTGCTGCCTTGGAGCACTTGTGTCCCCACCAATGTCAAAATCAAACCTACTCCCTTGCAAACAGCAAGGTTAATATACTGGCTCTCACCAGGCCAGACAAAAAACTCCTTTTTCTAAGGTCTGTGGACGCCACCTGGTGGCCAAATATGGACATGCTAATCCTGTGCTGACGAAATCATTAAGACAGGAAATGGAGCATCAAGCCAAAATAAGGATAATGTCTGTTGAGCCAGGAACAAAAGAGTGACCTCTGTTAGTGTGTAAGAGGCAGCCTAGTGCAAACTTGGGTTTATCTGCTTGTGTCATTGTGGCTGTCATGAAACCGGGCCCTAAGGGCTCATGAATTCTTATATTTTATTTCCTCCATTTCTCCAAGTTAATTATCTCATTATCTCTTGATAACAAAGTTCGTTTTCCCGTGATCTAGAGACAACAAAGGGCTGTTTTCTCACAAAATGAGGTAATGGACTCAAGGTCTCGAGAAAACAGAGGAAATGCAAGAATCCAAGACCGCTTAGGGCTTCTGTAGAAACACAAAACAGTTAGTGCTTTGTTCTTTTTTAAGAACAAAGAGGAATTAAACCAGCTGTGCTGACTGGTTAATGAAGTGTGGTTGTACACAGGTTTCTTACCTGTTTGGTGAGTTGTCTTGCTATGACTGGTCCCACCATGCCAGGGATGGTGGCAAAGGTGTTGGTGATTCCCAAGAGAATACCAGCATACCTGTGAACACAAGTACATTGACTGTTGACCCTTAACTAGAGTCCTGAGTACAGCTAAAGTGCAGCCTATACCATAACAGCTTTTACATTTATTAACTTAAAATATTTAAACCTGGTGTAAATCCTAAATCTTTGTACCACCACTGTGAATCAGAGAGTTTTATTCTGTCTGCATGTATCACAGAAACATTCCTGCACTCTCTCAGGATGCATAATTATGGCTAAAAATAACCTTGACTACAAGAGGAAGATTACACATTTCATTATTGCAAAAATAAAATTCCTACATTTAAGTTAAAACTATAATATAGGATTGCAAAGTTTCTTGTGTCCCACAGCGCACCATGTTTACTGTGTCACATCTAAAGATTTCAGAAATAATATCCTCTAGAAAAACAAAAGAATTCCAAAATGGCAGTTAACATGCATTGAAAGCTGCTCACCTGCTATAAGAACACCCTTCGTTATTAGGGAGAATGGAATTGTGTGACTGTAAGTTTTTGACTGAAACTCACTGTTTCATTTTCCTGTAATCTTAAAACTTGTACATTTGTTTTTATGAGCAGGACCTCATATTTATTTGTAAATTTAAAGTGAGAAGATATCTGATGTCAGAACTTGGTAATTCTTACGAAGGAGCAATGTCAAGGTGATTGATGTTGAAGCCGGATGCGGACACGCCGCCCAGGGAGGAGGAGATGGTGAGGAAGGTCACGGCCAAGGTGTAGTCACAGCCTATATAACCTGCTGCCACCAAGAAAACTGCCGGGCCGATCATGCCTGCAGAAAAAACAAAGTTATGGTAAAAACATCCTCCGAAGTAGCAGACATGGTGTGTAAGATATCCAAGTCAAACGCCGGCAGCCTGTTGTGTGATGTTGCCATTCCTTACCAACAACAGAGAAGGACTTTCTGACGCTGACAGTGGAGTAGAGGCAGGTTTCCCGCAGGTAATCGGCTAACTGGCCACTCAGCACAGCCAAGAGAGCGCAGCCCACATACGGAAGAGCAGACAGCATCCCATTCTGTTGTGGAGAGAGGGGAAAAAAACCTATGTAATTACTACTTTTTATTATTAGCAGAGAGTAGAAAAATGTCTTCTTTAAGTTAAACGAATACTAATCATATCTGATGATCGCACCTGCTGTATGCTAAATCCAAGTATGTCTTTCATGTAGGTTGGCAGGAGGGTGAGGAGGGTGTAGAAAGTCCAGTTGTAGGAGAAATGAGCCACAACGATGGCCCACAGTGGTGTGGACGTCACTATAGCTCGCCAGGGGGTGTAACTTGTTGTGGAGGACAGCTGGTAAACACATGGAAGTAGAGAATGGGAAATAAAATGATTAGGAAGTTCTTAATTACAGATGCGCCCTAAAAAAAAAGATATAACTGCCCACATTGTGGATCTTAAGTACTTACATGACTACGGAGACATATAACATACATACATTAATCTGTCTGAATTTTTTACTTATTAGTCTATTTTAAGTAAAAGTAATATCTCAATTCCTCTTTAACAAATGGCAATAGGTCTAACAAGATGTTTTATTCTCCCCCCTGTCTATCTCACAGTCCTCCTCCATGGAATATACAGTACGCGAGTGGTTTTATATCTAGTCTAAGTTTTTTCTCCCCCTGCTGGCCAAAAATGTATCAGTATGTTTTCCTCCTTGACGCAAATTTAATGGGATCCTACTTTCCCAGAATCATATTCACGTCTGACTCAATGTACAAAAACAAATACTTTATATTGGATATTATTAAGGCAACTTTTTCCATTCTACACAGAAGTCATACATACTGGTGGCACTTAAAGTGGTTGCAGACTGCACTAAATTCAAGGGTAAAAAGAGATTCGGAAATTCAGTTCCTGTGAGAAATGACAAGGCTGAACTGTTCACCATCACTGTGAACATGCAGGCTGGTTAGCTTTGCTTATGAATGTCTTAAAATGCAGAGTAATAGTAAGTGGTGGGACATAACAGCTGTGTAAGACAGATAAGAGAATAAAATTACACAACACAATGACACTAACATTAGTATCTGATGACTGGACCGGAAATGCCTGTAAGCACTCTACTGCTCACGTCTTAGCAATAAAGAAAGAACATATGCCTAAATGCTAATTAAGGATATAATCTCACACCTGAAACTTTCTCAAGGGGAAAGAATCTAAGACAGTGAACAAGTGTCAACCTAACCGTACATGCACCAGTGATATGAGATGAACCAAAAAAACCTTCCCATGGAAACTTGCCTTCGAATGAGGACATCAATACTGATTTCAGGCATTACCTCGTTCTTGAGTGAGGCATTGATGTACAGTCTCTCTCGCTCTGATATTCGTGGGTGAGTGTTTGGACTGTCAAAGACGAGGAAGGACCACAAGACGAACCACAACAGGCCAACAGCACCTTGACACACAAACAAGCTCTCATGTTACCAAAGATCACCAAAGCAGTGTGTGTGTGTGTGTGTGTGTGTGTGTGTGTGTGTGTGTGTGTTGGTGGGGGTCAGCAACACAGTGTTGCAGACAAGGTCAGCTGAAAAATGCTTTCTAGCCATATAAATAAATTTAATAATTTCACGGCTTTAGTTCGCCACTCAACAGCCGTTCGTCTTGGCACTAAATTTTTTCAACCGTAGTCCTCTGTATATTACAATACCTACTCGCACCAGCTTCTGTCCCGCATTGTATCACTCTGAAAATCAGCTGTTTGGCTTAGACATTAGCAAAAATAAACAGGTGTCTGACAGCAAACTAAAGCGGCAAAAAAAATTCTAAATTTAGTGTGCAACTGAATGGATACTGATTTTTTAGGTGAGCATTTATACATATGGCTAAAAAAGGGTTTTCTGCTGACTTCAGCTGCAATTTCTTCCCCCTTCTCCTAAAAGTGACGCCGCTGAACACCATCTGCAGAAGGTAATAGACTAACTACGCATTAGTAACCCATACAACCCCACTTCACAAATCCTGAAATCTCCCTTTATCATTATAAACAGTAAATAAATGCATGGTCTGCATGATCTGTTTCTGGAAAATGAAATAATCTCCTCTACTTCACCTGTACACACTGAAAATAATCAAGCTACTTGTTGACACTAACATCTGTCCAGTGATTTAAAAAATGGGATTACATTAGCAGTACTGGCACTGGATCACCTGACAAGCAAGTAGGAAAATAAAGTAGGACGTTAGTGGTTGCTTTACAGCAAGCACATTTTCTTCTTCAATGTGCTAAATCATTGTTTCCTCAGAGCAAAGAGGAACAAAGAAGCAGACATGGGAGACAGCCGGTCTGATGCTTAACAGAACAATAAAGAGCCCACTAGAGGTTTACAGAAAAAAGCTTCTATACACACGATTAGCACTGACTTCATTTAAAATGAATTTTGATTGTGCACTTCCTCAGTCAAACAAAATGAGACCAATCTATCAATCTATCATGTAAATCCAACAAGGCTTTTCTTTAAGCACAGGGTTTCAAGTGTTGCTATGATGAGAATTTTCATTAACAAAATCATCAAAGCACTTTTCTAGTGATGGTTTTCTAACTTAAGCATTAATGATTAATCATGTGTGACAATAAAGTGAAAAATTCCTGCCAATCATAATCAGAAGTCCTGTTGGAATATAAGGAACATTTCAACTTGATAACTCCAGGATGGATTGTTTCTTCAAAGCAGCATGGCAAGCATCTTTCTAAATGTTGTAGTAGAACTGTTAATGTATCACTTTAGCAAGTTTCTTTTTTTTTGCAAGAATGTTACGATGTAGATTTCAGTCAGCCAATTTATCCAAATAATGCTTGTTTGTCAGTCACAAAGTTTTTTGGACTTGCGAGGAGTCGCAGCTCGCAGGTGAGACCTGCTGGTCTGCTCGCTGCAGCCCCCCTGGCTCCTTAACACTGTCACCCAGGAGAGAAAATCAGCCAATGAACCAGTGATCTGTGCAGAGATTAAAAGCTGGCCGTAATGTTTCTGTAGCATTTTAAAACATGAAACAAAAGCAAAAAGATGCTTTGCTGTCTTTTCATGTTGTTCCCTTGCCATAAGTCTGACATTACTGGTGGAAAAAAAGATCACTTCATTCACTGTGCCGCCAAAAAGAATCTCTCAAGGTGGAATGTTTTCTTACATATTCAATGCATTAGTTACGCCATAAATTAGTCAGTCCACCTTAAATGCCAATATGACCTGAAGAGGATTTATTTGTCACACATACATATCTGATTTGCCTCTCTTGCATGATGACATACTCTTTAGTATCGACTGAATCTTCAAACACTTTATGAAAAACACAGGGGCAGAGCCTCATTGCAGTGCACTCCTGCAGCACTACACGTATGCATCTGGCATTTATCCTGCCCACCAAGTGAGAGTACGGTCGGCAGTGGACATGCAAGCCACATCTAGGGCTACCGTTCCAAAGAGTATCGTACCATACCAAACCGAGCTGTGCCCCTATACTAAACCCCGCCCCCACCCCATCAATGTTAGCATTCGTTCTAATCGTTGAATTTCGGATCCTGACCCAACTTGTGTCAACCCAGGTGTTATTACCAAATACATAGAAGACGTAGGTCCAGTCCAGGTAGAAGCAAATTTCCCCAGACAGAGGAAGAGCTATCACTGTCCCCAGTTGGGCACCTGGGATGGAAGTGAAAAGACAAACAAGTGTAAGACACAGCTGTTTGAATGCTCATAGTATGAACAGTAAAAGATAAACAGAGAGATATAAGTTGACTCTATGGATTATGTGGCGTGTGTGATGTGATAATGATATGCATGGTCCAGCCCCTGAAGCACACACTGACATTGCATGTTTCCTTGTGTCTTACCAATGTAGGAAATAGTGAGCAGTCGGCTCCTCTCCAGAGGCGGCGCCCACGCTGCCCACATGGTGTACATGGCAGGGAATGTGACTCCCTGAAGAAACAAGAACAAGAACATCACAAGAGTGAAGGAGTGTAGTTTGTTTATCAATCTGAGTTTGCTACTTGTATGCAACTTTAACTTTGGCTGCAGTAAACCTGACGCTTTATGTTCAAACAGCAGCATTAATAATTTAAACTCTACCTTAATCGCATCAGAATGAAACAACCTGATCTATTACCTCTCCTATCCCTTCCAGCACCCTGACAGCGATGAGGTAGCTTGCCCCGAGGTCGGCAGCTGCAGGGGTGAGGAGTGTAAAAATTACAGTTCCCAGGATTCCAAAGCCCATCAGCCACTTGGGGCCATAGCGGCCAGCCAGGTAGCCCCCGGGGATCTGTGTCAGAATGTAGCCATAGAAGAAGGAGCCCAAGATCCAGCCTTGCGTCGTAGAGTCCCAGTTGTACACGCTGGCCTGCGAGGGGACAGAATGAGAACTATAATCAGGAATTAAGATGGATTAAATATTATTAATATTGAATAAAAAACTACTATATGTCAGTTTACCTAATCAGCTTTTAATATTACAGTGTGACAAGACAATACGAATCACTTTCTTTGGTGTGGACTTTGAGCCAGATCCTGTTTGCCTTATACTTAGTCTTCCTGATAAGAATGTAAATAGATACAATAAAAGACTGTTCAGTTTGTTAACGTGTGTTGCAGGAAAAAACATTCTCCTGTCCTGGATCAAGGAAGAACCTTCGAGTAAAAAAACTGGCACACACTAATAATTCAGTGTATGCCTACAGAATTTCTAACTTGTATGCTGAAGTCAACAAATGACACATTTTACAAGGTTTGGGACTTAAATCTGCACTATACTGGTTCCAAATTAGCAGATATGCTAACTGTGCAGATTCAGATGTGTCCCTCTTTGTATTTTTCTATTTAGTTGTGTATTTATTTATTTTATTCACCTCTTCTAGGTCTTAATGGGAATGACTTGTCTGTAGCTGGGGTCGACTAATGGATCTATCTATCTATTCTCTGAGCATACACATAAGGGGAGTGAGGACTCACTTAGTTATGTAGTTCAATCAGACGTATGATACAATATTTATATTGTCTTATTTGTTCACCTGTAAACAGATGTAAAAAGTTAAGGTTACATCTATTTACTTGTTTTTGTTTTTTTTGCCCAGATCTGCCCAGATATATGAAATGTTGGAGCTGAGTTGCTCCCTCCCACACACACACACACACACACACACACACACACACACACACACACACACACTTTTTTTCCCCTCTTACTGAGTTACAGATTATTTATAATAATTTAAAAAATTAAAAATAAAATCACTTTCCAGGCAGTTGTGGCTTTTTCCAGAGATTAGGGTTAACCTTACATGCTGTATGCTAATTTGCCATTTCTGATGTTGCCATATGATACCTTTTGTGCATCAACCAGAAAGATGTTTTGCTCTCATTTCATTTTTTTTTTTTAAACTGACAAACAGCTCCAGTTTCCTCATTCGCAATTTCCTAATATCTTTCAGTTTTTCCATGAACACAAAACAAATATGGAAACAAATGGCTGTAGGGCTAACCATACTCTTCAAAGGGGGAATTTAGAAGCCAGTCGAGGAGCGTTTGTCAGTCTGAAAGAATACTGGATGTGATCGCTTCGGCTCTTTCAGCAGTAACATCTCGCTAATAGAGCAAAAAAGATTCTAAATTCCCATCAATGAACACTCAAGGGAGAGAAAGTAAGGTCTAATTTTTTGTGAAAATGATTTACAGTCACTTGAGTTGTCAGCTGTGGCAGTTTGCTCTTAATCAGTTTATAACTGGAGTGGTTTTAACTTTCGCTTCAAGGGTTGTACTCTCTTCCAGCAGAAGATTTATTCATATTGTGCCAATTTATCATTGTGCCACTCAAATTCAACCCGCAACCCAGTCCCAGCATTCTTCAAACAGCTGACCCAGTTTTTGTCATTCATACGGTCGCTTTCTTGCTCACCGTGTGGTTGTGTTTAGGCCGTGCAGGGCTGGCATGAGCAGGGCAAACTGAGTCGCTGTGGTTGGTGCTGGATTGGTGGGTGCTGTTCAACATGTCAACCATGGCCACACTGAGGTTCACCCGCAAGGAGTAAACTACGAAGAAGCCAAAGGAGGACAGAAGCGCAAGGCCATAACGTGATGAACAGCATGCTGGAGCTACAGGGAGAAGAAGAGAGAGAAATATTGACAATTCAGCAGATGATACTCTGTATGCTATAGTAATCTGTTGCATTACATCATATGAAAAATGCTTGAGGTAACATTCTCAAATGGTGAGTGTTGTTGCAATGCAAGGCAACTTATATGGGCAAGTACATAAGTGCATAATAAAAGTCTTTCATTACTTTGCAGAAAAGACATGACAATAAGCAGATTAATGCTGTAAACAGCAAACTGCAAAAATCCATTTGAACATCTTATTACAGATTATTTTCCTCTTATTTAGTGTAAGTCAGTAATTGTTCGAGAACATTATTTATGCATCTTATCTGCATGTCTTGTTTTATTTATTGTCATAAGCAAACGTTGCTGCACGATTAGTCTCTGGATTTTGCGTAAAGTGCAGCTGCTTGCAGACATCACATGACTGTCCTGATGTAAACCACTGCTGCAAAACTTAGAAGCACCTTCAGTCTTTGTATGAAGCAAAAGCGCAAATTTGCTTATTTTGTATGTTGCAACGCACTGAAAACAGAAGTCTTGATTTCCCTGACAGAGGACTCTAATTACCCTTTAACACGATTACACACATTGATTCTCTAAGCAACAATTTTCATAGTCAAAGACAGTTTGCCTGAATACAGAAGTGGCATTTACATCTACTTGAGTCTAAGTAGGTGAGCATGACATGACTCAAAACTCAGGTATGTCTGTCTGTCACATGATATGAGGGTAGCTGTTCCAAAACTCGTGATTTAAGCTGATTGAAATTTCTGCCTGTATACAAAACCATAAAACAGACGCAGATAATGCAGTATTAAGTTTTACCTTGGTTGACAGACACATGCATCCTCCGAGAACAGTTGTCTGAAACGTAAAGTTAGCTGTAAATTAGATTGGCGACGTTAAATGTAAATATTGACATGATCAGCTGTTGGTTGATGCACAGGAGTTTGACGTAAGTGTCAGATCTAAAGCTAGGCTAATACAAGAGCCTTAAGATGTTAACAGGACTTCTAGGTTTTGCTTAGCCACACGTTTAACGTTACACTCTGGTTATTTATGCGCTTCAGTCGTGTTGGATGACGTTAGTAACATTTAGCAGGTGTTCATGTCGCGCTAATCTTAAACGGTGCTTTCTGAGTAAACACAGGGCTGCCTAAAGGCAAACCCATTAAGTAAAGTCAACATTAGGAAGAGGGACATTTATCCTCCGTGTTCATCCCAGTCATACGGAGCAGCTTTCTCACATATGGTTCCCAAAATGAACCTTCCTTGGTGGGGGGACATAACGTTATTGTTAGCTTGTTAGCTAAAGATAAAACGTTACTTCCGTTACCTCTCTGCGCTTTGTCTTCACGATCTCGGCGAAGCAGTGGTGTCTCCTGCTCGTCTCCCTCCGTTTCCGACCCGTACCGATCCATTTTTTCCACGTCAACACTTCACTAACGTTCAGTCTAATGTCACTGCATCCTTCACAACAACATTAGCTGCACAAAAAAACCCTGCGTGGAGTCTCCGGTCAGCTGAGTTCCTCTTTGGCTCAACTCCACACGACAGGAGCTAACGACCGTCACGTGACGAAGAGCACCGGACCGGAAGTACTGATTTGTGAAACCCCGCGAGATGTGAATGAATTTTTTTTTTCCGTTTTGCCGTATTTACTGTGTTTATCTTTCAACAAGGTAGGTACAAAACACTGCGGAAAGGATCATGTTCTAAACTAAAATGCTTACACTCACAAGATCTATACAATCTAACAATCTGACAAAAGTAAGAGATAAGAAGCACAATATGATTAAAACAATGTTAAGAAGTTCATCCCCAGACTTTAATTTTGGGACTGTTTATGATGACCAGGGGAAAAAGGGAATGACGCCAAACAAAAACCTTTTGAAAACTTAGCTTTTAATTGTTGTTTTCTACGCTTTGTCTACTATGTTTACAGGCTGTTGTTAAGGTTCTTCCTACTTTGTCCGCCTCTAGTAGTAATACGGGAGAGCGGGGTGATTTGAGCCAGTTTTTGCTTTAGGCATATTTTAAATAAGGGTGTGACAGTCGCCAACTACAACTGACACATAGATTTTAGGATGTGGTGCATCCTTGGGAATAATTACTTTTGATCTAAAATCAATTCAAAGTAGATTTCTAACTCTTCAAAAAAAGTTGTCTCTTAGATCAACTTGCCCCTTATAAGGGGTAAGTTGATCCTAGGGGGAGGGTAAGTTGAGTCTCTAGTGGATACATTGTGCCACTCATTATGATTAAAAAAAAAAAAAAGCTGAAAATTCTTACCCATATAGGCCTACTCCTATATCAAAGCAAGACAAACTCAAGAAATCTTTGAGGTTTTATTTAAAATTGAAGTTTACAACTTCAAAGACCTGTTTTCTTTAACAAGTCCCTGACCAAACCAGAACCAAATCAAGCTCAAACAACAAAAACAAACAAGATGGCCTGTGATTCCCTCTAACCACAATTAAAATAATAAATAATTATTGATGTTACACCCACCACAAGTAATTAGCTAATGAAAAATGACAAATACAGGAGGTAAAATTAACAAGCATTTATCAATAAGTTTAGCTTTAAAAATTCATACTCTCACAGTTTAGCCTCCTGACACTGGCGACCCAGTCTTGTTAACAGGCAGGGGATACATCTCACACCACAGCAGTGCATTCTGAAATAAATCACTCTTACACACAAAGAATTGTCAAACAAATTCAAAGGCTTCACACATGATTGTTTCCACCACAAGTCATACAATTCAGTACACACCCTAAGCCTGCACTGACTCACTAACTGGGGTCAGCCTGTGTAAAGTTGGCAAACTATGGGGGAAGCATAGAGACGGCAAACAAACAAACAGCAAAACAACAAAACAAGAAAAAAAACTAGTACACCCCCAAGGGCAATGCCCTTTTTTTTTTCTTTTTTTTTCTTTTTTTTTTTGCCCACTACCAGCTCATGTGCCAGGGTGGACTATAGGCATAAAAAAGCAAGAAATAAACAAACAACAAAAAGTAAATAAATAAATAAACAAGCAAAACATTTATGTTAATGACACACCCTTACAGCAAGAGCAGCTAATGGACCACTAATGCTCTGCAGGAAAACAAATAACCACAATGATTTATTATACAAACATTGAAATACATGCAGATTGATTGTTAAAACTACTTGCTGCTATTAACTTTAAAATACCTGGCACGTCGATCTGCTAGCATACTGGCTGCCAGTCGCCTTCAACCCCACGGGGAAAACAGGTCTGAAATGCATTTAAAAAATACCACACACATTGAAACCTAAAAAAACTTACAGCAGGACATTCATAATAATTTTTAGGCCTACTGATTGATTCTGAGCCTGCCATCTTCCCTGCATGACAGCATGCAGTGAGGTGTGCACCTGCCTCACTCCACCAGCCTGAACCCAATGCTGCAACCTCTGTTCCTGCTACAGGTAAACCTGTTTATCCTGTCAGCTCCAGATGTCACACGTCCCCTCTTTACTCAGTTTCACCCACCACATACCACCCCTTCAAAATGCATCAGTCCCCCGACGATGTACTGATCTCGAAAAAAAACCAAACCACAAATCAGCGATCTCACAGCATCGATGCATCATAATTTGGTTTTACAGATGTTGGCAAATGATAAGGATTGGCGTGCAGTGTGCCTGCAGTAGTTCTAGTGGACCTTCATAGGCCCTCCACCACTGCTGGGTACTCTTCTAAGGCCTCCTCTTCTTCTTCCATGACCACATTGTCATCATCCATGCAAAGCTCAGGTTGCCATGTCCCGTTAAGTTTGTGTTTGTATCTGTCTGTATTTTCTGTTTCCTGTTTTATTCTGATAGTCTCATCTCCCCTTGTGTTGTTGCCATGTTTACTTCCTCCCTTTGTTCTTTTCCCACCTCTGTGATCACCCCATTGTGTCGCACTTGTGTCCCATTGTCTCCCTGCCCTCGTGAATATTCTCCCCCTTTCCCTTCTCTTGTTGCCAGAACGTCTTCGTTCAAGTGTTCCCGCATCCTTTCCTTGTGAGTGTTATTCTAGTGAAGCTTATTGTGTTTGACTGTGAATGTTGTGTAAGTTCCAAGTGATTTGGATACCTCTTGCCTTGTCTGATTGCCTTACCGCGTACCGACCTCTGTTAAATAAACGACCTGAACTTTTTGCCTCGTATGAGTCTGCCTTGTTGAGTCCTCCCTGCCTGAACACTGACACAGGTTCTGACATTGACTCCTCCTTAGAGAATTCAAATGTCGACACTTCTGAGGAATTAAAATCTGTGTCCCCATTTTCTCCTACTGAATCTTGACCGATTTCTGTCCTCAGTCCTTCTGCGGGCACACCTCTCAACTTAGTGCGATGCACTTTTTGTACTGGTCCAGCCTGAACTACAGTGGTGATAGAGTAGACTACACCGTGTTCAGGAGGACACGGCACCACTCGATAGGGGGTTGAATCCCAAACATCCTGGATCTTATTTCGGCCATTCACACCATGGTTCCGGACATCTACAATGGCTCCCTCACTTAAGGGTGGATCCCTTATTTGATTGTCTTGCTTCTGATCCTTGTACTGTTTTCTTGCAGCCAACCGCTTCCGGACACGGCTATATGCCTCCTCAAGTGACTCCTGATGATCTTGCACCCAGTGCTCCCCCTGGCCCTCCTCCGTCTCTGTCTCAGTCCCTAGCATAAAAATCTACAAGCAAACACAGCTCTCACCCAAACATTAAGTAGTTAGGAGTCATGCCAGTTGACTGATGCACTGTGGTGTTATATGCATAGATTACCTGAGGCAGGTGCGGTGGCCAGTATCTCTTCTGGTCTGGGGGCAATGTGCACAGCAAATCATGCAGTGTACGATTAAATTGCTCACATTGACCATTTCCCTGTGGATGGTAAGGGGAAGTGCGACTCTTCTGAATCTTATAGACCTTACATAACTGTGGAATCAAGTTACTCTCAAAATTTCTCCCCTGGTCTGAATGGATGTGGTCAGAGAAGCCAAACAAATGGAACCAATGCTTCACCAGAACATCTGCTACCACACTAGCCCACTAATCTTTGGTGGGAATGGCCTGAGTGTATTTGGAAAACACATCTGTTATTACAAGCACATTTTCCTTTCCATTTGAAGTTGGTTCTGGAACAGTGAAATCATTGGCCAGGATTTCATGTGGACAAGAGGCCTGCAAACCGGTTTGACTTTTGGCTGCATAGCTTTAGCAAGAAACACATCTTCCACACCGCTGACACCATTTCTCTATATCTCTGTACATAATGGGCCAGTAGCAACAGGAATGCACCTGCAATCCACCCCTGATGCCCATGATTATTGTGCAACTGAGTGAGGACAATTTTTTTGTAAACACTGGCGAAATACCAATTGATATGTTTCCTTTCCACCATCAAGGGAACTAAACCTGCGATATAATACCTTCTCTTCTTCCCTCAGGCGTCCCCACTGGCGGGCAAGCTCCTTGGTACCTTGACCAAATTTCTCACTCTCCTTGGAATTGGGTGGCCTGGCTTTATTGTTGTTCCCCCCTCAGTCTCTGCAGCAGTTGACTCAACACTGTCCATTACACTGCTGGAAGGTCCTGGTGAAGGAGGTGTTGTCTGTAGTTTCTGCAGCTTTTGCTCCAGTTCATGTATGTACGGCTCCATTATTTTCCTCTGAGATTCCTCCATGACCAACAACTCTTGTAGTGGGACTAGTCAACCACGTGGTTCTGGCCCACTGCAGTTCTTGCCATTTTGCTCTCAAAAAATAAAGCAAAAAAATGTGAAACTCCCATTGCCACGTCCCCCAACTAACAACATTATAACTCAGCTAGTCCTGCTGACAACTGACAAAATGTTACACCCACCACAGGTAATTAGCTAATGAAAAAATGACAAACACAGGAGGTAAAATTAACAAGCAAACAGAAATCAACAAAAAAGAAAGAAAACTAGTCTGCCATATGGGCAATACCCTTTCTTTTTTTTGTCCGCCACCAGCTCACATGCCAGGGCGAATTAGGCATAAAAAAGCCAGAAATAAGCAAAAAAAACCTAAAACAAAACAAAAAACCCCAACCCCAAAACATTTACGTTAATGAGACAGTCCTACGGCAAGAGCAGCTAATGGACCACTGATGCTCTGCAGGAAAACAAATTGCAAGCACAATGATTTATTATACAAACATTGAAATATATGTTTCAGCCACCACATTACTGTTGCATTTATATATGTAGTTTACAACTAAATGGTGGTTTTTCTTTAATAAGGCCTTTGTAAAAATGTTCAAACTTGGAACATGAGATTGTTACAACGAAAACAAATTCCTCTCCATGATCAGGCCACTACTCAACATTCCACCCTTCAAGGCTGCATGGGAATAGAAACATCTGCTCCCTTCTGGCTAGTCCACCAAGCTTTCATGGATTGGGGAGTTTCTTGAGGACATCACTTCTATGCTTCATCATCATTACTTCTTCATCATTATCTTTGAATGTGAAGGTGGACTTTCCATCCAAAGCACTCCCGCAATGTAGAATTACAATGTAAAAAAAATGATAGTACATGAATGCTTTAGTAATTATTCAATAATTATCTTTGGTGGGGCCTTTTGGCTCACGTTGCCCCATCCCAGCCATTTTAACAAACTTGTGTCATTGAGCAGCAAAATTTTTCAAACTTGTCTGTAATTGTTTAAGCACAAGAACTATGATTCTTTGAATATGAAAAATTCACTTTGAATGATAAAAATCAGTTTTTTAAAATTAAATGTGCTTTACACCCATGCCACGTGCCTCTCTCCATCACAGGGTGAGTAAAATGGATGACTCTTCAAAAATGCGTGATCACATGACTAACTCTGTCTATGGTTGCCTAGAAACATAGGCTGGCTCAAGTTCCCCACTGGCTCAAATCACCCCGCTCTACCCTAGTAGTAGTAGCAGTAGTAGTAGTGGTAATAGCCTAATGTTACTATTACTAATAGTATTACTACTAATAAATCTAATACTAATACTAATGCTACTAGTAATAATAATAAAAGGACATACAGAGGACTTTTTTAATGTCAGCAAAGTCCTGTTAAATGTTTGCCCTGATAACGTTATAAGTCACAATGTAACGAGTGCTGCTTTGACTGATCCTAACATCCCAAAAATGTAAAACAAGGCACATTTCTCAGATGAATGCAACTTGTGTCTCTCTCCTGTTATTTAGAAGACATAAAATATTAAATGTAAGCGATATAACATTCTAAATGTAAGCATAGGAGACAAATAATTTTAACTGTTAATAAAGGAAAATACCAGTAAAAGAAGGATTTAAAGCTGTTATGATTTCATTGTTTAGTTACTACATAACACTGAAAAAAAAAATCTAGGCCTCCAAAGTGCATCATCAAAATGGCATTTTCTCTCATTCTCTGAATTTGTGTTTTTTTTTTTTTTTCCTTGCAGGCACTCACATGTAATCACAGAATCAGATGATGTGAGGGAATGATGCATCCTCCAAACACAGTTTTGTTGTTGAAATGAGGAGCAGCTCAGTCATTTGTCTCCAGGCTTTTTTTTTTTGCCTCTACAACAGACAGAGGGACAGGAAAAACAGAGGGACTTTGGAAGATAAGAACAGAAACAGACTGACAGGAGCAGACTGATATTTTCTAACTAGTGCAGTGAGTTGTCATGGATGAAGAAACAGACACTGACTTTTGTCAGGTATGACAAAAGATATCGACATGTCGATTTTCAGGCTAATACATGCATACAAATGTGGACAACATCTTTATTTCTGAGCCAAAGCTTGATGGTGTTATGGCTTTCAGAGTTGCATTCTGTGTTTTATTTTATTATTTTTAAAACTTGCATGTTTGCGCTACTGCAGCTATGTCTGGTAACTTCACTCCTGTTTAACTCCAGCTCCAGATATTTTAAGTGTTGAAGCTTCAGCTTTAAAGGACGCTGAAATCACTTGAAGATACTTATCAAATTTCTTGCAGCTCCCTCATTTGCCACAAGGGCTTAAAGCAGCTCCCAAGACCTGCATACAGACTTTCTGGTATGAAATCTATAAGGCTTTAGAGAGAAGCTGGTATATTAGGTACATTAGGCGGGGAATGGCAGGGTAACTCACGATACGATACAAAAGGCAAAACATGGCCCACGATAATGATAATATGTCTAATATCTAAATGGGGCCTGAAACAATACTTTTAAAACAAAATAAAATCACACAAGATGATGGTCAACAACATAAAGGACACTTTTTAATTTGCAAAGGCAAATTTGAATTTTAAATTGAGCAATATCTTGATTCTTAAAATACGAAACTGTCATGATGACAATTCTTTTCGTGTTTGGTTTTGTGTTTGGTGTTTTCTGTGTTTTATTCTCGCACTCCCTCTTTCTGTTTCTCTCCCTGGCAGTGTGTGTGCAGCTGAGGCTAAGCTGGCTGAGCTGGGTCTTCTCAATGAGGCACACCTGGTGCTCATCCGTTAATCACTTCTGCCATGAAAGCCTGGTCAAAAGACACCACTCCTGTGCCAAATTGTCCATTGCATTCTGTATGAGTATTTAACATTCTCTTGTTCTCCAGAGCTCCTTGTGATTTACTTGTGATTCTTTGTGTTTTTACTGCAAGTCTTGCAGTGTTTTTCATTCTCATTATCTGGATTGTGGACTGACCCGAGCTTTTTCCTGTGTGCAGTTTCCAGTGTGCCTTGAAGTCGTACAAGCCTGTAGTCTTCAGGCCTTCTGCTTTTTCTGGTGCTCAGTCTCAGTGGATTTCCTGGTCAGTCAGCCATTTCTCCTGCAACGCCAGCCAGCTAGCTCTTAGCCATCACTACCTGCCTTTCCCTTTTTTTTTTCTTTCTTTTTTTTTTTTTTTTGTAAATAAAGACACTATTTTCCA
>JAQLOL010000024.1:9085975-9096229 GCA_029783665.1 Naso thynnoides
ATCCCCCCCCCCCCCCCCCCCCCCCCAAAAAAAAAAAAAAAAAAAACTAAAAAAAACCTTAAAACACACAGCACAAGAATTCTACTTTCAATTCTAAATGGTCACAGACGACAAGCATCATCCTAGCCTATATTTCAGCTCATTGTGTGTCCTGCAGGCCAGCCTTTCTCCAACACTTTTGTGTCAGGGCCCAGTAATGCATGGCCCTCTATCTCTGGGGCCCATTATCACAAAAATTGGACATGAAACCAAACTTAATGTATGCTGGGTCATATTTGCAATTAAATGACAAATATGTTTTAGCCTCAGGTTCTTCCTTCTTTCTCCGTTCCGCTCTCAATATATTGAAATAAGCATCCAAATGCTTTTGTTTAGAGCAGGAAATGGCTAGCCACAAGACATGGATGACATTTTTGCAGGCTAGTTAAGACTGAGGTATAGCAAATCATTTCTCAGCTAGAGTGATTCAGTGCCGTTGATAGAGCCGCTTACTGAGTAGCAGTGTCATGACAACAAGGACATGTGAAGTCTACCACTGCAATCTCCAAAGTCTTAGGGGTATTGTAGTATTTTGCACAGCTAAAAGCGGATCTGTTTAAACATTTCATTGAATATACCATTATTTTATTTATTTGAGGGGGGCGCCGCGGACCAGCAGGTATTGCTCCATGCCCCTGTGCTGGTCTGCAGCCCATAGTTTGAGAAACACTGCTCTGGGCCACCTGTGTCCTCTACAAATGTCTGTCAGACCCACCTCCACCTGTTCACCCCTTGAAGTGCCAGCACATTAAATGCAAGTAACATATCAGGCCAAACTATATAGCAGCCAGTTTAGGAGGCATTTTTATAGATAGAGATTAGTGAATAATTTAATGGCAAATCCGATCTCCAAGTCACAGGGGTGGCATGCATACGCGTTAACTTGTCTTACAATGCAGTGCTGCAGGGGAAAGCCTTCCCCTCTTTTCATTACAGGAGGCAGATTGGGAAATGAATCAGGCTCTGCAATCATTAGTGTGCACACAGAGGCGTGATTATGGCACATGGACCTCCAATTCCTCACCTGTCAGGATTTTCTCACAGGAAACTATTTGTCAAGGCAGAAATGAATGCCCCCTGCCTCATAAACACCTTTGATTTTCGCTTACTATGAGTATGACAAGACCTCACAGTTAAATGGTACTGATGTGTCAGAAATATGCATGCAAGGAGAAAAGGGCAGTTGCTTTTGACCAGGTTCGGTCTCTAATTACAAAATAATGCCTCCAGTAAGTTAGATGTCAGAAAAACAGCATGATTGCAAACATCAGGATGAAATGTCAAGCTAAAAAAAAATCAAAATTCTGTATGTACACGGTCTACGAGTCTCTTGAGCAAAAAGTTCAAGTTAATTTTTTAATCATGTTATAAAATTGTCTTATAAAAAGGACTCGCCAAGAGCATCTGTGTCTGACCTGTTGCCTAGATCTCTGGGAGTGGACCACTTACCTGTGGAACAAAAGTGAAACAGGCTCACTGCATTGCCCCACTGAGCAAAAAGCTTCGTATCATGAGATACACTATGATCCAATAAAAGAGTAGATAATGCAAGTAGCTCACATTAAGAGCCCACTAGATTTATGAAGGGCAGCACATCAATATCTTCCCAAAAGAAATTTTTTCTTGTCTGTTTAGATCACTTCGATAAAAGTCTTACAAATCAGAGGGTACATTGTGCTAATAACAATAACAGTATGCTACAATTCTTCCCCAACTGTTTGTTTTTCTTGGTTCAAAATCTCACCAATAAAAATTGCTGGAAGCACCGAGACTGTGACTGAAATGTAAATGAGATTGGATGTCGAACTCCCATGTTTCACTCTTGGTGTCTGGTATTCCAGGTCGTTATTTTTGTGAGAAATTTAAGTCACGACTTGCAAGGTATTATCTGTAAATATCGAGATTCTTCAGCGTGGTTCTGTGCCACAATTATCCAGCCAGGTTTGATTTGCATTTTTAAAAGAACAGCTTGGAGATTTGGTGTACTTTGTTGATCTTGCTCCCATCGTTTTCTTCCTCACTTCCCCCCTCAGATGTCACTTACCTGAAGAAAATGGACAGAAGCCGTTGTGAAGACTAAGTCTGAACACCCTCACTCTCAGCATATTGTAGAGAAGTTGGTTGACTTGGATGCTGTTCATCTCACAGATGGGCTTTAATTAGTTTCTAGGTTCTGTGTTACAATCCTCAGTGTCTATATTTGGATGTTGAAAGGCTTACTTCTCATATTTGTTCCGGAGTTTAACTTTGGCCATTAATGTTTGGCTCTGGTGACTGACCACATTTGGGTATGGGGGGTAAATGATATGTGAAGAATGACTTTCAAGGCCACGGTGGGGGTGCGTGTCGTTGATGGTTTTTCCACTTGACCCCCTTTCTATTGCAGAGTTTGACAGAGCTAGTATTTAATATTCTGCTACTATTCTGGGCTTTTTCAAAAATCCAATTAGGCTCCCGAATTTACTGGATTATGACACGACCATTTGGGATTTAAAAAGCCTCGGTTCAGGTTTTGTAGAGGAATTATCACTGATATTTCAGGGGGAGAGAAAAAATAATTGGTGCTCTATTTGTGTGAGAAACATACAGATGTGATATGAACAGTTTGCTCTTCTGTATGATCACAGATGCAGACGTTATGTTATTTTACACAATTTAAATCACCCAAATAGGAAAATATTTTCAGTACTAGAATGCAGAAAATGTGTTTAATAATATGATGATGTTTTTACTTTTTTTACATTTCAGAAATCATTGTGGCAAATATCAACAGTTTGTCTCCATCAAGGGACGACAGTTTTTTGTAATTTCACACCTAATAATGTTCAGAACTCCCTAAAACAATCAGCTGCTAGTTGTAAAAGTTTATTCATGTGAGCATTACAGCATGCCCTCACAATGACCTCACAGTAACACACTGAGAAAATTCATTATGCAGTATTACAATGCTGTTTGGGTCACACCTGCTCATGCTAACATTCAAACACTTAATGTCGTTCTGGTCTGTAAATGTATGCGATCCTGCTTCGAGTAATGCCCTCAGTCATTCCGGGGGACGCCCTGGTTAGGAAGCGTGACCCACATGTTGTTAACAACCGTCTGTTACGCTGAGCATCCAATTTACACCTTCAGATGTTTTTCTTTTCAAACAGCGGCGCTTTTACATTGCCAAGGCATATAGCAAATTAGGAATCATATTGCAGACCACTGGCTGTACTTGTTTCCCACTGCCTTGTGAATTTCATCTGTCTTGCTTGAATGAAGCCCCTTCCTGCCTTCAAATGGTGCAGCAGACCACCTCATTGGTCTGAGCTCCTCCATTCTCTATGAAAACAGCTTTTGTTGGTCACGTTTTTAGCAATTTGTTCTCTGAATCACTCTAAAGCCACTCTCACTTCTATGAGCATCCCTCAGGTTTGGCCAGGAAAAATAAAATAAATAAAAAGAATGTGCTCCTTCAAGCAAAACTCTCATGTCAATGCGATGTTCTGATTTATTTTTTCCCGGTTGTTTGGCATGCCAGGGGAAAACACACATTGTGTATTCACCGATCACAAACAGCAAGCGACAGTGGATATTCCGCCACAGTGGCCAGATATGTAAAAACTCTGGAAATGAGTTTCAGCCTGAGTTGTGCCAGAATGATCTGCAAGTCTAATTGTTCCAGCCTGCGTGGGCTTATCCAGAGTAAGGGGAGTGTTTAATGAATTTAAAAGACCTATTTAGTATTATACCATTGTGCAGGGAAGTATCCATCATTTGTTGGACTATTCCCTTACATCTTGGTCTAGTTGACCACGATGTTGCTGTATAGTGGCACCTTGGCATGGATGTAATTAGTCATTGGGTGAGTTTCCACAAGCCTGTTTTTTTATTTGCATTTTCAGCTTGCACTTAAAAACATATGAGTAGAAACATAGAAAATTAGAAAAAATCTAGAAATGCAGCATGCAAGTTTTCAATCTTGAGGGAAGTAAAAAAAAAAAAAGTCAGCATATCAATAATATGCAAATGTGAAAAAGTGCAGTAGAAACAGTTCAGACATCACATTACTTAAATTCCACTCCAGCTTCCACATTCCATTCCACTGGAGAAGTTATGGTGGCTGCGGGAGACAAAAATAGGATGAAAACACAAGACATGTGTGGACTGATGAGGAAACTGCAACGCGGTTGTAATATTAACTGTTCTTTTACAATGTTTCCAATGTCCATTGGCATGTAGTCGACAGTGCACATTATCAGGTAATCAGCATCAGACCTGCCAAGTTGCCAAGTTTAAAGTGAATCTGATTCTGATTCTTGCACTATGCGAGGAACATATAGACATACAGAGATTTATTTGCTTCTATAGAAGAATTTAACTAAAGTGTTAACTGTTTTAGAAATCTTTGTTTAACGCTGAAAATTTTTAACAATGTATATACAAGTATTCAACAAAAACAATTAGTTAACCAACTGACATGTTGAAATGTCACAATTACAAATTATCTGTAGTCGGACTATCCAAATAAAATTTTACTTTTGTGCCACCTACTGGTCATTTCAATGAACTAACTCCTAATATTCACATAACAGTAGTGGGTGAAAACACACATAAATGCATGTTTTCTTTTCCTGAGTTTCCAAGAATTCTGATAAAATTTACCTTATATTTTAATGGAAACCCCAGCTATTATTCTGGATACTCACACAATTAGGTGACCTGAGCATTTGGTGCTTTCCTCTTGAAGGTTTTCTTGAGGTGGTGCTCTTTACTTTGATAATCAACCAGGCTCAAGGTGAAATCTTCCTGCATGTGTGTTTTATGGCATGTTCAGAAATGATTCGTGTTTACTGTGGACAAGCAGGCGATTTATCACCACGCCATATTTGCCTTCCGCTTCCTCTCCATGTACTTCATTTCTGTCCGCTGGAGCTCATTAAACAGAGCTAAGGGACTGGGTGAAGTGAGCAGTATGTCCTGAGGAGGAAGCTTGTCTTCCAAAAGCATTACCATAACCTAGCGCATCTATCCTCCAGGCATGCTGGCATGCCTCTCCCCACTCTGTTTGCAGTGGCCCGTAGCTATACGTGCGTATATTTGCTATTATTAGGGGGAGAACTGCTGGAAGGTATAGAAAAATGCCAGGGAGGGCAGCTATTTATAACAGCTGGTGCTTGGCCTTGATCTTAGTTTTCCCTCCCTTTCTGTTGGTCTTTTTACAGCTTGCTATGTGTTTTTTTTGTTGTTGTTTTTTTGTTTTTTTTTTGCACCTTTGCAAATCGCACCATGTGCTGGCTGGGCATCAGCGCATTGCCCCCAGTTCAGCTGCATGCCCTGTCCACCTCCATGCTCATGTGCTGATAAATCACAATGTGTCACACTCTTCCTCCTCTTTTTTTTTGTCCATGTGGCAACAAACAGATAGGAATTGGCTACAACACAAGGAAACAGTTAGACGTACAGTGAAAGGTTATCATAGATTTTTACAGGTGCTATTTTTAGAGGACTTGTGTCACGTCTCTTAATTTGTCTCAGCCAGCGGCAAATTAATGACTGCATAGCCAGGCTTTTAAATAGTTCCTTGCCAGAGCTGTGCAAAAATCCATTCATACACTCAGTGATATACACGAGTCCTCGCTGACATTGCAGTGCTAATGCAGGCAAGAGAACTCCTCCTCTTCCACTATGCAAGCACCGCCAGCTGAGAGCAGCGACAGAAGCAGCCCTCTCTCTCTCTGTGATTCTCTATCTCACGTGTGCTTTCTCGCTCCCTCCTCAAACATTTGTCTTCTCACTTTTGTTTGACTATCATTTCCTCCTCGCCCTCCTAAAAATACAAAACACTTCTCCATTCTATTTTTTTTCTTCCCTCGACCTGTAACTAGCCCTTTTTGTTCTGCCAGGAGAGAAGAAACAGACCTTTTCCCTCATTTCAGGCCTCGCGCACACAAAGCACAATGTTATCAGCCAATTTAAAAATTGTCAGATCAGATAATCTCTCAACTGCCTTGATTACATTGTTTCTGGGGCACTTTTAAAGAGAAAACAAGAAGTGATTGATACAACTCTGTGATTGTAACGGACTCTAAAAATATCATGGCAAAGTGAGAAGCAGAGCAGTTAAGCTGCTCCTCCACTGAATCTATTCATCTGTTAATAAAAATAAGAGACATGATTCAACTGTTCTGCATCCAGAGGGTTATTTCTGGTTCTGAATGTGACAGGTATAATTATGGCAGCCATATGGCATTTTTCTTATCTGTATTTTGACGGCAGCACAGAGGTCATTCCGCCACCCGTGTTCATTGCTGAAGTTACCGGTGTTGTCAAGGCTACCACATGCAGGATGTGAGCCTGGCACAGAACACATCATTTTCTTGAATTATTTTCATCAATGCCTCATGCATTGCTGAAGCATTCCCTATCTTCCCTGCTGATTACTAACTCCACATCATCTTAAAAGAAGCTGCAGATTTTGTCTCATTTCAGAATCAAAGTGGTCAAAAAAGCATTAGTGGAAATTCTGTGGCACCAACCGGAGATTTTATTAAGGCTGAAGAGAAAACGCAGATAGGGTGGGGAGAGTTAATGTTATGAAAGACTGTGGATGGAAAATGAGAGAGGTGACGGAATGAGAAGACTGAGAGGCTGCACAGCTGGCCTCAGCCCAACAAATTCATTTTGTGGGGCCACAAATCAGTCAGTACGTGAGTCAGAATCCCCAACTTGTGTTTGCCATGGAAGAGCAGCGAGTGCTCACAGTGCTGGAGCACGATCAAAGTGGATTGCGGTGCAGGCAAACACACCCACTGAGACGGACCTAAAGAGCATTTTGCTTTTAATTCTCCTAAATTCCTTGTTTAGCTTATTTAACAATAACACTTGCATTAGAAGCATTAAACACAGCTGTGTTACAGCGCAGCAGCTGACCCAATCTGGTGCAGACCAGTTCAGTCATGCATAAATGGCAACTATACCCACAGGGCATGTCACGTACAAAAAATACCTTGTTTAACCTTATCTTATGAGTGCGTACTCAGTAAAACTGACCGTTTTATAGAGGAGAGTAGCATAAGGCCTGACACTTCCTATACTAGTATATTATATTATTATTGAATTGTACATATGTAACATAACACAGTTGTTCCAAATTAAAAACATACACATCCTGAAATGCAAGGTGAATACCCAGCATATTTTTTGTGGTACACCACATCCCCGTGTGTCTTTATAAGCAAAAACCTCTATTATGGATTTCCTTTTTCATGCTCAGTAGACATAACACGCTGTACAATAATGAGCTAGGTGATATTTAGTGGGTGGCCCTCCAGACTAAAGCAGAGTGACAGCTGCATGCTAGGTTGTAATTTGTTTCTTATAAAACCCCAATTCGGTGTCCAAGCTCATTACATGTGAGAATGTGTCACAAGCTGTACTTCACTGGTAAGTAAACAGCAGGTTCAAGCAAAAAACAACCTTTAATCTCGAGGGATGATGCAAGTTGGAAACATATCTCTGATAAGCAACATGGAATCAGTATGCAGTTTTTTTTTTCTGACCCAAGACAACTGCAATTTTTTTATGCAGTATGGTGCACTGTGGGGGGAAAAAATGAGACTTTTCGTTGTTTGTCCAAAAAGAATTAAAAATAGAATATTCATTCTTGTCGATTTATTGCCTTCGATTACATTTTTAAAGCTCTTTTTTAAGAAATATATGTAGTAAAATACCACTTAAAAACATTTATGTCACTGCTGTAAGTCAATTTTATCAATACTGAGATGTAAAATTCAAGTTTCTTTCACAAACACTGGCATCAATATTTACTATAGTTCAAGTTCTCACATGTTTAGGAATGAAGTACAATTTAAACCTTATTTGACTTAAAACACAGTCACCATTTATTCACTATTGAGCTTTTTCATGAGAAATGTACACCTTAATAAAAAAAAAAAAAGATTTAAGAGATCCTCTTTACTACTTTGGCCAATGTTGACTTCTCTGTCAGCCAATTTTGTTTGTCTGGTTGAAAAGCCTTAAATTGTTATACAGTGTATGTCCAGTCATGTTTTTGATTCATTCTCATTTGTGAACATTACCCTTTAATACTTTACCCAATCTATAAATACAGGTAACCAACGCTAGCTCACTAGCTACTAAGATACATATCCTGACATTACAGCAATAATGACACATTATCAGGAACAGAAAGGCAACACATCAAAATATAAGGACTATCCAAAATCTAAGTTTTAAATAATCTGGACTTAAAAATGACTTTGGAAAGTTTTGACTTGGACTTCCTCAAAGAGCTGCAACTGAAAATTCTAGGCTCCTTTTGCAAAGAGTTAGAAATTATCTATAGAACTGCATGCATGTAAAAATCAAGCAGCTCTGTAGGCCTGTATATGTGGTTTGTGCATTTTAATAAAGGAAACAGCGTGATATTTTTGCAGAAAGAGATTGAAGCAATCTCCATTTAGAGTTAGCTGCAAGGCATCCCAGAGGACTCTGGGACTTGCAGCTGCAGTTGATTGTGTTTCTTCCGTCCATCTCTCTGGAGCGTTCAAATCAACTCAAGCGTGATCATTTCCATAGTACATGCCACTTTACCTGGTTCAACCATGATTGACATATGAGGCAGACCGAACCTCTATTATCATATTCATTGCCTGTGTTACTGGGAACCTCACACGCAGGGCTGAACTTTGTAGCTCATATGCAAGGCTGCCTTTCCGGGAGACAAGAAGTTACTGGTGCCTCTTTTCTCCAGCTAATGTTAGTCTTATATGGAACTACTCTCATCATGACTTGTCTTATCCAAGCTGTGACTGGCTGCGCACATGGCCAGATCCCATCAGGACAAATTAGGAAGACCATGAATAAACTTGTCTTTGAGGAAGGAGGCAGAGAATCAAGACAGACACCAGAGTAGCACCTCCAAGGCCGTAAACTGAGGTTATTTAATTTACAACAAATGGCTGGCCTGGATAGGACCAGAATGTTTGGTGCAACACAGTTGTGCTCTCATCACGAGAATGAGTGATTCAGAGAGAGATTTTTTTCCAACTTTGTTGATGAATGAAACCTGTACGCAGCCCGAAAGGTAAGGACTGAGAAGGAGACTTGTGTACAGAGGCACAGAAGTGATAAATGAAAACAGTGATAACCAGAAATGAACTTTATATCTGGATGGTGGCTGCACTGTTTTTGATAATCTATTGCTGTAACACCTCATCCATCAACAAAAACAGATTTGATGTGAGTTGGTAGGCCATGCTAATCATTCAAACTGCTTACTGACAGCATCAACATTTCTCTACTCCACATCTTAGGTTGTCTCTACAGTACATGGTTCAAGTGGACAAATTTAGATTTTTTCCTCTCATGTGGCACAGATCAAATATCTGTTATAAACGTGTATGCAGGAAAAAAGGAATTGGAAATTCTCAGATCCATTACAGGCCTCATTCATATATGAAAATATATCCAATATCTGCCAATGCAAGTGACATCTAAGCAGACAGATCGGATATCCCCTTGTCATTGCCAGTTGAACACTATTTAAAATTTGTCATTTCAATTAAAGTAAACACAGGTGTTAAGGAATCTCTGTACTCTCCACTGAAAACATTAACAAAATGATGAATGTGCCATGAAGGATTACAAGGAAGAAATTTGTTTTTAAGAGCTCAAGGTTACCACAATTAAGCTCCATTTTGGACTCATTTACTTTCTTTTCTCTGTTGGTAGCCAGATTGTTATGTAGGCCTAAGCATGCAGGTTGTTTCAAATGTTAATCAAATACGACTGTAGATTTCGCATTTGGGTCACCTATAAGTGTAGATGTAGGCAGGGGGACAAAATATAGCATCAAGGATCCATTTGGATTCAGGCATCAAGACCTGTTGTGTAGATGCAGCATTAGCCTTCACTCATCAAGTACTTTTATTTTACATGTGTGTAAGTGTGTGCTTCCACTGTTGTTGTGAGAGCTAAGTCAGAAAATCATGTGGAACCAAACAACAATTTGGACAGTTTGGACATCTGCCAATGGTCCTAACATCCCTCAAAATGATTAGCAGTTGCCTACTGAGAATGTTATAGTTCAAAACAGTACAAACATGGGCTTATCAGAGCTCAGACAGATGAATTTGTGTGTGTGTGTGTGTGTGTGTGTGTGTGTGTGTGTGTGTGTGTGAGAGAGAGAGAGAGAGAGAGAGAGAGAGA
>JAQLOL010000024.1:9103325-9118490 GCA_029783665.1 Naso thynnoides
CTAGAAGATTTTTAAAAAATCATGGACCTTGCACTTAAGGGGATTACATTTTCATGCACCAAAAAAAAAAAAAAAAAGTGAGGAGGGAAAGTCCCAACTTATCATCATCGTCACCTCCAAAAAGGCACAGCCCCACACAGCAAATGATATTTATTCTCAAAGAATATCACACATTTCTCCAAACATCCCATAATACACTTCACAACAGGTCATATGTTTTTCAGCGCAGTGAGAAATGGGTGTGCTCTTGGTTTTGGGGAATGGAAACTAATCAGGGAGAAAGAGCAGTTTCCACACTAGTGACTTTTCAAGGCCCGGTGGTATAAATATCAACCATCTGTGAGGCCATCTGCATTGGGGTGCTATATCATGCACCAAGGCCAAGCCACCAAGCGCAGACAAGTTCCTTCCATGGCACTATCTTCACTGCATGCAAGACAAGTTACCTATCACAGAAATTGCTGCTATCAACAGTGGATCTACCTCATATCTTATGTAGCGTTGTCAGACATTTATATATAAGTGAGGTCGTCATTTAAAGGAGCAATCACGATAACCTCAGGGCTGTATAATGCATTGTATGGTGTGAGCGCTACCCTGCCTTCAGATCTCATCTTGCTGTGAAAAAGCCGACTTTTGGGAAACAAATTGAGCATAGATGTATTATATGTTGGCTGATAGGTGCTTTTTCAATCAAGTGGTTTTATCTGGACTTAGATTACAGAAGGACTACGGTGATTGCAGGGGCAAACAGGTCTCTTGCAATCAGCCATACATCATAGTTTGACAGCTGATTTTGCAACAGTTTGGAGTAGTTTTGTGCTTTGCTACACTGACATCGGTGTACTGATGTCTAATTTGCAATGAGACTGTGACCTTTTGTTTTCAGCTAGAAATACAAAAATACGCAGAGCAAAGCAAAGAGAAAAAAGATGCAGACTGTTACTGCAAACAAAATACCCAACCACTTAAGACTGAAGACATCACTCTGCTGTCTTGTCATGCCTCTTCTGCAGCAACATCTGGAATTATGTTGTGTGCGTTTGTCGCGCCCTCTGTGCCTCATCGACTGTTCTCTGTGAACATGTGTTTCTTTGTGTGTTTGCATCAGGAAAGAGAGCAAAACAGAGATGGAGTGTACAAGTGTGCGTGCCTACTTGTGCATGTGAGACATTGTTTCAAGCTATGTAGTTACTGGAACGGAAATGAATGGAGGAGGGCTGGTGCTGAAGAGCGGCCCACTCGAGGGGAGAAGGGAGAGTGAGAGAGCGGAGAGGCCCGTGGCGAGTGAAAATCCTTTTGGTTTTTCTTTAGATTGTTGAGACATTGAAAAGGGAGATTCATTTGTCTCCCAGTCTGAAAGCTGCTATCCCTTCAACCTTTTTCTGCCTCTGGTTTACTAACTAAGACAGATTTGGTAAAATATGATGGGATACCTTGTGTGAGTTTTAAAACGATTGACAGGATAATTCCATCACTGAGACGCTGGTGGAATAAGCCTTATTATCATAGGTTAATGATGAATTTATACTAGTAAACATAAACAGTTGGGCCCTAAATAAAAAAATATTCGCTATTAGTGGAAGTTCTGATTATTTTTTTTGGAGAAATCTGGTAATGTTTTTGGTCTATCAAAGGTAAAATGAGAAAATGACATTCAGAGAGGTTTTTTTGTTTGTTTGTTTGTTTTTTTGTCCAAATGTCAACATATTCAGTTTCTGATCACAGGGACAAAGAAAATCGACAAATTTCTACATTCGAAAAGATTTTTTGACATATTTGTTTAATATATTGGTAACATTTATATGTTGCCTAAAGGAATCATTTTGAAAAATATTAGGCTACACCCCCAAAGTTTTCAGAAAGGTGTGTAATCAATGGAAATAAAAAATATTATGACTGCGACTTCATTATATGAAAAATTTTGGCTGGTCCAAATTAATTTTTTGTTCACATCTGTCATCGATGATCAAAGGCTTGTGAGCTGTATCACACAACTCCATGTCATCAGTTAACAAGATTCTCAGTAATAATGATTTGAAGTTAATGGATTCTAATAAAAGGAAAGAGGTGCCAGTTTGTTTAGTTTCAACCAGCTAGTCGACTAATTGATGAATGTAAAAAAATACTTAAAATTATCCTTTGTAAAGAAATGTTATACTAACACTACTTAACACTGTAAAACACCTTAAGATAACACTTTAATGGAATTTTTTCAGAAAAAAAAAACGTAAGCCTCGGCCTAATCAGCTCTATGCTACAGGACTCTTATTTGCTCATAAAACATATTTATTATCAGAAACTTTGCCTCTATTCATATGAAGGGAATGGTGCAACATCTAACAATAGGATGCAGTCAGCATACCTGCTCCTGTTTGTTGCAGGATGCTCGGGCTGTGTAACAGAACTTCAGACTCTAGAGGTCTCCATCCTTCAGCATCCCCTCATCATCCACCTTTTCGCCCTCCTCCTCCTCTCTAGCGTTTTGTGCAGCGGAGGAGGAAAGGAGGAGAGACTGCTGAGGTGGAGACAGAGGGGACCCTGAGACAACACGTCCCACGCCAGAGCCAGACAGCCGGGGAACTTTGATTTGACGCCAAGTAGCCCTGCGATGAACATGACGATGAAGAGAAAGAGCCACGTTTCTTCGTCTTGGGAGGCATAGATATGTCGGGCGTGTGCAACATATGATGTCCTTGGACTCATATGCTCAATGAAGATTTATTTGTCTGTGATTTCGCTCGTCAATTCGCTGATGGTGCTGCTTCGTTGTGCCTGCACTTAGGTCAGCCGAATGCGTTTGAAGGCAGTCTGAGCGCATTGTTTCCAGCTCCGTTGCATGTGGGATTTCGAGCCGTGATGTCTGCTGCAATATTTCGCTCTTTGTTTCTGGGTAAGTCACTTACCATTCCTTTAACAGATAATTAATTAATGAAAGAAGCGGCGGAGCGTGTCCGTCAGACAGTTGTCTCTGTCGATGATCGCTATTATGTTAACAATAGGCTAATTTATTTTAGACATAGGCGGCACATTCTCATTGTTTAACGCATCCTAACAACATATCTAGCAAATGTTTTCCGCCTCGATCTGATTTTTGTGCTCGTATAGTCACCCTTGCACTTTATTATGCGCATTTGTGAAGGAATTCCCTATTATATTTAAGCATATCTAAAATATGAAAATGCATGGATCAACCTTGATTTCCAGTAGGCGGCTGTGTAGCCTACTCGGGGAAGCTGTGAAAAGGAGAGAATGTAGAGGGGATAAAAGTTCACCTGACCCCTCCCTTTAAATCTGTTATCCAGATTTATTGACCCTGTATGTGCGTCTATGGACACGTTTTTAATAAGAGACATGCTGCACTTTTTTCTTTTTCTTTTTTTTTTGAGGGGGGGATTTTTGGACAAAGAAAAATAAATTCCACATTGTGCATAAAGAACCACTAAGGTTTTATATTTCAAATATGCTGTTTTATGCTGTTTGGCCTCATTTTAATTGTCCTTGATGTCATTTTTAGGAATTAAAAATGTTGAAATTTTATCGGGCTGCATATATTGTTTTTTGCCTAAAATGGAACTTGAATATATTTGCTCCTTATGACCATAAAAGACGCTTCTTTTGCTATTAACAGTTACCACACTTTGTGTTATCAGCATTACTGCTTAGACTAATAGGCTAACAATGCTCTTCAGACTACTGTGTTACAGTAATGCAGCGAGGGCCTGCAGCAGATTTCAGGTTCGGAGCTAAATGGGGTACCGTTTAATTCCACTGCGACTTCACTGACTGGAAGTTACCGAGGCAGTGTGTAAAAATGACTTCCACTAAGAGGTTTCACACTCCCTTCTGCTGTCTCATCACCTGCAGTGGAATTTCCTAAGCTGGGTGTAACTGGGGATAAACCCACTGTTTTCATTGCAGAGTTTCTAGATAGCAAGACTGTTACTGTCATTTTGAGAGAGATAATAAAAATCTGTTTAGCAGCATGAATGTTTACAGTCTAAAGTGGCTGTAGATGGGCGTACTTAATATGAAAAAGTTCGGAAAACCCGAGTTTAAGTAGAGGAGGTTCACAGTGACCATATGTGGAATAATGCATCCACGAGGTGTCAGCTCACCAGCTTTGGCGTGAGTCCAGCAGTTCTCTATGTGATGCTCGCTGTTTGCTGGATGAATCAAAGAACTCAATCATTTTTGCTCAATTTTTAATTCCTTTAGTTACAGTGGTTTTTGCTTGTGTTGTGCTGTAAGCTTGCGGATGCATGAAGAGTTTGTTTTTGTCAGTTTTCAACATAATGCTGTGACCTCACAGGGGAGTAACCTGCCCCTTGCCAAATGCACTTTGGGAAAGGCTCCAGTCCTCAGTGACCCCTGAAAGAGATAAGCAGCAGAGAAAATGGAAGGATGGAGATATGATGTGGACCCGCATACATGCTGACTTGTTAAAGCTTAGCCAAGCAGTGAATCCACAGTTTGCGCTCAGTGGTGATGTGATGGTCACTGATCCTGCGCTTTAACTGAAGGAGCTGACTCGGCAGTGGAGGCTGCATACCAACACATTTTGTGGTTTCAGTCATCGGCCTTGTTGCCTTAAGTGGGGTTCAAGATATGCATGTTGTTGATGATGATGATGATGATGATGATCATGATAATAATGATGATGATGATCAAAACAAATTCTTAGCTGGCACAGCTGAGCCACAGCAAAGTGAAAACATCTCACATTAATTAATTCAAGAATAATGAATCACCTATTTACAATAATAATGGTACACTTCTCTTAAAATAACCGTAAGCCTTTGCTCAGACAATAAAAATGACTTGTTGCCATGGTGACATGTCACAAGATATAAAACAATTAGTGCAGCTGGAAGCTATATGTTTAGGAAGAATGTCCCGATTAGTCGTTTCAACAGGGTCACAGGAGTGTACCTGTTTCACAATACACTGTGTTACTTATTAGTCAGTGTTCACATACCATGTAACTTTACTTTTCTGTTAATATTATACGTGATTAGTGTTACTAAGCCACTGTTTTAACTTTAAAATGAGTTTCGTGCCAGTCAGGACATGAAATGTTTTCAAAATTATGATGCATATATATACAGATATTTTTTTTGTTCACCCAAAAGAACACATGTTTTTTTTTTTATATCTTTAAAGATCATTTTAATGGATAACAGTAACAATATTAATAAAGATTATAACAGTAATATTTAAAACAACAACAACAAGAATAGGCCAATAATAATAAAATAATGATAAGAGAAAAGAGCAATGCAGGCCTATCATTGATCTCGTCTCTCAAGCAAAAACAGAATATCAGCAGTCGGCCAAAAAATATTCTTCCCTGACTGGAGAGATCTGTAGCTTTTCTGTCTGAAGGACATTTTGCTAAAGTTTTAGCCTGTATTAATTCAAAATCAACACCAAGGCCAAGTGAAAAGAGGAAGTGGCTTTTTTATTATAAAAGAATCAATAGTCATTAATAGAGGCTCATTTCCTTTTTATTTGGCTGCAGCCTCGCAAGTCCTGAGACATCCTTAATTTAATATCTGTTGGAGATGTAATATCCACTGTTCACATTACAGATAAGTAGCACAATTAATTGCCACAGAGAGTTCCACAGCTCCCTCCTGTAACTCTGCTGATACAAAGTAAGAAACAGAACAAGGTCACATGGAGAAACGCAGGAACAGTGGGCTTGATCAGGCCAGGTAAAGGAGACTGGTGATGGATTGCCTATCTGTCCTCGTGACAGGATTAAATGATTCTGAATGAGGGAATTTGAAATTGACTGTCCAAGAAGTAATAACACAGTGTAAGTCACTTGACAGAAATGTAATTGGAAAGAATGAGCAGCTTTTATATGAGATCCAAACCCCTGCACCCTCACTTGGAGCATCAGTCTATAACATAATGCAGCAGGCTCTTAAATTTGCATGTTTATTCTACTCGCGTGCATACATGTGCACCACACTGAGAGGATGGCAGTGCATATGAACACATGCTAGTGTTAGATGTAGATAAAGAGAGCAGTGGCTCCAAACAGAAATTCTGTCCCCATTCTATATTTAGCATGTCTGCCGGGGTAGGCAGAGGATCTCTGAAATGTGAAGATGACAGGAGCCTCCTGAGCCAGAGGTTATGAAGTGACATCTTGATGTGTTTGCGCCTGAATAACACTACCACACACACCCAGCCGCAGACTTCTGACATTCCTACAAAGCCAGAGACATCTCGATATTTGACGTCTAGTTACCATACATTAAGGCTCAGTTTTGATCTCCTTTTCACACGCATTATTCTCTGGCGTTATCATGAGGCATCCTCTCTGTAAGTTCCCAGCTTTGGAAATATTTGGTTTTTGAGTGCATGTGATGAATTTGGCACATCTGCTTTGCCGGACTCATCATTGCACGATATTTAAAGCATTTGTCAGTTGAGTGTGGAACGTTGCGCAGTAAGTTAACCTTCATTTCACATTGTAAACCCTTTAAATGACTTCCATTCTCACTTTAATTGGCTGGTTGAATTAATTTAGTCGGTGAGTTAATTAAATGAGCAGAACGCAGACATATCAACAATTTCAGCACATTTTCCCACACAGACTGAGCAAAGGCAGAGTGCGAAGCATCACAACACACAGGTTATACAAGAAAATCAATATACAGTAGTTACTGCATTCAAGCTGTAAGACTTAGACACAGTACAGTAAAGATACAACAAACAGCTAAGGGGTGCGTTTCTCAGTTAAATGACTTCCCTTCCACCTACAATGTCAGCCATTTGACATGCAGAACAAAGTGTAAACAGATTTCCATCAAGAGAGGATTACATTACTCAAAGCAAAAATGGCTAATCTGAATTTCTCAGCAAGGGCAGAGCTCTCTGGAATACAAAACCCGCACCGAGGGCGACTCAGGAGGCCTGCAGACGAGCACAGAGGTCCAGCTGTCCTCAAAACAATTGACCCATATCATTAACAAACACTGATTTGCCTTCCAAGCACTTTCTCCCGATGTGCACGGCCTCTGAATGACAGCGTGCTTCCCTGAATAACAAGTCGTCCTTTTTTTCGTACCTGAGGGATTCTTCATGTTTCATTGATTGTGGTGCTTTTAGTCAGAAGGTCTTCCTGTTCTGTCGCAGCAAGCTGAATGCCATGCTTCGAATGAGAGTGTTTGCAGGTGAAGGTGTACCTGCTTTGTACTGTAAGTGCTTTTATTCCTGCTCGTAGGGAATCGAGGCAGGTTGTATTTTTATAGCAGCCAAAGACAGCTGAGGTAAAAATAAAGGTCACACTGGCGGAATGAACGCACTCTGTCCTGAATTCATCTGTCGTGCAATTTTTCTTTGTTTGACGTTTTTTCTTCGTTTTTTCTTCCTGCTGTGTTTCTGCCACACCTCTGATTTCTGCATGGGCCTTTTGTCACTTACACCTTGTAAAACACTAGACATATGCCTATACAGAGCAGGGTTTGTGTAGAGTTTCTGACCCATAAGCCCTCCCCCTTTTCATCTTTCACTGGGAAAATTACTGCCAGATTATTTTGGAACGTATGAACAGGAACTGCCTATTTCACTTTACTGCTAATCTTTGACAGATGTTCTGCAAAGGCTCACAACCACATTAACTGAGGCCACATGCACAACTACACATGACGTTACACCATGCTAGTTTGCTCTACTGCTCCACTGTACACAAACAGTTCAAGACATTTTCTACAGATAAACTAATACTCATACTGTATGACAACCTCCTGTTTTACAATAGGTGAACCATAAAAGCAACTTGATATTTATTGGTTAGCGCTAGAGGTGCTAGTTGGTAGATTTTCTTGCCTTAAGAAGCTGCTTAACTAGAATGCCTGTTTCCCAGTCTTTATGCTAAGCTAACCAAGGCCAACCAGCTGCTGGCTGTTGTCGTGGAACTTTTTACGTAATTTCCTGGTGAGAAATATTTTTTTCAGACTAAATCAATTATAAGTACTTTATTGTATAGAAGATTAATCAAACAGGTTATGAATTAAAAGTCTGGTCAGCAAAGTAGCAAACAATCCGAGTCAAACAGAGAAAAGTCACAGCCAATACTACTCAGCACCGAACGGGAGCAGCCCCTTAAACCGGTGTGGTTTAGAAATCTACTTGCCATGTTCACACAGAGTTAGCTGACTAGTCACGTAACATAATCACATAATAGTTACACAAATTTAATGACCTGAACAAAGTTCCTTCGTGTTGGTAGATAGGAGTTGGACCATGTCATTCAAACAGAAAAACTATGCATTTCTTTATCAATGTGGAATTTGTTTTAAAAGTAAAACAGGAGACACTGAATAGAGGGCATGCAAAGCTGCAGTGAACAAGTGTACAATAAAATCTTTACAAAGAGTTAGGTAAGGTTATCAGATAATTTTCCACTACAGCTGTAGCTTTAGATCTTACATCAAAGGTCATGGGTGTCATGTGAATGTTTATTTTGTGTATTTATTTACCTGTTTTTTTTTGTTGTTGTTGTTGTTTTCTTGTCATGACACGTCATCTTACTCTTATGTCAAACTTAGTTTTGCAACAGTCAAGACAAGGACTGGAGAAACGCTTGTGCCCATTACAAGAAGTTTTTTCTAGTCTTTTTCTGTCACAGTTTGCATTTGTAGTTTAGTTTGGTTCCTGTTTTGTTTTGCAGGTGCTTCCCTTTTGTTTCAGGTCGTCTTGGTTGTCAGTTATGTTTGAAACTGTTCACTCAATTTTTCCCTGTATGGTGTTTATTAAATAGTGATCTACATGAGAACAACCAATGAGCTTTCAGACACTACACTGAAGTTTTCTAAAGATCGTTGCATCAGTAGATGCGCAGGATATTCATGTGACACAAGCGGGCACGCCCAGCATCACATAAACAAATGAAGCACTCAGGAAGACAGCATTTAAATATATGGAGGTTGTGTAATTTTTGATTCCTCTGAATGTTTTGCTGCTTTTGGTACAGCTTTTGCTTCTAGGCATAGAAGGAGGCAAAAGTAAACTCACCTCAGGCATCTAATAAGACGTATTTGGTTAATGACCAGCTTCTATTAGCTAACCTGCTAGCTACCATGAACAAACCGTACTGGGCTTTCCGGTTACTACCTCTTCTTCTCCTCCAGAAATACAAGACCACATGGCATTGTGGTGCACAAGAGAAATACAGGGCAGGCCTGCATCATTTGCTAACTTGAAATCACAGTGTATTGTAGGTATTTTATAGTGAACTACTGTATATATTGGATCATGTAACCGCTGAGAATTCAGATACTACAACAAAATGGTGACTACACTTTATAGTCCACCATTTCCATTATAGGGAACAGTTTCGAACACAACTTTGTGTTTTTCCTTCCTTTGTGACTGTTTGTTCCACCCTCATTGGTCTCACCTGTGTTTGTATTTCAGCTGTCCTTCATTAACCTTACCTCCTTATGTTTATAAATCTGTGTTTGCTCTCTTTGTCAGTTCGTCTGTTTCGATTTCCTGGTCCTTCATGACCCCCTGTTGACACTCCGTGTGGTTTATGTGTTTACCAGTTCATTATTTGCTTGGTGTTTTTTTTACTTTCATTTTCATTTTTTGTAGCTTTGTTCTCTTGGTACTTTCACTTTTTGTCACATGTCTTTTCAGCTTTGTTGCTTTTCATTTATGGAACCTGTTTTGTTTGAGTGTCTTTAATTTGGGTCCTTTTAAAATCCTGATTTCTGACATTTTCTGTGTCCAGCTTGTGTAATATAAGAATTTGGAAGTTTTTCTGGCTGTTTATAACTTAAATTACTTGTGTCTAACTGTTGGTCAGATAAAATTGCAAGATATTACAAGAAGTCGTCTTTGGTTGTTAAAAACAAACTATTTCCTTCTTCTGCGCAAATAAATTTTAACTCTGAATTAGAACAACAGAAATGTTTATTTAACATTATCTTAAATGCCTACCTAAAACAGGGAGCCTCAATTTATATGTAACTAATATTTAATGAGGCACAAAGTTGGAAACATGCAAAATGTGAGTAAATTTAGACAAGTCCAAGCCTGAAATAGATATCTCTTTAGAACCTGGATTAGTGACACCGGCATGTTGCATTGGCTCCTTTTTCTCTGTAATCTCTCGAGCCACAGCCATTTTCCTTCAGTGGATGGATTTTGGCCTTATTTGCAGGAGTGAATAACCATGAAAGTCAATGGAGCAAGTTTAATTACAGCTTTCTATTTTCTTAGAAAATGTGGAGTTATTTGCTGCTTGTGTGCATAAATATTTTAATCAAGGTTTATGATTGTTTTATGCAAGCAGTGAGGACATCAGAGAGGGAGCAAAACGGTGAGATAAATGCTGATGCTGTCTGCAAGGTGAAGCATGGAATTGTCTCCCATTGATTCAGCCCTCTAACGGTCTGTGCTGATATTAATTCTTCGCAGCTATTGACATTGTTGGGAAATGGGATTCCATCTATCACCAGTTGAGAGCTCTTCAGCTGTAAGAGCGAATGCGATCAAAATTCATACAAAATATCATTTAAAATGATTTGTTTATTGTGGGGGCTGAGATGCCGTCACATCGGATCTTCCAGTCCTATTGTGGTGCATTCAAGTGCTTTCTGCCATGGTGAAAACTGGCAGTGCGGAATTAAGCTGGCGTGCTTGTCTTTTCTAAGAGAAACATGCCCTTGATCTGTGTTCTCTGTGTCTGAAACCACATATATCTCTGCTTTTGTTGCAGATGTGCAGGAAAAAATAGATTAGCATAGTGCTTACATCTGTGGCACAAAGGAAGGAAAAGCAAACCATTGATAACATTTACTCACTTTGAGCAGCACAGGAGTAACATTGGTGGTGTCAAAGTAGCAATCGAATCTGTGTGTTTTGTCAAAAATTTCGTCAGTCACCTGGAGGTCTGTTAGCATGTCCAAGGTTAATCAAGCTAGATCATGCTAATTGCACCTCATGCCATTCTTTTTACTCAAGTGAGGGAACCTTGATTGAACAATTTGATGTTTTTGCAGGACAAGGCAGGGCAAATGTTTTCCAGCCTGACATTTTCACTGGGTGACATAATGTCAAAACAATGGTAATCTGTCTGCCAATAATTGATCACTTCTTACTAGTCACTTAGCACTTTAATTGGTCATGGAGTGCACGTGTCAGACCCCAACCTGAGCTGCGCCTCATCTCACACTGTGAATATTGATTATCATGTCTGGGTATCAACACGGACATTCAAACAGCGTCATTCTGCTGAGATAAGAAACAGCAAGATAATACAGCTCACAGCCAGACTGCAGCCATGTTGCATCCTTCCCGTAAATCATAAAGCAAAGAATTTTTCATGCAGACAGAAAGAACTCTGAAATGTGCATTTATTTTTTGTGTTCCAACATGACGCTGGTGCCAAAAACATTGATTTTTCTGTCATTGGCATGACATGGCTTTCAGCTGTAATTCAATCCTCAGAATTGATTGCAGATGAACAAAAGCTACTTGCATTGCACCAAACAAAGGCAGGCAAGTTTTTTCTCTCCTTTCCACTTTTCCAATTGGAAGCTGACTGAATGAACAGGAGGAAATGTTCCACATCGCTCTATTTAGACGCCTGCTGTTCCTTTCAATTTGAAACAGTTTATTAGCCCAGCAAGCAGGACACTCCATTAGGTGTTTTGAACCCGCATGCTCAATTGTCTCACTTCATTTCCTCTTTTGCTTGCCAGTCTTCCCCAAAGCGTTAGTGGCTTTAATCACAAGAGGCCCCTCTGCCCTTTAAACATTTATCTTCAGGCGCTTTTGATCATCACCGAGCAGCCTGGAAAGCCTCAAAGATGGATGGTGTTTGCAAGGGAAAGAATTTGGTGGCCATTGATTAGAGTGGTGGAGGACAAAGTAGTTACCTGCACAAGACCTGAAAACCATCTGGAGGATCCCTCCTGCTTTTGATAGCTGAAGTCAGTCATCTTTCTAATTTAGATATATGCTGTGTGTGCCTACACTGTGTCTTCATTCGGTTTGAGACAAAAAAAAGTCACTCATACAGCACCTTTAAATGTGGGCTTATCTATTTATTGGCTATAACAAAATGACCTTTAAAGCTCTTTAAAATATGTAATTCTGCTAATTAATTCTTTATGGGAGTGAAATCCTTGGTCACCAAACTCTTACCTCATGTAATTTCCATTCATTAGGAACTGTAAAATGCGATAACTTGTGTCCAGTCTTGGGTTGCTGGTCCCGTTCTCCTGCAGAGGATGCTGTGTGATGGATGGTTTAATTATCTAACCACAATACCAGCCATTTGGTCTTCCCTTGCACAGCAAAAACATTGCACACTAAATATCCTTGATCAATTGCTGACTTGTCCACAAATTAAGTACATAATGCTGCTGATTGCACTACAGCTCTGCCCACAGTGTTTCATATTAAAGAGCGCAGGGCCTTTTATCAGGCCGAAAGGTTATGATGTTTGTCTTCACAGAAAATGACATCGCTGATTCAGGAGCTCAGGCTGTGGTCAAAGTACAGTTTACGTTAGCAGTGCTGAAAAAGCAGATTTTCCCCCCTTGTCCTCCCACTTCTTTTACCTTTTCCCAGCAAAGTAGTTCAGAACAGATGGCACCACCACCTTTGTTTTTTCCGACTCGTTAGACTCGACTTGTTGATGAAATGGAGCCTTTACGCTATACTGCCCATGCAGATGTGTGGCTGTACGTTTCTTAATGCAGCCTCTGTTTTAATGTGCAAAGCATTAAGGGTGTGATCCACAGCCTTTAGCATCTACAGTATGCACGCTACATTTACATCTTAAGGCTCGATATTGTGCTCATTTCCTCCCTGGAGGACAGCACAACTCTGCCCGGACGTAAAGTGAATGTGGAGTGTGTTTGTGTTTCTTTCTACTGGATAAACTCTCCTGCACAAGTGCTCTCTGCAGCACTAGGTTATTGGTGCTCATGTGGTTGTGCACTCTCACTACAGTAATGGAGTGCACCTCAGAGACCAGCAAATTGATGCCAACAACTTTCCAATCATAACTCGCTGCTTATTCAGTGAAGATAATGGCATGTTTCCTCCATTTGTTTTAGTCATCATCTGCAGCTCTGTTTAGTGTACGCTTATTAGCTTGGCCCGTCATGCTGTTTGTCAGACCCAACTTATAGATCACCGCATCTGAATGAGGAGACAGACAGAGGCTTACGACTACATTCAAGATGCCTGTCATGGTTTGGCATTGTTGTCCAAACTGTCACACTTCGAATGAAAATGTCTCATTGTGGTTGCTGGATGAGGACGGGATTGCTCTTCAGTGTGTGAAAGCTGCAGTTGGGCTGTAGTTGCACTTTTATGAACCTCTCAAAATTATTAAAAATGAGGCCTTTTTAAACCTCACATTTTCTCTCAGCAGCAGACATAGTTTTTATTTTGTGTGTCTTTCTTTAAGAGTGAGAAATCAAGAGTGTTAGCATTTGGCTTGATTTGCTGTCTGGGGTCCAGACACGCTGTGGAGGAAAAAGTAGCAGAGTTTGCAAATTCAAGCTCTTAAAATAATTAAAGTTGGCATGATGACTCTGCTTTCTAGACAGGTCCAAGCTTAAAACAGAAAGCTTTTGGAGTTACCACAGCAACAGCAAGCTGTGCGTCACTTCGACATGAGGAGTAGTGAATTAATATGTGCAATATGCACATAAGATGAAATCAAATGCATGATTCCGTCACTGTGGTGCAAAATGAATCTTTTGGCTGCTGACCTGTCATACTCAAAAACAAACATTTCTCCCATTTAGGAGAGGGAGATGCTGTTTACTCTATTAACCTTTCCTCTCAGTTGCACTCCTGACATTGAACAATGTGGAAGAGGCGGACTCCTCACTAGCCCTTTTGCTAATGAGGCAATTAAGTCTCTCCTGCCTTGGTTGAGCAAGGGGCAGGGAGAGCAAGGCAAAGTCATCTGCTGTCTCAGCAAACACCAAGCATCTTAGCCGTGCTGCAGTCAGAATACAGAACAAGCACAGCTTTGTTGTAGCCACACAGCCGTTGTGGTCCTCTCTTGTTGACGCATCTCTTACAACAGTTGGAGATCACAGGCCATATTTATCCATGTGCACCCAATCGCAGCAGATGGAAATGAAAGAAAAACACTGAAATAAAATGATGTTTGCAGTCTACTTCTGAGCTATTGTAAAGCCATGGTGGCCAGCTACAGTGTAACATAGCCCAGATTATTTGCACATTTTTTTCAGATAACACAGCAGCACATATAGCACTATCAAGGGATAAAGCTGTGGGCTATTTCTTTTACTTCTTGCTTTGCACAGTCCACTCCAGAGTAAATATCCTCTTATTTATAGGAGCCGACTGATATATCAGTTTGCCAATATTATCAGTCAACACTGGCCTATTGGTATACATGTTCTCTGATTTGTGTTGATATTAAAATGTTTTTTAGGGCCAAAAAAATGCTTGGACTAGTGATTCAAATGGTGTAATTATGTAGTTTTTTCAGGAGAGGGTGGTCCGTTATTTAATAGCTAATAAGAGAAGTGATTACTGTTCGGTGTACTGATATTTAAAGGTAAAAAAAATGCAAGATATCCTGCTTTCGTTACATATATTTGTCACAAGTATTTGATAAACACATTCATCTAATATTATATATACGTTACTGGCCAATATGTTGGATATTGGAATTTTTTTTAAACTCTAATATTGGTATTGGTATCAACCCCCCAAAAAATCAGTCAGACAACATTTAAAATGCATTTGTTAATTCTTCAGAATGTTTACAGAATATCTCACAGAAAACGGTACAAACACATTTACATACAACATAATTTTTCAGCAGTGAAAGGTTATGTCAGTGCTGCCTAAATTTTCAACACAGGCTTCTACCTGTTTCATTTATTAGCCTCTGTGAGTCCTGTTGACTTGAGTATTTACAGTGTTTCTGTGTTTGCTATAAGTTATTCATTCAGCTAAAAGAGCTCTTGCTGGTTCACAGAGTGAGAGGATATTGGGCTACTGAAGGCCAGTGTCAAGAGCGGCATATACAGTGGCTGGAGATTTACTGTAGAGTACGGAGAGAAGTGAGAAAGCAGCTCTGATCCTTTTCCAACAAGACACACTAGAAAAGCAAAGTTCTGCTAGAATTTCTAACCT
>JAQLOL010000024.1:9121973-9135782 GCA_029783665.1 Naso thynnoides
TGGAGTGTGTGTGTGTGTGTGTGTGTGTGTGTGTGTGTGTGTGTGTGTGTGTGTTGTTTATTTGTGCAGGTGTGTGTGTGTTTTGCAAGTACACACTGAATGTGTGTATCCCCAGATACCTTTGTGTGAACATATCGCAGGGTATGCATCGTCATCGTGTTAGTATACAATGTGTATATATTTCCCTGTCTTTCAGTACATGTTTGTGTGTGTGTGTGCATGTGTGTGTTTGTGTGCGTGTGTGTGTGTGTGTGTGTGTGTACAGTGATGAAGCAGGAGAGGCTGCTTGGCGACTCATCCATCATTTTCCCCCCTGGCCGGCGGTGCCCTCAGAGGAGCACTGCGCTGTCACAGTGACATTGGGCTCATTTTGGTCTAGAAAAATGGTGCATACACCCCCAGCGTCAGCCCCCCCCCCCCTTTAAACAACGAACCAGCTTAGACACCGCAGTAACAACCCCTCTAACAGTCTCAGACTCCTTCCCCCGCCATCAGCTTTACACACCTTATCCACGGGGACAGATTGCTAATCATAGCCAGCGCTGTATTGAAAGGCTCTCATTTGTCTGCAGTTGTTCAGTGAAGCTGCTTCAGGTGGGCTGTCACCTTTGCCCTACCCCCAACCTCTGCTTGATAACCTTGGATGGGATGGAAGATAGGAAACAAATGGGGGACAGAGAGAGAGGGATGAGACCACTTTATGAGCATCCCACGGCCTCCCTGCCCTGTACTGTGTCCCTCCCTCACTTGTAATGTACAGGGTGAGTCAGCATGAGCAACTGCAGCACAGCAGCCGAGTCGATCTGTTTACGCTTGCCTCTGATGAGACAATGCCAACGTCGTGCCGCCAAGCCAGTGTTGCTGCTGCTGCTGCTGCTTCGTGACTCAACGGGGTGGACTCATATGTGTGTGCACGTGACCTCCAACTGTCTTCACAGCATTGTCCGTGCAGGACAGCAGCAGCACATTTTAGACAAACTTTCAACCCTTGCTAGAGTGATAGTTGTCACGGCCGAGGGGACGTGCTGCACAATCTAGAAAGACACGAGGAAATGAGAAAGAGATACAGAAAACTGCATGCTGGTAAGATTTTTCTCAGTTCCAGATCAGTGTGTGCTGCTGCAAGCAGGCCTGATGCAAGGAAAAGTGCTGCTTTCTCTCGCAGCAAGACATAGAAAGACAGTATGTGTGGTTGCACTTGTAAAACCTGTCTATGAATCTGTAATTTATGTATGTGCATGACATTGCATGGTTGGTATTGCTTGTAGGCGCTGCTCTAGAAGCATGATGCTCTGAGGACAACTTACAGATGACTGATTTACAGTATGCAACCACTGCATTTGTTTATATTCTTTTGAACAGAAAGTAAATGCAGACACCGTGGCACATACATGCATAATAACATAGCTCCCCCACTAGCTCCTATTATGTAACTGCAGTCACCACATTTTAATGTCATTCCTCCCAAAAAGGCACCTTGTTGTTGGAGGAGGGGCGGTGGATGAGAGGGAAACAGAAACAAAGAGATAAAAAGGGAAGACAGAGGCATGAAGGGAAGGAACGAGAGAGGCAGTAAAAGGAATATGAGGTGGAAAAGAAGAGTTGAGGGATTGCAGCATCTTTGCCCCCCGCTATCATCCTGTGTGTGCAGCTACAGCAGTTGCTAATCAGTCCTGCAACTTCACATGCACACCCAGAGAAAAACACACATACACAGTATGCACACAAATCTACTGATACATCAGCAGGGGACCACGCAGACACACAGCTTTCCCTCAATAAGCCTCCTCTCATAGATAACCTCTCCAGCTGACAATAGCAACAATAGCATAAATCCTGATCCCGACAACAACAACAGCAGTAGCAGCAGTGGAAAG
Organism: Naso thynnoides; assembly: GCA_029783665.1. Classification (NCBI taxonomy): domain Eukaryota; kingdom Metazoa; phylum Chordata; class Actinopteri; order Acanthuriformes; family Acanthuridae; genus Naso; species Naso thynnoides. Next base: position 9,123,851 of record JAQLOL010000024.1, read on the forward strand.
CCATGTCCTTCACTAAACCCACGTCAGCACATTCTTCCCTATTTGTCTCTTCTAAAAAACAATTTTTTTCCAACATTTTATAAAGGATCAGTTTGCAGAGCTGCAAGCATCCTGTTAGGACGTGCTGGCTTGGGTGGCCAATTGATCAGCCTGTTCTGTCACTGGAGATCAATCGCCATCAGTCCTCTGTTATTGGTGATCTCGTTTCCTCCACTCGCCTTCAGCAGCAAGCCTGGCGACCTCATATTCCCACTTGACCTCACCCTTCCCATAATTCAGGCCGAAGGTCAACGCCTGTTATTAATTTGCATGACCTTGTTGACTTTAATGTCCTATTGAACGGTTACGCATTGGGGCACCTGTATTGTCTTTCATACAGGCCTGAGAATAACTTCCTTCCTGGGATGGGATCAATACTGTAGCATGGGCTGTAAGAAATATTATGCCAGTTCAATCACAATAATGGCAAGAATTGTGGGGAATATGTTCGGAAGCCTGGAATCATAAACTCTCCTCTCCTTGTTTCAGTGACAGCATTGTAGTTTGTTTATGAACATTTACATTCACTGAAAGCAGGTTTCTCTCTGACGGATCTACACTGAATGCATTTTTCTATTTATGGTTAAAACATATCTCTCTCAGTTCTTTTTGAAAATCATAGCAGAGCATTATGATGCATTACTCCATGGACTCTTATCACAACCTCTTACCATGAAGGAATGGCGAATAGCACATTTCAATCATTCTGTCACAGGAGAACTATAATCTTTTTCTTCCTCATGGCATATGTCCTTCCACTTCTAACTAATCCTTATTATGCCTCAGAAGCGAAGGTCATTGTCAAAGCCGAGGGGTGATTAAGTTAATCCACTTGTTTTCTGAATCCGATTTACCTCATTTTCCAAACTAGGGAACAATGTTACGGGACAAAGACATCAAGATGATAGTGCAGCACGCATTAAGGAGGAGGGCCCCTACGCTGGAGAGGCTTCCATTATCTGTCTACATCATCTGCATCCCATTCTGTTTCCCAGTTCTATCAGCAGATTTCTAATGGCTGCATTCAAAGCTATCTCTGCTGTATGCAGAGCGCGAGTGAAAGTGAGATGAGAGCATGCGAGTTAAAAGCGCCATGATCTCTCTTATTCATGAATTGATCTGTGTCGCTGCAGTATAAGCCACTAGCAAAGTGAGACACAGTGCCCTGGTGAGCAGGAGCCCCACGCTGCGGCCGACCAGCCTCTCTGAGTTACGCAGTGCAGTAGCATACAGTTGACTTCATTAGCAGGTCCCTCCCTTCAAGGGGATGGGTTATTTACTACTGCACCGGTCTCAGGCAGATGCCGCACAGATATGCTTTAGATATTTTAACAAGTACGAATAGGTGTTTGTGTGTTTGTGTTTAGGTTTGTGTGTGAGGAAGGACTGATCCTAAAATAAATCCTGAGTTCAGTGCATTTTAATACCATGCATGCAAATAACAAGATTTAAAAACATTTGTGTGTTTATGTTTGTTTGTTTTTTTGACTGTTACTCAGCATGTAAACACACACATACGACAGCAAAATATCATGCAAGCACATTTGCACATCCATGCTAATGTCATGTATGTCTGTTTCCATCCTTGTCATGAATGTCTGCATGTATGAACATTTATTAATAGATTTAACTGTGTGTGTGTGTGTGTGTGTGTGTGTGTGTGTGTGTGTGTGTGTGTGTTTGTGTGTGTGTGTTAGGATGTTAGCATCAACATCAGCATCTCCCTGTCTGATCGGATCACTCTCTTCTGCTTTGTCATCTCGTGACATGTGAGCTGTGGTAGAAGGAGTCACTGCCTCCTATCACAGATATATTTTCATGGCATCTCAAATCTAGACGTATTAGAGAAACCCCTAAACCTCTGTTATTCTCAGTAGTGTAAGAGCCTGCATTTTTGTGAGATCAAGGGATTGAGTGGCATTAGAACAGAATACAGCACACAGTCATTTTAGTCTTCACATCATGTTCCAATGTGTTCCACTATGCAATTAGAGAAGACAGAAAATCAGTGAATGGTGGCTGCAAAATATGTGACATTTAACCCTTTCATACTTTTCCCGTGCAGTAATAATTGGAAACTGAAACCAGGCCTGATATTTTTGCCCAAGGCCTTTATTAACCTGGTCAGAATTGATCAAAATGTTAAATTATTAGTCACAGCGCTTTGGAATCCAAATAGTTGTGCATGTAACATGACTGCATGGTCGCGACGTCACCACCTTTACGTCACCTAGCAACCTTTGGTGCATGTTGTAAGACCTCTCTCTCCAACTTGTTTCTTTGTTTGTCAAATAAAGCAACAGAAATAAAAAAAAAATCATCTAAAAAATATAGTAGACTGATTCAGTGACATAATAGCTTTTTTCTCTCTCTTCTCTCAGTGTTTACACGACTAGTCTTTTTAATGTAAGTTGTCAACATATGTATTAGTGAACCAAATGCAAGTATAATGACAAAATAATAACTCAGTGCTGCAACTAAAACTGTTCAGGTTCATCATCAAAAAAATCTGCGTTTTTCATCAACTAATAGTCTCATCTTGAAAATGTCAAAAATTGGAAATGAGGAAGATGATGTTTGCCAAGAGCTCATGCTGACATTTTTTATTAGTTTGTTTTGTTTAACCAGCACCCCAAAACCCAAAGTTTTTCAATTTAATATCATAAAAGAGGAACAACACCAACATCTTGTTAGAGGAGCTGGAGTGAACATATTTTTGGATGCATTTGCCAAGTGGTTGCCAAATAATTTTCCATTGACTGTTTCAGCTTTTAACATCGCTCTCACATGTCAGCCAACCATTACAATGGTGCAACGGTGTTTGAACCTTTTGTCTGATTAAATATGATCTGCCAACAAGCAGCTGCATACAATAATGAATCCGTACAGCAGAAAGAGAGGAGAGAGAGAAGAGCAGAGAGAAATGAAGAATGGGGAGCGATTGAATATGAGGCAAACAGACAAACAGCAAGGTAAAAATGAAGCACAAATTGACAAAAACACAGGGTTTGAAGTGTTTTTAGCACATCCTGTTGTTCAGCTATCTGTCTGTCATATACACAATGTGCGCAGGACTAATGCACAATTAAAAACACCTGGAGCACTGCATGCAGAGAGAAAAGGGGTGAGTCTGTGTGTGTGGTTGTATGTGGGCAAGCATTGACGTATGCATTGTGGAATGTTTTCATCTGGAGTAGGCGTGGAACATTAACCTCTGCTACATCTTCATCTTAATTCATAGATTCATTAATTATCCACAGCCTTCTTGTCAAGAAACACGATAGGAAAAGATCATTTTTTTGGTCAAAAACACCTGGTTTTGTTGCCAAAAACTCTGCTGGAAAATGTAGTTAAAATCAGTGTATTTCTTGCCACAACTTGTAAATAAGTCGGTGCACGCATGTGAGCATGTGGTGTGCGTGTGTTTATGTGTGCATGAGCCTGAGTGTGTCTTTGTGCGTGTGTGTATGTCTCTCCTCCCTGTCTGTCACTCCCTCAGCTTTGCAAATTAAGGTGTGACTGAGCCAGAATGAGATCTCTTCATAGCCTGGACAAACACCATAATAAGTCTTTCAGAGACAGACTCTGTTATTTTTCTGCGACGAGCGTGCTTGCATTTTATATGATGCTGGTGTTTTTATCTGCTCGGGCTCCTCAGGATTTCCCTTCAGACACACCCACGTTTTCTGGAATCATAAAGTTCCTATCCTTTCATGTGAACTATCTCATTCCTGAGCTCAGAAATAGTGTATCAGAAAACTGCTTTTTAGGAGGAGAAATGCATAAATGACACATTTGTTACAAGAAAAATGGTGGTGAATCATCTGAGAGGGAGCTGTGTTTTGCACTTTTTACAATTTATGGGCCTTTAAACTTGAGAGACATGCTCAAATTCAACATCAGATAGAGATTGCATAACCCACTGGCAATATTAATAGTCTATTTCAAAGCCGTAGAAGAACAAAAGGTAATTCTTGCATGTGAAAATTGATCTGAAAACATCAGAGTTTAAAAATAATACCTGAGCCAGAAGTGTCTTTGTGATGATTGTGGAACAACTGGACAGAACCTGAGATGGCTGTCCAAATTTATTTAAATAGGGGGGTTATTAACATTTCCCCCCTTCACTGTGACTCATATGCAAAACTCTTATATGTGGTGGGCTTAACTTGGACCCACCAGGGAAAGCTATGGAAAGTAACTAAGTGCAGTAACTTGAGTGCTATACTGAAAGAGTTTTTAGAAAAAAAATCCTTTTCCTGCTACTTTATACATCTATTATATCATTTACATTTGCTACATTTCACAAGTAAATATTGTACTTTTCATCTACTAGATCTATCTAATCTGCCAGATTTATATTATTAGCTACAGGTTACTTTGTCAATTCAGACTAATAAACAAAAAAAATATGACATAACATTGTAGATTAAGATAAAATCTTTGAATTCCTCTAGGAACTCATAAACTATCAAACAGATAAAATAGTATAAATTAGCCTTGCCTTTACCAGCAACAATACTGAAATGATGGACACATTAATGCAAGAATAATTCAATAATTTAATATATAGTTTTATGAAATGGGCATCCTGCATAATTGGTTCTTTTACTCTTAGTACTTTAAAGTCACTATTTGAAACTTTTAACTGGTTGTGAATCAGTCTAAATTTAATACTGATGCCTCACATCTTGCCTACATCAGCAAATGAAACCATCGGCAACAAGACTAAAGATTACTATCCATTGTAAAAGTTACAATGCCTTGGATTCTTCTGCTCAGTCAGCAGAAACGCTACAAAATGCTTTACGGCACCGATGAACCAATTTAGTGCTTATGAGCAGGATCGATCCGCTACTCTCTTTTTTACTATCTGTGGTTGAAAGCATGTGAATATTTTTCTGTCGATTATTTCAATATTTTGCCTTTATTGAACAAATAAGTGTTGCGCAAGACAAGATCTTTTCGCTAGGAGGCAGAACCGCTTTTGTCCACATGTGCTACCACAATCAACACTGAATGAAAGTTCTCGGAGGAGCTTTAATTATATTATTATTATATTTTGATGCCAGTGCTTTTGTAAAAACTTTAATGTGGGACTTTCATGTGTTACAGTATTTTTACACTTGGGTATTACTACTTTTTTCTGAAGTACATGATCAGAGCTCTTCTTACTGATCTGAAAGCTAGAAGCTTAAAGTGGAAAAGCTACAAAAGAAGCTCTCCAGCTCATGTCCACGACCGAATTTGATGGTTGCTACACAGTTTCTTGTTGTTGGTGTAGCGGGCAGAGCAAACTGCAGTCAGGCAAATTTGAGTTTTGAATACTTTTCCCTGCTGTTGGGTTTCTTTTTCTTGTGCAGTCACCACCCAGGGTTTCTGTGTCCGCTTCATATGGCAGAGCAACTCTGTTAAGCAAACCTTTTGAACTCTGACTGACTTAGGCTCATTTGGAGAAGAGAGCAGAGGGAATAAGCAAGCCTAAGAAGTAGAAGTTGCCCCAATCTGAATATTTTATCACCACCAATTCTGGAAAATGTCTGAAGCAGGGATGAGTTAGTTCTTGTAAAATCCCAGGACTGCATCCACCATGATTGAGGCTGAAATTAATTATAATGGAGCTTTTCATTTGAGAAAGAAAATATATGCCAGGGGAAGCTTAATCGCAGACCATTTTTCTTTGTTGTCTTCTGGTTGACTGTTTTTTGATGATGAAGCAGTGCTGTTGGTGTTCAGTGTGGGAGCAGATCTTATCACTCCTGTTCTCATGGCTTTTGCCTGATAGAGCTCTCGGTGGCAGTTTCTGAGCTGAAGTACAGTGAAGTAGAAAGCATGACTGATGATACAGGGCCTTAATGTTTGAAAGTGTTAAACCTTGTCTCTCCACACATCCTTATGGGCTGTTAGAGTTTATGTTAATTAGCTTGTTTAAAGCGACTGACCTCTTCTTGGTCCATCTAATATCTACTTCCTTGAATTCTGCTGCTGACAAACCATAGCAGGTACTTTAATCAGCGAAAGCACCATTAGCTAATATACTAGATCCTTAGGATTTCATTGCTTTGGGTGGGGTTATGATGGCATTTGTTAACCCTCTCCCTCCTTGTGAGCGAAAGTGCATCTGTCTGGGACCCTGGCTGTCCAACTACATCAGTGTCTACTTTGAGACTCTGCCTGTCCCTACAAATTATCTCTCACCTCACCCTGGGAGCTGGAGCGCAATGATCCATTGGAGCAAGAGAGACACCTCCCCCATTACTCTCAGATTGAGCTTGGCACCCCTCACACTGCCACGCTGGTCATAGACAGGGCAGGGCGGAAACTCGTTTGTGTGGAAGAGGTGGCGTTTAAGCACATTAATCTGCCTCTAAATGGATAAATCTGGTAAATTCAAACAGCTATACCTGCATCCTAATCAGTCCAGACACCGTTTACAAAAGCTTTGATTCACAAAAGCCATTACATCACCAAACATGTCTTGGAAAATTAGTAATGCAACAGCAATAGACAATAGCGGACAGCAAAGCTTAAGACTCCAGCATGACTGATTATGAGATGATTTAGTGAGTGAATAGCGGTTTCGACTCGCCAAAAGAGCCATTGAAGACTAGCCTCAGAGGGTAACAGAGTGTGTTTTATGCTGTTTCATCCTTGCCTCTCTCTGAGGGAAAGGAAGGAGACAGGGAGTCTGTACGGCTGCGTGTGCTATTACATATTGAGAGAACAGGCAGAGATGAGACAATCTGTTGACAATAAAATATGTTTTCAATTCATTTCCTCTCTCTGTTTCTGTCTGTTTTATTTAATTTTCATTTAATGCAAATTTTGAAAAAAAAATAAAAATAGATTTTGTAATTTGTGCAAGGAAACAGTGTCTGCAGCAGGGAAAGAGTATTTAGGATGCCACAAAATGCCCTGGAGGTTCACCAGATCAAGCTTTGCATATTTGACACAATTAGTTTTCATCAACTCCTCTGGAAGCTGCTGATTCTGACACCTCAGCTCCACTCCTCTGCGTTGCTGCTAATTTGCTCATCACAATAAAGCTGCTAACTATCTAGAAAACATGAGAGGAAATGAGAATCACTCGATGATGGCAAATGTAAATGCTCTGGCATGCAATCACCATGTTTTTATTTGGACTTTTCTTTTTTGACATACATTATTCAGTTGCAGTTCAGGTAAAACTGCAACTCTGAGTCTAAAGTCTTTCATACTGAATCCATTTTGTTAGGGAAGAAACATTTAGGGCTCAGCTCGTACGTCATCATGGAATGCAGAAGAAGCACGTGAGTGTTTAACCTCAGAGACACTTATGAAAGCCTGTTTGGAGTCCCTAAATGAGAGGCCACGGGGCTGGAGGAATCCTGTTTCTCAGGGCTGGGGTGGGTTGGGTGCCAGATGTTTGTGGACATGCAGGGAATATGGCAAGGCTGGTCATTGCAGCATGCATCAAGATGTGAAAAAGCTTGGCACAGTCGAGGCATCTTTCTCATTGGCACAGTTTACTCATGTGCAAACCTAGTCTTAGCCGCAGCCCTCCTTCTCCCCAGCTTTAGCCTCAATTTCAATCCAAGAGCTCAACACTCCCATGATGTCATTGAATATAACTGTTGCACTTATTTTTCTCTTGCTGTTTCCTTTCTGCTTTGTTAGAGAACTTAGTTATTTTCTCTCCCCATGAAGGTATGATATCTTTTGTAATGATCAAAGGTACGATATTTTTCTAACCCACAGTTATCAAATAAACAATCCTGTGTTGATTAAAGTGATATTAAGAGGGATGCTACTGTAATCAAGTCAGTGAGCAATCACTGTCTTTACTGCAGCTCTTGTGGCTGTATGGTGTCTGGTGTACCTTGGCAATCATCTCTGCAGAGGTTTGTATATAATCTTGATTGTTAATTCTGTCTCAAAGTGCAGAATCAACTATGTAAGATTATTCCAATAGTAGTTAAACTGTCAGCAATCCAATGAAGAAGATACAACCCGGGTTCCCAAAGTTGTTTGGAATGTGTTCCAAACGTAAAAGAAAAAAATGGATGCAGTGTATTGAGAGTTGTCCGCTGACCATCAGCAATTATAAAAAGTGTTCCTAAGTCCGTGTAGTAATACGATCAAATGCTCCACAGAGAGGCAAACCTCAAATGAACCTATTTACCTATGGAATGTTTCAAAAACATGTTATTTGAGCATTTAACAACTTTCTCAATTTTTTTATTTTTTTCTTCTGTTTTTTTGGTTATTGGAACCAGTGTGTTGCTGGCTTTGAAATGAAGAATTTATATATATATTTACAAAAATCTATGATTTGAAAGGATGAAAGTGTTACTACTTGCCATTGTCCTTTGGCAACATCGACCAAAGAAGTAACATAAACTTCCATTACTTCCAAAACAGCTTCATCTATGAGATATCATAGATGTTTGTTGATAAACAAACATGATATGTTATCATATCATGTTTGTTTTTATTTTTTTTCCATATTCAGTGTTACAGTGTTAGTTAAAAACAACATCTGTGTTGAAATCCTCTTTGTGCTAATATTCGAGCTAGGCACTTTTAAGGAACTTTTTTCCAGGTGGAATAACTTTCATCTCGACCCCACCCCCCCACCCCCCTCCGCTTTTTGACCAAATAAAATAGAAAAGAATGGCTGACTGCTATGGTCCTTTAATGATGAGGTAAAACACTAAAGATATTGAGTGTACGTCAAAAAATATTAGCAAATTGTCATTCTCGGTTTTATCTTTTGCACAGCATCCCAACTTTTGGGGAGAATCAGAGTAGTACATAGATTAAATGAAGGTCTATGTCCACTGCCCAAATTCTTTGTTCAAATATGGCTTGTCCCAAGGTTTGTTAGTTCCATTCGGCCCAATGGTTATATCATCCCGGATTTATGGTGCAGCATTACGCTACCTTGTCACTTTGATGCCTCAAGGGTCAACCAGAGGGTTTGATCATTGACCTTCCAGGTCTACACAGCCGTGGTTCAACCAATCCATCGCACACCGTATTAATGAAGGATGGCCCGTTAGCATCAGAGGGAGCACCCATGCGTCCCTGAAGCTGATTAAAACACAGGTTGATGGGTGTTATTTACTGCATGGCCCTTGTGTGTGAGTGTATGTGCGTCGTGTGTTCTGTTTATGTGTGCATGCGCCTCAAGGACTCCGGCCCCAGCGGGCTACTGGCCTCCTAACCCCCACAGCAGTGCAGTGGATCATGTGAAGGAATGAGCAAGAGGAAGGAGGACCAAGATGGCTGTCATTTCTCCCGCCTGGATGTGTTCCCTCTTTAGCCTTGGTGAATAGCTAGCTGAAGGTTGAAGGCTGCTGACATACGTTACGACCATGACATGCCAGAATGTGCAGCTTTGTGCGTGTCTGGACACTCATGATAGCTTTGTGTGGCCCATTAGGACAGACTATATGTGTTTGTACGCGAGTGCACGTGCGTGTATGTGAGTGCACCTTAGAAGACATTGCAGCTGATGGCTTGTCACTGATAGTGGCCCCACAGTGAAACGAAGGTCACAGCTCTCTCTGGGTTTCATCTGGCCCTCTCATAGGAGTACCGCTGTAGCTGTCAGCTAATGAGACAGTGGAGGGGAACAAGGGAAACAGAGAATACGTCAGATAAAAGAGCCGAGAGAGAGTAGAGAGGGAAGAAGATGGTCCGTTAATGAGAGACTAGAGAGGAAAAAAAAGTTGAAGGTAAGGAAAAACAGAGAGGAGAGGAGAAGAAAACAAGGGAGACAAAAATGTGGAGTCAAGAGGTGGACAAAACAAAATGTGCAAGAAAGTAAGAATGAGCACAGAAAGGGGAAAAAAACAAGGAAGTAAGAAAACAAAGTACAGCAGCAAAGAAGGCGACGTCAGAGAGAGGCATAGTGGAGCTCATGGGAGAACTGCAGACAATGGGGACAGGAAGGAGAGGAAAGAAATGAAAGGCTCGAAGAAATTTAAAAACAAAAGCTTCAGCTCGATTTTCAATCAAGCTATGAAGAACAGCTCTCAGAGAGAGATGCTGCAGAAACAGTATGGAAGTAACCTCCTGCAGTCGGGTCATACACCACACCTTCTTGCAGAGAGCATCCTGCACATCCCTTCTTTCTCCTTGTCTTTCTGTGTGTAGCTCGCTGTCTTTCTGTTTTGCTCCCTTTTTTGACTTTTTCCCTCCTCGCTCCATTCCTTTAGAGAGCGCTCCCAGACAGTGCCTTGAGGCCACCATACTCAGGAATGATGGATTGGGTCGAGGGTGCATGGAAGCAGAGGGGGTTGAGGAACACTGCAGTGTAGCATGACTGATGGGAACATGCATTATTTTCCTGGAGGGCTCAGCCAGCGAGGGCCAAAATGTAGTGTATCACAAGCGCCTGCTGAAAAGGTCTGCAGCACCGAGAACAGGGCACTTAATGGTCATTCTGCAACCCTGAATCATGCCCTGCTAACAAAATGAGATTTTTGATAAATAAACATAATAATGCAGGTGCACTGATTTACAACTAGCACAGTCTGGTAAGTTTAGAAAATATCTTAAAATAAATATCAAATAGGCTGCGAAATTAATTGAAGTTTAATTAACCTACTGCAGTTTTTAAATTGCAGGGAGGCTCAGTATTTCTTAAATTTCATTTGAACTGACATTTTTTGTTAAATATCAAATTATTTTGTTTGGCATAGATACCTGCAAAAGTCACACCAAAATCATGTTAACATGTTTTTAAGTAAAAAAAAGAAAATGATGTAAAAAATTATCACTTCCTTTTATATTAAAAAATCGCTTCGCAATTGTATATCAGTCCTAATAATTAGCAATTAGACATTTTTTCAAAATCGTGCAGCCATAACATCGATATAATATTGATTTATTGCCCAGTCGTTTGACCTGCTATTCCGATCAGTGTTTATTTGCTCATGGCAGCAACAGAGGAGGATGTTACAGTGTCAGCTCCTTTAGCATTTGCTGACAACAACTCTTATTCTCTTCTGCAGACTTCAGAGCATTTTGCGTGTCTGTTAAAGGCTGTTTGGCTGAGGCACCATACAGTGACTCACCGCCACCATGGGACGTCACCCCCACACCCAACACCTCACTGTCATACATCATGCATATATGCAATACTTTGGTCACCACCTACCCTTTGCTCTCCCTGTGTTGTTTTTCCATCTCCTTGGTGGAGTCATCTACAAAATGGCTATAAACATCCACCCAGCTGTTCCTGTGACACTTTTAAGTCCAACCATAATCTTTTAACTTAAAATCAATACTCCAGACTGTGGATCTAGTGTAACTTGGCTGAAAAAAAGGTCTGTATATGCCTCCTTCCATTAGATTGGGCCTGTCGTGCTGTGCATATGTACTGTGGACTCATTCATTTGTAATGAGTCGGTTATGACTCCCCTGAGTCACGCTGGAGACGAGTCTTACTGTTTAGTCAACCAGAACCTCCTGTTGGAACAGGAAGGCAGGGATGTGCAACCGTTCAGCGTTTACAGCACAAGAGTAGAGGACTGCAGGTGTAATTGGGGGCTGAACATGACAGTTCTATTTAGCACAAAACTTTTGCATTCAAGTGTAAATTAATATTCATTCATTCAATTCACAACTCTGTGATGGAAAAAGAAAAGCAAAGATTAATAAAACTCCAGCTGAGGTGTTTTTAAAGTGTTTATTTGAGCTGAGGCAAAACATGACTCATCTGAATAAATTTCATTAAGCTTCCGAAACTTACACTAAACCCAAAGTGATGTTTGTCGATGTGGAACGAGACCCGTTGTCTATCGAGGTTAACTTAGAAATTAACAGCATTACTGCATAGTCTTTCACCATAATATGAAGCTCTAAAATATAGGGGTGATCTTGTCTTTCAACATATCCAAGATCG